>OZ024903.1:109026651-109524434 GCA_964017125.1 Flabesymbios commensalis | reverse complement strand
ATCAATTATTTTGACTACAACCCCGCAAAACATAACCCTTTTCCTGCCAAGCTCCTGGAAAATACTAGTTTGAGACCATAGCAAATCTTGATGTTTAAACCCTCATTTCACTCCCAATGACAGTGATTTAAACATAATAAAACGAATGAAAAACTTCACAACTTCAAGTGAATGAAAAATACTCTTTTTTAATTTGAGACCAAGCATTAGCAAATCTTGATGTTTGAACACGTAGCGTAGTGTGTAAATGTGATACATATCGCGGTATTTACAGTTATCACGCATTGCGCATATTTTTGTTGTAAAACTGTTGTTTTAGGTGAATTTCCTTTTTAAGCAAGTCCTGTTTCGTTTGTTATCACATATCACTCTTATATAGTGGTCGCCAGGAAGTACGTATGTATATTATAATTTACAATTATACTTATAATCAGGGTTCCCCACAGAAAAAAAAATCATCTGGTTGTTCTCTCAAAAATATTAACTTGGCCCGCGCGGCAGCTTTACCCTTACACTGCTGCATAAAATTTGCAGCATGTGTGGTTGCCCACTAAGTAATAGATCTATCTAAAAGCTAATAATTTACAAAATCAGTCACTGTCAGTTATCCATCTTTAAAACGCAAATGGAAGGACACCACAAAACGAAATTGAATTTTTTTTTTTTTTTTTTTCAAGACTTCATCCGGTCGTGCAGCCGGCATTTCCGGCACTGTGGTGAACCCTGTTATAATTATATTATAATTTATATGTAATATAGTAAACGACCGGCTACCGAATTCCTAGCGTGCACAACGATTGCCTAACTTTTCTATAACGATTACAACGAGTGTTGGACGACCACTCAACACTGAGAGGATAGCATACCCAGCAAACACAAAAGATTGACCCAATGTTGTTTTAATGTTGGGCCGACGTCGGAGACGGCGGGTCAACATTAAAACAACATTGGGTCAATGTCTTGTGTTTGCTGGGTAGTCACTAGGCCTTCAGTATCGCTGACCAGCATTGTCCCGTGCAGAGTTGTGTGTAAACCTGCAATGTACATGTACACGTGTACTATCAACGGGAGTGATCTCTCTGCAGTAGATATAGTATATGGGTGGAAGGTGACGGGGGAAACTATCCATTTATACCTCATTATAAATCCAAAAATTACATGTTTTCGCTCGGCGATCAGTTTTTTCGAAAACAAGACGATGTAGTTTGCTACTTTTTTAAAAACAAAATCGTCTCGCCGAGAGATAACATGTGCGTTTTGGATTCTGTAAATGGATAGTTTCCCCCAAAACTGTGGATGGATATGTCGTGAGTTTTATGATCTCTGTGTATGTAAATATACATATATCTGAATATTAGTTTTTTGTTGATTAATAGTGTTTATTACTTAACATAACTAGCGGGTTTTTGTATCGATTGGAGTGGTTTAAATACTCATAATAGGGTTAATTGTTTTGGACCCCAAGAAAAACATTGCCTTCACCTTACACCCATAGGCCTACACAATAAGCTACTGCAGAGAGATCACACCCGTATATAGTACACGTGTACATGTACACTGCTGAAGACAACTCTGCACATGACACTCTGCACATGACAATGCCGGGCAGCGATACTGAAGGCCTAGTGAGCATAGTATACCGATGGTCAACGATTGCCAGTCCTATGGAGTCCACTGTGTACAAAAAACGGGACACATCTGTACCCAGAAAGCACCAAGCTTATTACAGAGATAGAGGGCGGGGGCCCTGCATGGTGCAGTGGTTAAAGCTGCCTGCTTGGAAAGTCGCAGATGGCGGGGTCGAACCCCACTCTGGCCTTTTAGTTTCAAAGAAACAAAATGTTTTTTCCCCGCTCACTCGTAAAAATTCAAGATTGTGGGAAAACTCCGTGCCCGAGAGGTAGTGTGCTCAGCCTCAGACCGTCAGGGCTCGAATTTCGAATTCTGTGTCTGGAGGGCAGTGTCATCTCATTCATCTCACCACCCTCAGGAAGTTCTCCTGCCCCCATTCATTTTGGGCGGGGGCCCTAGGGTAGTGGTTAGCACCGCTGCCTTTCACGCCAGAGTCCGGGGTTCGGTTCCCGGTCTCGGCGGTTTGAAAGAAACAAAATTGTTTCTTCCCCATCCACGTGTGAAAGTTAGTATTGTGGGGAGCCTCCGTGACCGAGAGGTAGCGTGCTCGGCCTCAGACCGCCAGGGCTCGAATTTCGAATCCTGTGTCTGGAGGACAGTGTCATCTCAATCATCTCACCATCCTCAGGAGGTTCTCCTGGCCCAGTTTAGCCTATATGTGCACAAAGGTGGCCTAAAGCACGATTCATTTCATTTTCATTTTCCCCCATTCATTTCATTCCATTTCATTACAGAGATAGAGGCAGCTGGGGTACAACTAAAATCAGAAACGCACATGAGGTCAATAGCTTTAATACATACAGAAGAGCAATAAACACCATGCATGATCACAATCACTAATGAGTAGGAAATATACATGAAATGTAAAAATCACGATAAAAAAATCGGGAATATACAGTTAAAGTTAAAGCTAAATATGCTGGAGAGTTGTGTCATATATACATATAAGGTTGTATAATAGATACAGGATCTGATAAGTTATACAGTTTAATTTTTCACCCACCTGAAGTTGTGTCTCACTACCACGACCCACACCTTCAGGTGGGTGAAATGTAATTAAATTTATGAAATTCGTATCAATCAATTCATCCATCAATCAATAAAACGTCCAAAACGCTTAAATCTTGAGCGGACCGACCTCAGAGGCGCGAAGCGAAATAGATGGTAATCTAGAAAATTTGAAGCTCATTTTTCATGCATTTTTTTGCTTTAAAGACAAATAAAAATGATGAAAACTACTCTAGACGCGTTCAGCACCTAAAGGGTTCTCATCTCTAATAGTTATATCAGCGACTAAGACTCATTTTGCAGATCGAGTCACATATCTGATATCATCATAGAGAGAGACGGGGTGCAATGGCTAGAGCGCGGAGCTTGCGTGTGGTTTCGAATCCCGCTTGGTGCAGGATTTTCAGAGAAATATCATGTTTCTCCTGTTTTAATATTAGGACATTATTTCGACGTTGTGTCTTTTGGCAAGGCACTTTACCCTCACATGCTTCACTTGACTCAGGCGAAAAAATGAGTACCTGGTAGGACAGAAATAGCAATGTGTGCGATTAGTTCATAGCGCCGAAATGGCTGCAAGAGCTGTATGCAACAAAATAGGGATTTGAAATGTTACATGAATTAGCAGGTCCAGTGACCAGTGGCCGTATTCTCGTACAAGTTACGATATATCGTAGGCTTCTGATTGGTCGAGATGGCCATCTCGACCAATCAGAAGCCTACGATATATCGTAACTTGTACGAGAATGCGGGCCCAGGTGATATGTGTGGAGCGCACAGAGCAATCATCATATATCATCATACTATCATCATATATCATCAAACTATCATCATACTATCATCATGCGATCATTATGCTATCGGGGGGGGGGGGGGGGGGTGGCTGACTCACTTTAAACCCAGTACGCATGAGGCACTGTACCATTGTTGGGTGACGTCGTAGACGGTGGATCGGAATTAGTCCAGTATGGGCCAAGAATTCTTTTGATAGCTGATATAAAAAAAATATTGGGCTATGTAACGCTATTATAGTGCATGGGAAGGTGAAATAGTAATGTTAGGCTGGCGTCGAGGACATTGGCAAAAATGTTCTATTTACCATTATCATTATCATGACTTGGGCGGGGGCCCTAGGGTAGTGGTTAGCACCGTTGCCTTTCACTCCAGAGTTCGGGGCTCGGTTCCCGGTCTCGGCGGTTTGAAAGAAACAAAAATGTTTCTTCCCCCTCCACATGTGAAAGTCAGTATTGTGGGGAGCCTCCGTGACCCAGAAGTAGCGTGCTCGGCCTCAGACCGCCAGGGCTCGAATTTCGAATCCTGTGTCTGGAGGACAGTGTCATCTCAATCATCTCACCATCCTCAGGAGGTTCTCCTGGCCCAGTTTCGCCTATATGTGCACAAAGGTGGCCTAAAGCCCGATTCATTTCATTTTTTACCCGAATGACTTTATCATTTTTGTTATCACCTGCTAATCGTCACTTCGTCCACCTTATATTTCATGTTCCTTATCTTGTTTTACCTGGCAGCACGTATATAGTTTCACTCATAGCTCCCGGTATCTGTAAAACCTAGTAAGCCGAACTGCCTGTTTGAAATGTTATTGTACTATAATGTTTTTTATGACAAGACGTTGGAATAGCTATTGCTAGCTAATGTTTTTCATTGTATACACTTAATATATGATTAGTGTTGTAATCAAGATCAGAAAAGATTTATTTATAGTCTCATAAGTATATACAATGAAAAACATTAGCTAACAATAGCTATTTCATTGACCTGTCATAAAACATGATAGAACAATTACATCTAAAACAGTCAGTTTTGGCTGACAATGTTTTACTTATGCGACTATAAATAAATCTGATCTAATATCTTATCTCTTCAGGTTATTCCACGTCTATAATCACCTACTTGTTAAGTAGGCGAGATGGGTGCTTCACGCCCTACTTCTAACATCAGACTTATTTCTGAGAATAGATCACCCCCATCACGACGTCTTATTGACGTAGATCTTCTGATCAACCGACTTCCTCGTCGACGTAAAACCGTGAAGGAGAATACAAGTTTGAATTTAAAATTATTATAGTTAATTAAGATTATCTTAACTTGGTCTTATTCCTATTAGAAAAGTTAAGATAAATAATAACTTTTCCAATGGAAATAAGGGAAAGTTAGGATAATTTTAATTGTAAGTTTCTTAGTGGGATGGCCCCTGATCTTTGTGTTCGTTACACAATGATCAGGATTATCCCATTCAACAGGGGGTCTCAGATCCAGGTAATCTCAAGTGGGTAAATCTATATACACGTACACAAATTTTACATTAATCCAACGTTGGGTTACTGTTTATCCACTGTTTACTGTTCACTGGTTACTGTTTATCCAACATTGACCCAGCATTGAGTCAAAGACTTGTGCTTGCTGGATATAGAAAAAGTACGTCCACTTTTGCAACAAGTGAATCGAACCAGGAAGTTGTGCAGTTAATCGTGCTCCCCGGCAAAACGAATCAGGTCTGTATGACTACATGTGACATGAATATGCCAGGTGAGCATGGATAGCGGTGACGTTATAGCTGGTACATGTATATAGGTTTGATTGATTGATTGATTGATTGATTGATTGATTGATTGATTGATTGATTGATTGATTGATTGATTGATTGATTGATTGATTGATTGATTGATTGATTGATTGAGTGAGTGAGTGAGTGAGTGAGTGAGTGAGTGAGTGAGTGAGTGAGTGAGTGAGTGAGTGAGTGAGTGAGTGAGTGAGTGAGTGAGTGAGTGAGTGAGTGAGTGAGTGAGTGAGTGAGTGAGTGAGTGAGTGAGTGAGTGAGTGAGTGAGTGAGTGATACCGATACATTGTCTGAAAGGATGGCCCAACATTAAAACAACATTGGCCCAACAGCTGTTTCTAACTAGGACGTTTAGTATTTCGCCTTCTCACCTATTTAGGCGGGATTTTAAAACACGTCCAGCCCTTGTCAAATGATTTTTGCACTTTTCCACACATTTTAGATACATGTAGGGGAGCCTAACATGACTGAGAAGTAGCGTGCTCGACCTCAGACCACCAGATCTTAATTAAAATCTTATAAGTATGAACCTATAATTTCTTTCACATCCACTATTTTGAAGTTAAGCATAATCCTATACTCTAATGAAAGTGAAAGAAACTTGAAATAAGAACATTTTTGCTGGAAAGGGCTGGACCTTGTGATAAGCATTATATGATTGATTTCCTAGAAATCCACATTGTGTTTATTCCGACCCACTTTTTTCTATCAATGAATCATGACCGGAATGTATAGCATTGATTCTGAAGTGTTGTAAGAGGGTGGTGCTTGAATGGATTATGTCGTCGCTCGCCGCTAATCTAGTAGGCCTATGTGAATTACTCACAATACAAAAGATATCTAGCTAATGTTGGTCCACCGTCTACGACGCTGGCCCAGCATTAAAACAACTCTAGTTTGATGTCTGGTGTTTCCTGGGAAAACATATTCACCGCACCCCCCCCCCCCCCTCCAGAGGGGTATTTCCATGCATCCAGCCAAGAGTCAACATGACTATTATTAGGACGTCATCAGGACTATTATTAACTGGACATACACCACTTTCACCCCTGATCACGACTCTGGGCCCTTATTCTCGTACAAGTTACGATAAATCGTAGGCTTCTGATTGGTCGATCCCCGCGCTGTAAAAATAAAATATTACTAATTGCCGAAGACCCATAACATAGGTATTCAAATGAATCGGAAAGAGCTGAATAAGACATTTATTATGATTTCAAATTGAAATAAACCCTTTGGTCTTCAAGGTTTTTATAAAAAAAATTCAGCCCTTCAAGGGTTAAACATCAAGATTGGCAACTTTTTTATTCAGCTTCCGAATAGAATATTTTTATTCATTAAAACTATACCCTTAATGGTATAGTTTCGGATGTACTATAACATTAAAAAAAGTACGGGAATATATAGGTTTTAAGTACTATATATAGTCATATAAATTTAAAAATGCATTTATTCTTATCCACTAAACGGATAATTCGTCCCCTTGAAGTTAATAGGTGCTAAATTGGCACTTTGCAAAGGGGCAGTTTAGCACCTTCCACTTTGCTTAGTGGCAGTTTAGCACCTTCCATTTTGCTTAGTGGCAGCTTAGCACCTTCCATTTTGCTTAGTGGCAGCTTAGCACCTTCCACTTTGCAAAGTGGTAGCTTAGCACCTTCCACTTTGCAAAGTGGCAGTTTAGCACCTTCCACTTTGCAAAGTGGCAGTTTAGCACCTTCCAACTCTAAGGTGATAATCATTTGCCCTTCAAGCGTTCAGCAAGGACGATAGTCACTTTCAAAACTTTTGTGATATAAATTGCTAATCAATCAGTAGGAATTATAAATGTTTGATCTCATATCACACAAATATGAGTAATTTGCATCTACATAAAGTGGGTATACAATTAAATTCAAGTTAATATTGATCATGTTGTGGTTTCTGTTCTTGTTATTAATAACCTTTTGTAGTGAAGTGGAAAATGATTAGAAAAACATAAATTAGTAGAGGACAATTGAATTCTTGACTGAAATGATAATGTGAGTTCATTCAGTGAGGGGATGAACTCTCATGTTGGCCCACAGACTCAGAACCACTGCCACTCAACAAGTGTTATCTTATATATTCACTAAGTAACATGTGATTTTTAAAAGCCTCATATGACAGTGCTAATTAAATTGTAGCTATGATTAGATCATGGATACTTTAATGTGTATATATAATATTTACATAATAATAATATAAACAGATCAATTAGCTCACAATGGCCCAGGAGTTGGTGTTCATAAGTTATCGAATACATGTATGGTAAACTGTAACTTAGTTTTAAATTTCTTAAACAAAATGGCCGCTAAACAATGTTTTATTTTTTTTTGTCATATATTACAATAATTATTTATGCACTAATTAATTATTAACATTAAAAAAAAAATTAAAGTATTAACATGATCTTATTGTTTTATCCAGATATTGCGCACAGTCTCAGGTCTCACTAAATCAATTTTGAAGAAAATCGCATAAACGTTGACGAAGATATTGTGTCATTACGTTTATTATGGCGGCCATCTTGGAAAAAACACCTTCCGGGAAACGAGGCTTTGTGTACTCGACACAGACGCACCCTCAGTCGCACAATCAGACGCAGACAAATTTTTCCATGTTCCGAAGTTCCCACGTTCCGATAACAATGATAAAGTTCCGTGGTTGGTTTGCAGGGCCACCATATTTAGCTGAACCTTGCAATTCAAGAAGTATTATGTTTTTTTTTGCTCCATTTATTTTTATGTTTCGGACTTGGTGCATGGCCATTGCTGAGAATCTTGTTTTCGCTCACAACAGCTTGTTCCGGGAACTTCAAGCCCCGAAATTCTGAAGAAATGTCCCCACCCCAAAAAGAAAATTAGAACACTATTTGACAGCACTGCCGCAGATGGCAGCCAATATCAGAATATATAGTTCTGGGCACAAGTATGCTAAATGTCGGCTATAAATTACTCTAATAATTTACATTAAAGTTAAAGTGATTAACATGATAAAGGAGATCAGACTCGATCAGACCGATAGTGTTGTCACGAATCCCAGCTGACGGAAGACATTCATCCTATGTTGATTCAATGTTGGTCAACCATCGGTTATGCGATGCTGGCATACTGAATCAAAATAAAGTAAACTTATGCTTGCATATGTTTGTTGTTTTAATGTTGGTCCAGTGTCGTAGACGGTGACCCAACATAAAAAAACATTTGGTCACAATGAAAAGGACCGATGTATGTCCGATGCTATCCCCACCACAATGTTGTTTTTATCTTGACCCACCATTTACGACGCTGGCCCAGCATTAAATCTGCATCAAGTAGGGGCCTATACACAAAGACTTGTAAATGTTTGGTCTCAAATTTAGCAAATATGAGTAATTTTCAACCACTTGAGGTTGTGGATCGCGGTAGCGAGACACAACCTCAAGTGGCTGAAAATTTAAATAAATTAACTTAGCAGGATGAGGGGTAACTATCAACACGTGATCAAGTTTCAACCAATCAGTGAGCTTATAATTAAGTCTATGATGGCCTGTCTGAACCTGTTGGCGAAATCGGCCTCGTTTCCACTCACAACAAACACTGAATAAAAATTAACAAATTAAAAAAAATATCCAAGTGCATTACGTTAAATTTCAGCCCCAAATTTTCTCCTCGTGTTTTACTTTTATTCAAAATTGTCAGATGATGCGTATTTATGCTACCATGAATATCATCGTAGATTCTGACTCGTTGACTACCATATAACTCTCGTTGTTCCCCACGCTGATCTACCGTACTGCCCGTGTAGCTGTACCCCAGCAAACACGATACATTAACCGTTGTGCTGCTGGATTCGAGTAAATTTAAGAGACAATAAAATGACACTGAAATCCATAAAATAGTTTGTGATAGATGCTCATTTAATCAAAATGTTATTTTCACACACGTTTATTTTTCATAAATAGTCATATTTTTCGTCATTAAAGCTGGAAATTGCGTTAGCAATTCCAGCTTCAAATGACGAAAAATGCAATTGAAACAATTCGGCAGGACAAGGGTTAAACCAATGTTGGGTTAATGTCGGGCCAGCGTCGCAGACGGTGGGCCAACATTAACCCAACATTGGTTCAATGTCTCGTGTTTGTTGGGACATTGCTTTCTGTACTGTAGTGTGACGTCAATTTTGTCGGCATTTGGGCAGGT
The DNA here is from genome assembly GCA_964017125.1 of Flabesymbios commensalis. Taxonomy (NCBI): domain Eukaryota; kingdom Metazoa; phylum Annelida; class Polychaeta; order Terebellida; family Flabelligeridae; genus Flabesymbios; species Flabesymbios commensalis. The sequence goes on along the minus strand of OZ024903.1, from coordinate 109,515,017 downwards.
ACAGAAGCCTGGCCTTCCCTCACTAGATGTACCATAATATGTACATTGTCTAGTCTTGTTATTTCAGGAGGCAAACTTGTTACACAGCCCGTGTATGAGGAACCAGCCTGTAGTGACTGATTTAAATTCGTCCTGTTGTGATATCAAAGAACAGTGCTTTTGTCCTGTTAGTCCGGACTGCATAAGTTTAAACCAGATCAAATTAAATTGATAATCAAGCAATTTATTTGTGAAATATGATCATAAATATAATTTTTTTGTCCTCATTAAAGCTATAAATTGCTACCTGACAGCACTAACTGTGATTAAAGATTCATACAGCTTTGAAATGCGCATGTGTGGGACGGTCAAGTGTAGGCCTACATTAGCCTATAAGAGTACACTTTGACAGCATTAAAGGTGTGGTCAACTGTGAAAATTCGCGGGACAAGGGTCCCCCAGAAGGCAATAGTGCCCGTGGGTAGGCCAAGGCCCTATTTCATAATAATACTAAATATGCGTTTCATACCCAAAGCGTCATTAAGAGCAAGTTCTCAAATCACAGCAAGCTCACATATACTTGAGCGACATCTATGAGTTAATAATACAAAGCCCTTTGCCCTTGCCCCTACATGGTCGTTGGCTTGCAAACAAACTGACTGTATTACTGCGGGGATGTAGAAACTGCTTGACTCCAAGCTTGTATTGACACCCAGTAAACACAAAACATTTGCATGACCTCATGCAATGCTGGACCAACGTCGCTGTTTAAATATTATACAAATGTCTTGTGTTTGCAGGGCAGGAAATGAATCGGGCTTTAGGCCACCTTTGTGCACATATAGGCTACAATGGGCCAGGAAAACCTCCTGAGGATGGTGAGATGATTGAGATGACACTGTCCTCCAGACACAGGATTCGAAAATCGAGCCCTGGCGGTCTGAGGCCGAGCACGTTACCTCTCGGTCACGGAGGCTCCCCACAATACTGACTTTCACACATGGATGGGGAAAAAACATATTTTGTTTCTTTGAAACCGCCGAGACCGGGAACCGAACTCCGAACTCTGGCGTGAAAGGCAGTGGTGCTAGCCTCTACCCTAGGGCCCCCGCCCTGCAGGGCAGGAGGACTTTCCCTCAAACATTGTAGATTGATTCAATGTTAGATCAATGTTGGGCCAGCGTCGCAGACAGTGGCCAAGTAGTATCTTGTAATCAGTTCAGTGGCTATATAAATGCCGTCAATCTGTACTCAATAGGCTACTGTTGGCCTACACTTGACCGTCCCAGGCATGCACATTTTGCAGTTGAATGATTCTTTAATATCAGCGACTGAACTGATTACAAGATACTACTCCAATGAGAAATTGGCCCAATGCTGTTTTAATGTTAAACCAACGTCTGCGACGTTGGCCGACATTAAACCAACATTTGGTAAATGTGCCGTGTTGGCTGGGAAAGCTCTTACTGTCAATATGCTGGAGGTCAACTGTTTCTAGACCCCCACGGTAACACAACCTTTTCTTTTACAACACAAAGCCCACATGAGAGAAATGGTGGATGAAGATGGCTTGAAGTGGTTTAAAAATTAAAGAAATTGTCATGTATTGGTAAAACAGTTCCATGGTAAATTTCCTTCTAAAACTCTTAGTTGTAGGTAAATCAATTGTGTTTTCTGGGATGTAAAATGATGTTTTCATGCATTGTGAGGGCTTAAAGGGTTAATTTTTTTTGCTGGCTACAATTTATTTGTTTAATCCCAATTTTGGTAGCATCTTCAAAAAATCACTTGCACATCCCCATGTTGCTAATAATGTTATTTTAAAATTTCAAGAAAAATTGATCACTAGTTTTTGAGTTTGTGGCAACAAAAAAGCTGGTGACGCCTGACGGAATCCTGGCACGACTAAAATCCCCTTTCCCCTACGGGCGGCGGATAAAAACGTGGTTCAAGATATTGGTCATACAACCTATTTTTGAGTGATGGACAGTCGATTATAACAGAAATAGCCAGACACAGAACAATTGTCCAAAATAAATATTTTTATTTCATTTCGCTCAGTGAGATGGTTAGGCTGAACTAGTTGATTACAAGTCATAATTGTGGTCTCAAAATGATATTCCAGTCTATTGCGTCCAGCGCATAAATATGTGCTAATTATTATCAGGGTGGAAATATAAAGTAGTCTTATGTGACCCACCACGCGAAAAAGGGCCTTTAAGTCAAAATTGATTTTCTTAGTTGATATGATAGCCGTGTTTTTATTTTTTGTTTTTGTGAGATCTTTCATATTTTAAAATTAGTTATGTAATCATTAAATTTTAATGATGTCATAAATAATTGTAAGAAAGCCGCGGGGAGTTCCCATCTCGCGTGGCGGGTTACATATAATAATATATATCAGCTGAAATTACCAATTATTTTCAAGTGGCGGGTTACATATAATAATATATATCAGCTGAAATTACCAATTATTTTCAAGTGAGTCTATTTTTTCCATATGATTGGATACAACTTATTATAATAATGTATACCCCATTATATTCACGTCCCATTTAATTTCGCGACTTTCGCTGTTGGCATTTTACCGCTAATATTTATGGTCGCTACCCAGCAAACATTCACCGAATGCTGGTCCAATGTTGGGCCAGGGTCGAAGACAGTGGGTCAAAATTAAAACGGCTCTGGGAGAATGACCTGTGTTTTCTAGATAATACTAGAAAATAGGGCCTGTATGAAATGACCTGCTGTCAGATTTGAGCTCACTAAATTCGCTAACATGCTAACATTACGTTGGACTGATTTCGGCAAATATTATGGATGCCAACCTAATGGGGTATACAGTAATTGATTTTCTGGATACTTTGATGGTATATATTGCAGACAAATCGTATTTAGATCAGATAGTTTTGTACAATACCGTAATTTGATACCTGAAGTGACTACGGTGCTTTAACCCTTACAGTGCGGGGATAGACTTTAGTCGTCAGAATCTGACGTCTATAGACGTCATATTCTGACGACTAAAGTCGATCCTCGCACTGTAAAGAGTTAACATATTTCTAATGGTCGTAGACCCATAACATAGGTATTCAAATTAATCGGAAAGAGCCAAATAAGACAATTATGATGATTTCAGATTGACAAAAACCCTTTGACCTCCATGTTTTTTTTTAATATTTCAGCGCTTCAAGGGTTAAGCAGTCTGGTTCATTCTGAAGCAATGGTAAGTGTAGGCCTACTATTGCTTCTGATTCAATCACATGTATATTCTCATGATACTGGTAACCCATAACCCTTAGGGATAGACGGTATAATGACTGAGCATTTGAAGTATGCAGCAGAATCTAGCATTGTGAAACATCTAAGTAGTATGTTACCTTTATGTATTAAGTTTGGAATAGTACCAAAATCTTTTTCATCAGGGTTACTTGTACCCCTACTTAAGAAACCAACACTTGACCCATCTGTACCAAAGAATTATAGGCCAGTGACTATATCATGTACATTCTCGAAAATTCTTGAGTTATATACACTTGATGCTTCGGCGGGTCATCAATTTAGTGATTTGCAGTTTGGTTTCGTGCCTGGTAGAGGCACAAATATGGCCACCGCATTAGCGAATGATGTAAGTTCATACTGCACTAAACGAGGGTCCACTGTATATGCATGTTCTCTTGACGCAGAGGGTGCATTTGATGCAGTCCTTCACTCGATTTTATTTTATAAGGCAATGGATGTCATCCCTGATCATTGTGATAGTGTTAGGCAAGTACTGCTTAGCCGCAATCTGTATGACCGGTATATTTTAAGCTTGCTACTAAAGTCGTTTTAGTACTGTTATCAATGCTGTTATTTTACAACTTAAATAATTTTATGTATGTATTGTTCATCTCTTTGGAAGGCTGAATAAAATTTATTATTTATTATTATTATTATTATTAAAGCGCTGAAATACTTTCGTATAAACCATGGAGACCAAAGGGTTTTTTAAAATATGAAATCATCATAAATGACTTAGTTAGCTCTTTCTGATTCATTTAAATACCTATGTTATGGGTCTACGACCTTTAGAAATATTGTTGCTTTCACAATGCAGGGATCGACCGTAGACGTCAGAAACATTTGATGTCCATAGACGTCATTGACATCCATGGACGTCATATTCTGACGACTAAAGTCGGTCCCCACGCTGTAAAGTTAAAACTCATAGAATAATTTAGCTAAGTGTATCTGGATGTCAAGAAATGTATCAGCAACGTCCAAGTTGTAGATATTGTCAGCAGCAAGTTATTTGAGCCCTCTTATACATTCCCATATATGATCCAGCAAGCCCTGATCTGGGTTACTGTGATACTTCTTTATTTATTTTTTGAAGTACTGTGACCAGGGTTAACGCGGTAGAAAAAACGTTGTTAAATCAAAAAATCTTCTCCCGGAAAAAGCAAGTTTTCACCTGCTATGAGCAGCCACACTTATGAGCAGCCAACCTTGTATGGGAGACCACTTGGTCATTCCCCAAAATGACATTTTGTATACCCTACAAATGAACCTCCTATGAGTAGCCACCTGTCTTGAAAGGCCACTTTTCTTGTGTGGCAAGGGTGGCTGCTCAGGTGCTACTGTAGATTAAAATTCAGGTTCTAAAATATGATTTTCTCATTTTTTTACATGACAGAAGTCGACAAACATCCCGGTCAACGCGAGACGTTGAATCAATTTTGGCTTGAATAACAATTAACCCTATGAATAAAATGTATTCAGTTTAACCCTTGTGGCGCTAGTAAATTTCAACGAGTAAAAATTTAAAAAAATGTATATACTCTCGTCATTTAAAGGTGGAAATTATTGTGTCAGCAATTCCGGATTCAAATGAATGACAAATAGTAGCAAACCATTCAGGAGCATTATGGTTAATTGATAATATACAATTATAACAATGTCATAATATAAAATTCATTGTACTGTCGTTCAAATGTTATGGTTAATTATATGAAAATCACCAAACAGAATCCCTAGTGGTCTCAAGCCCTTATCCTGCTGAATTTATTTGTTTAAATTTTCACCCACTTGAGATTGTGTTTCGCTACCGCGATCCACAACCTCAAGTGGGTGAAAATTGCTCATATTTGTTTCACTTGAGATCTATCCTTTGCAAATCCTGATGCTTAGACACACATTTTCCCCCAATATTGGTGATCTGATCGACTAATAAAACAGGTTAAGAACAACTATATTTGTGATCAGCAGGATAAGTATTAATGACTAATTAATTAGACACACATTTTCCCCAAATATCGGTGATTTGATCGACTAATAAAACAGGTTAAGAATGACTATATTTGTGATCAGCAGGAGAAGGATTAATGACCAGATGAACGATAAACAAGTGAAAATTCAAACATTTATCGGTGACTTAAAGGAACATCCCCAGGTCTAAAATCATCAAAAAATCAGTGATTTTATTTCAACATATTAATATGACCATATGATGTAAACATGTCCATAGACTAAAACTGCAAAAGTTTTTTAAAATTTTTCTGTCACGCATTTACCAGTTAGGCTAGATATAGAGACAAAATTCTTGATTTCTAATTATTGACAACCATGTCAAAAATAAGAAATACAGGAATTTTGTCTCTATATCTAGCCTAACTGGTAAGTGCGCAGCACAAAAATTGAAAAACTTTTGCATTTCTAGTCTATGGACATGTTTACATCATATGGACATATTCTTAAAGGTGTGGTGAACTGTCAAAATTCGCGGGACAAGGGTCGCCCAGAAGGCAATAGTGCCCGTGGGTAGGCCAAGGCCCTATTCCATAATAATACTAAATATGCGTTTCAAGCCTCATTAAGAGCAAGTTCTCAAATCACAACAAGTTCATATATACTTGAGCGACATCTATGAGTTAATAATTCAAAGCCCTTGGCCCTCCTACTTAGTCGCTGGCTTGCAAACAAACTGACTGTATTACTGCTGGGATGTGGAAACTGCTTGACTCCAAGCTTGTATTGACACCCAGTAAACACAAAACATTTGTATGACTTTATGCAATGTTGGATCAACGTCAAGACGTTGGGCCGACGTTATATAAATGGTATACAAATGTCTTGTGTTTCCTGGGCAGGAGGACTTTCTCTCAAACATTGTACATTTATTCAATGTTGGGTCAATGTTGGGCCAGCGTCGCAGACGTTGGCCTAGCATTGAAACAGCATTGGATCAATGTCTCGTTTAAGTAGTATCTTGTAATCAGTTCAGTGGCTATATTAATGTCGTCAATCTGTACTCAATAAGCTACTGTTGGCCTACACTTGACCGTCCCAGGCATGCGCATTTTGCGGTTGAATGACTCTTTAAGCTGAAATAAAATCAGCGTGTTTTTGATTATTTTATATCCTGGCATGTCCCTTTAATTGAAAGAGAAATACTTGTACCCTTGAAGCTCTGAAATATTTGTATATAAACCAAGAAACTAAAGGATTTTTTTTCAATTTACTATCATCATCAGTGCCTCAGTTAGCTCTTTCTGCTTTACTTAAATACCTATATTATGGGTCTATGACCATTATAAATAATAAATTCTTCCAGTGTAAGGATCGACTCCAGAATCTGATGTCTATAGAAGACGTCAGAATAGGACGTCTTATGACACTCCCCACACGAAAAGGTTTAAAAGATAGACATATTGAAATTGACAATCAGTGCATTACTTGACATGACCACTACAAATTTGGTGAATTTCATTCAATATTTTTGTTGTAAAAAAATTGAATGAGCTTAGAGCGTCACCCGCATTTGAAGTGTTAATAATTGACATAGACACACTATGTGATTACAGCAGTTTTAATAATCTCCCTCTTGACTGACTAATCTTGTTATTGTTTATCACAGATGACTCTGTGCATTATGGGATTCATTACAGGGGCAGGCGAGGGCGCCCATCGGATCCCAGGCCGGTAAAACCTTAGGCGCTGCTTTCAAAACATCCAGCATTTCCTCTGAAAGAAATTTTTTGTCGACGACGACTTCAAAGACAAACTCGCTGAACCAATCATCTGTCATCATCAAATAACCTGTAACAGATAAGTGGAATATGTACATGCCAGTAAGCAATGCAAAAAAGTGGGATTTTAAATTCACTGTTTTTTTGCAAGCAACAATGCGACAAGTTGGGATGGAACAAACAGGTAATTTCAAATTGTACACACAGGTGTAATCTTTAAAAGATCACAAAACGACAAAACTAAATAATAGAAAAACAAGTACAATACACGATTGCTAAACAAAGTAACAAAAAAAAAAAATCAAAAAATTTCACTTTGATCTGTTATAAATGGATATCTAAACAGTCAGACTAATCCAGTGAATTGACCTAGATCTAAAAAAATTAATAAATATTTTATAAATTTTCTTCAAATTAAGTTATATTTAACCACAGCTATCAGTCCCAGCTGATCCAGCAATCTCATGAGAAATAGTTATTTATCAACCCTTATAGTGCGGGGATCGACTACAAGTACAATACACGATTGTTAAACAAAGTAACAAAAAAAAAAAATCAAAATATTTCACTTTGATCTGTTATAAATGGATATCTAAACAGTCGGACTAATCCAGTGAATTGACCTAGATCTAAAAAAATTAATAAATATTTTATAAATTTTCTTCAAATTAAGTTATATTTAACCACAGCTATCAGTCCCAGCTGATCCAGCAATCTCATGAGAAATAGGTATTTATCAACCCTTATAGTGCGGGGATCGACTTTAGTTGTCAGATTCTGACGTCTGTAGACGTCAGATTCCGACGACTAAAGTCGATCCCTTATAGACGTCAAAAGTCGATCCCCGCACTCTATAAGTAAAAATATTTCTAATGGCCGCAGACCCATAACAAAGGTATTCAAATGAATCGGAAGAGCTGACTAAGACATTTATGATGATTTCAAATTGAAACAAGAGGACTGAAGTTCTATATCATCTCCCGCCATAAATTAAGTTAGACTTTTTGCAGTCAAATATTTAAAAGTCGATTTGTGGTGGCCATTTTAAATTTCAGTAAAATCACATACACATTTCCAAATGGTGGGTAATGCGATTGTGCAATGTGAATTATCACTGATTTCAATTTTTCAATTTTTGCGCCCACAAAAAGATATGAAGTTTATCCATGGCGGCCATTTTGAATTTCAGTAAAACCTTAAAAAAATAAATTGTACATCTCCATATCGTAGGGAATGTGATAGTAAAATTTAAATAATTTCGTGACTTTAAGTTTTGAAGTTTTTGCCCCCACAAAATATTTTGGCGTTGACCTCTGGCGGCCATTTTGAAATTTGGTAGCATCTTTAAAATATCACTTGCACATCCCCATGTTGCTAGGAATGTGATGTTAAAATTTGAAAAAAAATTGACCAAACAAATTTTTTGAGTTTTTTTTTTAAATTAAAGTTGATCTGTGGCGGCCATTTTGAATTTCAGTAAAACCTTGAAAAAGTCACATGCACATCTTCATATCATGGGGAATGTGATAATAATATTTGAATAATTTCTGACTTTGAGGTTATTGTGCCCACAAATTTTTTTAGAGTTGACCTCTGGCGGCCATTTTGAATTTTGGTAACATCTCTAAAAAATCACTTGCACATCCCCATGTTGCTAGGAATGTGATGTTTAATTTTAAAAACAATCGACCAGAAGTTTTTGAGTTTTTGCACCCACAAGAAAACGTGACGCCAGACACCGGACGACGGACAGAATCCTGGTGCGACTAAAATCCCCCTTCCCCTACGGGCGGGGGATAAAAAACCCTTGGGCCTTCAAGGTTTTCATAAAATTAATTCAGCGCTTTAAGGGCTAATATATCCCACCTTTTTCACCTCCGTCTTCTCCCCAGGAATTCTCTATTCTCCATTTTGTAATTTTTTCATCCTGAAACATGAAATTACATAAACCATGAGTTACGCAGTTTATCAGATAAAGATAGGACCTGTTTGTGATTTTATCAGTGGTGGTTCTTATCCTGAGTGATAGTTGTATTGGCTCTTGATCATAAATTGAAAGAAAAGATCTGGATCGAAAAAATAAAAAAGAGTTTTAGGGAATGAACTTGGCAGAAGCCTTTTATCACCACCGGTCAACCATTTTATATTTAACCTTTTCTAAAGACGGTCCCCACGATGATCCCCGCCATGAAAGAATTAAAAAATTATACTAGTCGTAGACCCATAACATATATGTAGGTATTCAAATGGAGCAGAAAGAGCCAACTAAAACATTTATGATGATTTCTAATAGAAAAAAACACTTTGATCTCCCAAGGTTTATACAATAATAGCTCAGCGTTGTGAGGGTTGACATATATCAGTGTTAGCATTGAGTCACACAGAAAACTTTATTTTCAAAAATACTCCAAGATAATGAGCAAAATTTTAGGAAAAATTGCTTACAGTCGGCCAATTTGAATATTATCTGTCAAATGTATTATGGGTTATCATTGTATAGCAATGAGTGTTTCATAGTAATATCCTAGCTATCATGCAAGGCTTCAGAGATAATGACCAAAATCTAGAAAAAAAGGCAATCAGTTAGTAATTTTTATTTTTATTTCTCCGAAATATTTTGGTTTATATTCAAAGTCCACCTATTTTGCATTACTTTCAAGCGTAAATATTGCAAAATCAAAATGGCTCAAACAGTAATCAGGTCATTGTCTGACATTGCTGAGCACTGAAAATAAAACTTGTGTTAGTTTGTCACTCACCTCCACCGAGACCCCGGTTAGAGTCATAGCGTGCGTCATCAGCGATTCACCAAATAAAAGACGCTGCTCCTTGGTCATATTCAACATAGAAGTCCCAAATACCAGCTCATAATCATACCTGTAAAAACAAAATGATCCGAGAGAGAATTACAATTCTTGAAGAAGTATATAGATACCAGCTTGACAGGGAACTGTACCAGCACTGCGGATCAAATTATGATGCCGGCCATAGTGTAAAAATAATGATAAAAAAATGATAAAACATCAATAGTGGAGTGACGAAATAAAACACTGCAACAACACATAACACAACGTTGATGCCTTTATTTTATCATTATAATTACAATTATATAATTACAATTATTTCTTCCTTAATAAAGCAAATTTTAGCCAATTATATGTAACATAAAACTATTTTAAATTCAATTTGTTGATAACTTAAATCAATATACCGTATATCCCCGTGTATAATGCGATGTTTTTTCTTAGCTATTCATGTCACAAAAAGGCACCTCGTATTATACATAGATGTAGAATTTGATACAATTTTTTAGCTCTCTAGCGGTAAGTTCAGCGGTAAGTTCTCTAGCGGTAAAACGTATCTTTAAACGTAGGCCAGTCAGCGTGTTTTGTAAGCAGGCCTATACACACGATACTGTGCCTTTCAAACTAGTAGCAAACAAGAGACGTTCACCCAATGCTGGTACATTGTTGGGCCACCGTTTGCGACGCTGACACAACATTGCACCAGCATTGGGTGAATGTGTCGTGTTTGCTGGATGCCCCCTCCTCACATTCCCGCCGACGCGCGTGGCACCTTTGACAACCACGGGCAGATAAATGCCGCCGTTAGTCTGCAACCAATTCACACTCCTGACCTGTTCATTTATATTATTAATGATTTAATCTAAGATCGCCTTTCATATGGGAGTGTTCTATTGTGTACGACAAATCTGAACATGATATTTTCATATTGGAATGAGAGAATGCATTGACGAAATATAACAAGATATCACTGATTATATCTCCTATCGCAAATTCTATACATGTAGGCCTCAGAATGTCCATATTGCTGGGATAACATTAACGCCTACCGCTGTTGCCGCGGCTGATACAGTATTGAGCAAATGGTGGTATCTGTTAGCTGTGCTGCTGTGTTATTGCACCCTGACACCTTATACAACCATGCACACCTCTTGTGTCGAGACAATGCGGCTAGTCTGCAAATGTTTTACAATCACATTTCATCTTGAAATGTTCTTATTTGAGCACGACGATAATAAAATATGGTCTTTGTAATAGATAAATTAAAATAATATAAATTTGCTGGTGGCGAAATATAAATACGGGTATTTTAAAATCTGTGTATATTGTAGCCTATGCAGGCCTCAGAATGTCTGCCCATCGAGACAGTCCCGATGACATCCACTCTACCGTGGAAAATGAAAATACAGTATCTGCTTACTCTACAAGTTAGCAGATACTGCTCTTTGGTTTTGCAGAGCTGTACTGTTGCCGCTGTTCCCGTCATTGAGCATCGTCTATGCCGGTGTGACGGCTCTATTTAGTAGAATGAGATAATATCCATGCCTCACATTTAGATGGCCCGGAACGCTGCCGACCGGGACGCTGCTGACATCGAAAATGTGAGGTCGTATTATACAGAGGGGTGGACGTTTTTCAGGTAATCCGAGGCCACAAATCTTAACTCGTATTATACATGGCGTCGCACTATACGCGGGGATATACGGTAATTGATCTGCGTAAACTTACAAGTTTAAATCTTCTATTCCAAACTTTTTCCAGCTACAGTGTTTCCCGACATCACAGCCGTACCAAACAGGCTTAAACAGATATGTTCACAGATATATAAAATTATGTACAATCAATTACAATTTAAGATAAGAGTAAAATAGTACATGAATACATAGCTTTAAAACCCTTTTAGCGCTCATGATGCATTAACCCTTTCAAGCCTGCATCAACTACAAGCCGCGAATTGCTGCCGCAATTCTCGACTTGTAGTGGATAAAGATGACTTGATGTGGTTTAAAAATTAAAGAAAATTGCCATGTATTGGTAAACCAGTTTCATGGAAATTTTCGTTCTAAAAACCCTGGTTGTGGGAAAATTAAGTCTGTTTTCAGGGATGTAAAATGATGCTTTAATGCATCATGCGGGCTTAAAGGGTTAAAGCATAATTTTACATCCATGAAAACAGATTTAATTTTCCTACAACTGGGGGTTTTTGAATGAGAATTTCCATGAAACTGGTTTACTAATACATGGTAATCTCGTTTAGTTTGGCTCCCACTTCAAGGCATATTCATCCACTACATGTCGAGAACCCAATTTGCGGCTTGTAGTGGATGAAGATGACACTGTTAAATTAAGGCCTGAAAGGGTAAAATATTTTTATTTTTTCATACGTGATTCTACAAACTTATTTCATAAGCAACTAAAAATTCTCAAATAGTGTTTAAAATATATTTTTTCGTTACCTCATTTTGTTTGATGGAATCAGCTGCGACTTTTTTGAGGACGTCGATGGGCTGGTTGAGGTAGAGGACGGGTTGACCGCCTGACATGTTACCCAGGAATTCTACAGTGTATGTTTTGTTAAACGGGTTGTCTACACGAGGATCATTCACAATGACGACCTGTAATTACAAACAGTAGGCTAATAATCAGGGGTCATACACTTTATATTCAATGACAAGTTTTCTTGATGTCCTCTAGTAGTCCTCACGAGAACTCCGCAGACCATCAGAACATTTTTAGGCTGGAAATTTTGATTGTAAAATTTTGTTTGTAAAATTGTGTCAGCAAAAAAACAATTATTTAATCAAGTGAGTATCAGTATGTACCACAGCACCTTCTTTCAGTTTCAGTTCTGAATAAGGTATAGTATATACATGTACAATAATAATAATAATTCTTTTTCACGAGGGTAAACCCAATGAGCGATAGCTCATCTGTCTTGGTGCCCTTAACATATATACAAAACACAAATAAATATACAATATTTCACTATTAAAAACCAAATCACATTTTTGCACATTTGTGACATGGACACGTTTCCATGCATATGACATGTCATGTTATAATACATAAATTAATTATGGTGATTACACACATTGGCTAAAAGGAACATTATTAAAATAATATGCTAATAAAGTTTAAAATAAAATCACATTGAATTGAAGATGTGATGGACATATGGCACTACGAAAAATAACTATACACATTAGCTACATGTCATGGCCCACAATAAAATTTGCATTGAGAGTTTAGGCATATAAAGGCCTAGCAAGTCAAGGGTTAATATATATGGGCCTAGCAGGACAAGGGTTAACCTTTAAGGTGCTGATTTTTTTTATAAACCATGGAGACCAAAGAGTTATTTTCAATTTGAAATCATCATAAATGTCTTAGTTAGTTCTTTTTGATTCATTTGAATACCTATGTTATGGGTCTACAACCAATATAAATATGGGGATTCTTACAGTGTGGAGATCGACTTTAGTCGTCAGAATCTGACATCTACAGACGTCAGATTCTGACGACTAAAGTCTATCCCCGCGCTGTGAGGGTTAAAGGGTTAATCACGTCTATAGCCATTTTCACTTTTTTAATTTATCCTGCAAAAAGAAAATTTCAATGAGAAACATTCCTCCGTTTATCAGATTGGTAGAATTTTTTATTCAAATTGTACTTTTAATTTAAGTAAAGTTCACCCACTTGAAGTTGTGGGTCGCGGTAGTGAGACACAACTTCTAAGTGACTGAAAATTCAGTGTTTCATCTAGCTCTTTCTTACATGGGGCAGCGCCATGTTTCCTTTTGTGAGCGCCATGTTGCCCTTAGTGAGAACCATGTTGCCCTTCATGGGTGCCATGTTGCCCTTTTAATAAGAAGATGGTGAACTGTTGAACCCACCCAGGCCATTGGGACAGTAAAAACACCCCAGTCACTAATGTCGCGCGCTCACACCTATGATGCAATACCTGATAGCGGCCTGTGTTCATTGTGGTAATAACTGGCGATGTTTACATACTTAACTGGTTGTTTATACCTTTAATTGGGGAGGGTGGTTGTTGGAAATGGCTACAGACACAGTATGCCCCTAATGACAGGTGGCGCAATGCCCTTCCTGAATCTTAGATGAAACACTGAAATTTGCAGTCTAAACCTACCTTGTCTTCCATATTATAGCACGGCTTCACATATTCCCTGTAGAATTGTAACGGTGAGATTGGTCCAATGGAGTGTCTTTCTTTGCTTCGATCATAATATTCCCACGTGAAGGTGTCTGGCGGTGTACCAACACAGATACTGACAATTCTGTAGATCTAGAAAACATTACAAAACTTAAAATGGCTACTACGTTTCCATTGACAAAAACACGTTTCGCTTGTAAAATTCGAAGTTATTTTTTCTAACCCATTGTTTTTTCTCACCTCAATGTGGATATAAATGGCCTGGTTTTAGAAAAGTGAGTGTCTATCCGTACGTGACTAACCATATGTATTTGCCCTTAACCCTTTCAAGCCCGAATTTACTATTGTCATCTTCATTGTCATCTGTTGCAATTCTCGACTTGTAGTGGATGAAGATGATTTGAAGTGTGTGAAAAATTAAGAAAATTACCATGGTATTAGTAAACCGGTTTCATGGAAATTTTCATTCTAAAACCCCTAGTTGTAGGAAAATTACGTTGTGTTTTCAGGGATGTAAAAGGATGCTTTAATGCATCGTGAGGGCTTAAAGGGTTAATCATACGTATTACCAACGAATACCGTCATTTAGTTTTACAAACATTCGAATAGCATGCTATACGTACAGTAAATCACTTTCGGTTAGTCACTGCCTTTATAAAATACTGTAAACTTGGAAATATTGGTGCAGGTTTTATATTGATGGTTTGGTAAAAAATGTCAACGTTTACACTAGAGTAAATGAGCCGACATTAATCTCCGGCAATTTGATTAATTTACCAAAACGGCAAAAGAATAAAGCCGCCAATTATTTCCAGGTTTAAAATAGCCAAGTGTGATAGATCTACATCAACAGAAAGCTGAGAACATCCCTTTGGTGATGGTTTATATCATTTTTATCCTGAATTCATGAATCTTACATAAAGTATGTGGTTTATATCATTTGAGATCTGAAAAAAAAGGAAGCTGAGGACGCCCCTTTGATTATAAAAATAAGCCTTTATTTATAGAGGGTAAACCATTTAGTACATGATACTAATTTGCAATGGATCCTCTCTATGCACATGATATTTCAAATAATACAATAATTACCATATGTACAAAAATTAATGGTAAAATAATAACACATATCGGATAATCCGCTATTGTGAGTCCGTATTTTTCTATAACGTGATGGTTTATATCTTTGTTATCTGCAATGAATTTTACATGAAATATATCCATTTATGGAACAAAGATTAAAAGTAAATCCTAAATAGGTTTATTTTTTATTTACGATGACACGAGACATTGAACCAGTGTCGGTTTAAATCTTAAAGCACTAATTAAACAAAAAATTCACTCGAACTTGAGTCGCGCTAATTTCAAGTGGGTGAAAATTACTAATTTGATACCAAACATTTGATGATTGAACATTCACTTCATCCCCCGTGATTTGATTGGCTGATAAAACGGATTAAAAATGATTATAGTTATACTTAATAGTGAGAGGGTTAAGGTACAATAAAACAACACTGGGTCAATGTCAATGTCCACCATTGCTGATATTGTATTGTTATATTCACCTCCTCCATCATTTTGTCGATGTTATCCTCGAGGTCTTTGTCACTTGATCCACCTTCCACCATCTTCCACAACGTCATACAGAACTCCCTCATCTGGTAAAACAACACAAGACTTGGCTTAAAATACAATTATTGTTAGAATTGGTGTTAACCCTTACAGTGCTGGGATCGACTTTAGTCATCAGAATCTGACGTCTGCAGACGTCAGATTCTGACGACTAAAGTCGATCCCCGCGCTGTAAGAGTAAAATATTTATAATGGCCGTAGACCCATAACACAGGTATTCAAATAAATCGGAAAGAGCTAACAAAGACATTTATGATGATTTCATATTAAAAAAAACCTTTGGTCTCCATGGTTTTTACAAAAATAATCCAGCGTTGTAAGGGTTGAATGGACTGTGACTATAGGCTTTTGGGATATTGCAGACATGTGGCTGGCTGAGACTAAACCCTCTCAGCATGGGGACCGTCTTTAGACGTCAAAATCTGATGTTTATAAACATCAGATTCTGTCGTCAGACTCCCTCCTCGGGCTGAAAGAGTAAAATATTTATAATGGCCATAAACCCATACCATAGGTAATTCGAAAGAAGCGTAAATAGCTGGCTAAGTCCTTTTTGATGATTTCAAATTGAAAAAAATGGTTGTCTCTATGGTTTATACAAAAATATTTCAGCGTTGTACGGGTTAATATAGTACAATATCCACAAACCTTGGTATTAATCATTTCCTTGAGGCGACGCGTCTCCTCAGAGTTCCAAGATTCAGGGAAGCATTTCTTTGGAAGCAGTCCGTATTTCTCTATGACGTTAACGAGCATTTGCCACTGCCCTCCGTCCTCCGCCGGGTTGTGGAGTAGATGCTGGAGCAGTCTGCCATCTGCAGGCTCACCTTCTCGCTTAGCTACTTCCAAAAAGGACTTCAGCAAATAATTACAACGTTCAATCTGTAGAAAAGCAAATGTACGAATATGTGGATGAATAAATGAATCGATGAATATATTCATGAGTGAATGAATGAATCTGGAATTTAACCTGAGCTATTCAATTTTATTTTCCTGCAACTTGAAGTTGTCTATCACAGTAGCGCAAACCTACAAACCTTGTCCCACAAGAAAACATAGCTTTGACTGAACTCAAAATCCTCAATATTTTGTTGTTTCGTGAACGGAATGCGTATGCAGTTGAGGCAGGCGAATATCCAGCAGCGACCAGACGAGCGTTGATTCGACACTGGCTTGGCCTCTCCTTCGACCTGAAAAAAAACAAGTTAACACAAGTTAGCCCTTGTCCTGCTAGATCCGTATATATCAATATGGCTTGAAGCATGCCTTAGATCAATAGAAATATTAACAAAGTTGATAAAATAGTTTTTGTAGATGCTCAGTCGATCCGATAATTTAATATAGAGGATGTCCATAAATATTTTTTGTTATGTGAAGCTGGAAATTGCGTTAGCAATTCCAGCTTCACATGAATGAAAAGTAGAACAGAAACAATTCAGCGCTGTGAGGGTTACATTTAACCCTTACAGTGCTGGGACCGATTTTAGACGTCAGAATCTGACGTCTACAATCCCAGCAATATTTCTAATGGCCGTAGACCGATAACACAGGGGTGGGAGTGGAAAATTATTCCAAGACTGATCGATCCAAGACTGAAAAGAATATTGCCCACTAGAATTGCCCACTTTGATTTTTTTCAAAAGGCGGGAATCCGTCTGTAGACGGAAATTTCCCACCCCTGGTAACATAGGTATTCAAATAAATCAGAAAGAGCTACCTAAGACATTTATGATGATTTCAAATTGAAATAAACCCCTTGGACTCGAGGATTTATACAAAATCATTTCAGCGTTGTAACGGTTAAGACAAGTTTTACCTTTTGCTAACTAATACTCTTATAATCCTTTAGCTGCTAAGATATCTGATTTAAATTATCACTCACTGAAACACAATGTAAAGTGGGTCACATTTGTTTAATTTTAGACCATAAAAAATAACAAATGTTCATTTTGAAACGCACATTTTAATGCATATGGATTCAAAACGAGTGTATTTGTACTTAAAGGGATAATAAATTAGAAGGACTGGCTACTCAGCTACTGTATCTAGAAGATAATGAACAGCGCTCCACAACTTCAAATGTCAAAACTAGACTACTCATATTTGATGTTTAAACACATTTCATTTGTCCTGCTTGGCAGTTAAAGTGTTGATATATTTATGAGGATTATTGTCTCACTTTATGCGTGAACACATGCTGCGTGGTTTGTACGACACTCTGCTGTCTCAATACGTCCAGAGGGTTCTGCTTCGTACATACACTCTGAGCAAGTCTATTCTTCGGGTCAGAGAGGAAATCCTTCTTGAAGTTTGAGAGCAAGGTCTCACCCAAACCAGCCTTATCTGAAAATAAAAAATATCGAGGTCATCTCAAGGAAGGTTTATCAATTTATAATAATAACAGTGTTCAGCACAGGCCGCGATATCGCGTCAATTACGCACTTGGAGGTCAAATGTCTCCTTTTTTTCCATGGTAGTGAGACAAATGTCCCCACCTATTTCTTGTCTGTGCAGAGCACTGGGCGTCAATTACGCACTTAGAGGTCAAATGTCTCCTTTTTTTCCAGGGTAGTGAGACAAATGTCCATACCTATTTTTTGTCTGTGCTGAACACTGTAATAATAGCTTTATTTCACAAAGGTGAACCCAATGAGTGATAGCTCATCTGCATTGGGGCCCTTTAAATATGCAAAATACAAATAAATATACAATATTATACTAAGGCCTAGTGCTGAGACAGATATTCGCCTTCATAATTTTGATATCAAGTCTGTCACCGCACAGCAACTGAGCAAGGATATTAGTCTACATCAGCTACTTATGTGGCAGTCTTTATAATCTCTATGCAAGGTACGAAATAACTCAAGGATTGTTGGCCTGGTTGTCAATCGGACCACCAGGTCAATTTTTCAGGTTGTCAGCAACATTTTTTACTAGTTGTCTGAATTTTGGGACATAAATTCTTTATTATTTTTTTTTAAACGATAGGGTCTAAGTGACTAAGACCTAGCTGGTGATTCCCTGCAAATCTATCGCTTATTTCAGGTGCACAGAAACAATTCGCATATTTTTGTAAATCTTCATCATTTTTTGACTGGTTGTCCGACAAAAACCCTGAGATTGATACTGGGTTGTCCTTAACCAGGGCAGGGGTCTGGCCGGACGAATGGTTGCCAACTGGTGGCTTCGGCACTCTCAGGAGCGCCAGCATCAAGAAGAGCATGTATTCGTAATCGTACGGAAGCTCATTATGACATTAGAGTAAGGTTGTCCGACGGCAAAATGGGTTGTCTCGGACTGCCAGCAAAGGGATGAAATGTTTTAGCAATGTTCGGAAATACCCCCCCCCCCCCCGTTCAGAAAACCCGAACCCGCTCTAGTCTACCTAAAAAAAACTCAGCCAGTAACGTTAGGCCTAAAAAAGACGTGCAAAAATTAATGAAAAGATTGTTCAAAATCGGTTCAGATTTTAAAAGAGAAGTTAAAACAGTACGCTTTTATGATTGAGACCGACTATAGGCTTCAAGGTTACAATTTTCAAGCAAATATTAGACTACCAAATTCCATGGTTGCAAATTCAAGCGATTTGTCGACGTTTTGTTTACAGAGACAAGTGAATGTGACTGCTGATTTTTCTGACTGACAGCTTTTGGCGTCTGCAATCCAGAAAAAACACATTCGGAATCTTCGATAAAAACAAATTTGATAGACCAGAAGAGAATGGTAGGCCGTTAGGCTCATAACTTATCAACTGATAGGCGTTTAAAAACGAACGTCGTTTACCCGTAAACAAACGCACCAATTATGTCAAGTATAGCCAGTATAGCCCTTTTTATTCTTAAGTTTTGTATCACTCTCACTATATAAGATGGACGTAAAGCACAAAGCCATGATAGCTATTTCGATGTCGTCTGGGCAGATGGTAGTCTATTGAACTGAAAAATAACTGCCCTGAATCCCCCTAATATAATAATAATGCTTTATTTGTACTTTGTGTAGGCCTACAATAAAAAATAAAATACAAAAAGTCAGGTATATGATGCAATGTTTTACACATGTAAATCATGTCATGATCGTGTTATCATCATACAAATATTAAAGAGAAAAACATAGAGCAAATGTGAATATAATAAGTGATTAATAATTGAGACATATGAAATCTATCATCAATTGTACATCCGATTTAGTTACTCAGAACTGTGGTCACGCATATGCAACAAATCAATTATGTTCCCAGCTGTTACAGTCTTGTTTATCGGTAACATATCCAGATTTTATATGTTTGCACAGTTTGTTAAATGTACTGGAAATAAACGAATTTTTACAAAAAATATACTTGAACGCCAACATATTTGAGCTATTTCCAACAGCAGATTGACTTCCATTTATACAAATTGACATACACAGCTGCACACATGCATTTTTACAATTGATATTATTAAGTACGAATTTGATAAATTTTGAGTGGGGTTGTGCCTCTACTGGTATATCTTCTTCTTCTTCTTCTTCTTCTTCTTCTTCTTCTTCTTCTTCTTCTTCTTCTTCTTCTTCTTCTTCTTCTTCTTCTTCTTCTTTTTCTTCTTCTTTTATTGCAAATGTCACAAGTGAGTTCACAAGTGAGTAATGTCGCAATATTAATGGGAGTAAAGCACAATGTGTACGGTATGGAATATTAAACCAACGTCTAATTGATTTACACCAGTAAGTAAAAAACGTATGAATTCCCTGGTATTGAAAACTCCACAATACACTGCGATATAGAGACATGTAATATGTTGGAAAAAGTTTGTAATTAGTCTCGGAATGACAGAAATTAAACTTAGAAAAAAGTACATTTGATCTCTTCAAAAAATCGTTTGTGACTTTCTTAACACTCTGTTCTCGGTGATTTTATTTTGGCTTCTCAATATGACCATATGATGTAAGCTCATGTCAATAGACTAGAACTGCAAAAGTTTTTTTAATTTTTTTGTGCTGAGTATTTACCAGTTAGGCTAGATATAGAGACGAAATTCCTGATTTCTAATTATTGACAACCATGTCAAAAATAAGAAATACGGGAATTTCGTCTCTATATCTAGCCTCATAATAAAATTATGCTGATCCTTCGTAACTGCCGACATGGTAAAGGAAATATTTGACCACATTCCACAGTTTTCACTGAGCAAGGAAAATGCTGTGCTAAATTAAATCTGAGCTAAATTTAAAAAACGTCTAAAAGTTTGTTATAGGTTATTATAGGTTATTATAAAGTTATTATAGGTTATTATAGGTTTTTACAGGGTTATTATAGGTTATTCCGGGTTATTATGGATTTTTGTTGTACCGGAATAAAACTACTGAGATGAACAATAATATTGAGTTATATTTTTAGATACATCAGGGCAACCAATACAGTAACAGTATTAAATATATACCACACATGCACATAACAATCTGAAATTTGGGCATAGCCTCCAGCCCCTCTTTACGTTTTTTTGCCACAGCACCGAGCCTAATATATATGGAAGGCCAAAACAGCCATATTAAAAAAACCATCGCAACATTCTTGTTTGATTGCAATGTTTTGTACTTTCATTGCAATGCTTTTCAAAAGCATTATGACTTTTTTCAAAAGCATTGCAATGCTTTGCACTTCCATAGCATTTCGTTTAAAAAGCATTTCAATGCTTTGCATTTTTATTGCAATGCTTCACGTTTTAATTGCAATGCTTTGCATTTTCATTGCAATGATTTGCATTTTCATTGCAATGCTTTGTGTTTTTATTGCAATGCTTTGTATTTTGATTGCAATGTTTTTCAAAAGCATTGCAATGTTTTGCATTACCATTGCAATGCTTATTAAAAGCATTGCAATGCTTTGCATTTTCATTGCAATGCTTTGCGTGTTTATTGTAATGCTTTGCATTTTCATTGCATTTCCATTGCAACGTTCATGAAAAGCATTGCAAAGCTTTGCATTTTTATTGCAATGCTTTGTATTTTTATTGCAATGGTTCGCATTTTCATTGCAATG
Organism: Flabesymbios commensalis; assembly: GCA_964017125.1. Taxonomy (NCBI): domain Eukaryota; kingdom Metazoa; phylum Annelida; class Polychaeta; order Terebellida; family Flabelligeridae; genus Flabesymbios; species Flabesymbios commensalis. The sequence continues at coordinate 109,493,405 of OZ024903.1, read as the reverse complement.
CTTTGATACGCATTGCAATGCTTTATATTTCCATTGCGTACGAAGTAGTGATATCGGATTCAAAGATGTGTGGTGCTTTATGAAAACCTTTCTGTCCCGTCTTAACAAAAGTCTCTCATACATGATTGGGCAACGGAACAGACACAATTTGTAAACATGCAACAACAAAACGCTTCTACAACTCAGGTTTTATATAAACGTTTTGCAAGTTTTCGCAATGTAATTTTTCATCAAACACATAGCGGCTCAGCTATTGTTGAAAACATTGATATCAAAAGGGAAATTCGAGACTGAAATTTTGTAAAGACAATACAAAATATTTTAAATATCAAATCTAGAAAATTGCTAACATTTATTACTAAAAGTGTATGTTGCAGGAGGGGGGTCTAGTCATGGAAAATTTGCTTATTTAGTCCTATAATTTATTTTATATAAAACTTACTAGGCACCACCCGGTCTACATAGGCCTATTAGGACCATTTTTACGGACCACCCTATATAGTTTTTTATCCCTGATGACCAGTAAATACCCGTTATTGCAAAGAATGACCTCAGTGAAATCAAACAACAGGAAATAATATTATATTCCCTACAAATAATTTATTGTGGCACTGCTCCCCACCCTAGCCTAACTCATTCGGAATATTCGTTTCTAAATAGTAATAATCTGCAACTTGAAAGGCTAGAAAACTCGCTATACAATTTGACCCATCTGGGCCTATTTCTACATTATGCAAGCGTAGAATTGCCAAAAAGTCATCAGAAAACGTCAATACGAAGCGTTAGTAAATTTGACAATAATGCTTCTTATTTCTACAGGTAGTAGATGATGTGTTTAAGAGATATGTCATCAGATAAAATGGAATGTAACTGGTTGACTTGTAATTGTCAAGTCGGATCGCTATCAGCTCGTCTCAAATTGGTAGAGATTATCGTTGCTTATTTTCGTGGAACAATCGCCTGTAATTTGTAATTAAATAAGGGTAGCTGGGATTGACTTTCACTGCTAGGCCTATACATCAGTGCTTTCCGTGGGGGGGGGGGGGGGAAGCTAACATACTGATATTTTTGCTTGAGTTTGCATAAAATAGTAACCAGGTGGAGATGGTGGAATTGACCAAATCGGAAATGGTTAGAATTGTCAGATTTTTTGCGTCATGAGGCATATTTGAATAAAAATATGCATACTTTAGTAGTAGGCTAATAAAAGATGTGCGTGTCAATGTGTGTAGGCCTATAGTAGGCTAGTAAGCTGTTTTATATATTTATTGCATATTTGCATATTTGAATATCTTGTTATCGAAAAGCGTCTAATTTAGTTTAATTTTGGGACATACATTGTACATATTTTGCACTAATCGACGGGGAGGGGGGGGGGGGGGCTAGGATATTCTGATTTTTGTAAAACACGAGGCTACCCATTTTTGTCAGTGAGCCCCCGTAGATGGTTCATTTGTGTAGGGGGGCCTATAGCTGCAATAGGCTAACAGGATAGGCCCTACAGATTTATTTGGTATCTACCCTGGATAGTGGGTACACAATATTTGCCTAAGTGACCCCTGTTAAAAGGATACCAATACAGCCTCTTCATGCTAAATTTACACTAAACTTTACTTATCTTGTCTAAAATATCTTGATTACACAGCGAAAATGGAGAAGCTACTAAAAGCAGAACTGAACACCATCAAGCTGCAGCCTGTAGGTCGAGGAGGCGGTGGCTGTATCAGCAATGGGCAAGCATATGCTACAGACTCGGGAGAAATATTTGTCAAAATGAACCAACAAGACGGGGTGAGTACGGCACCTGTTAGCTCGGGGCACACAAAGTTGTTGCGATGTTAAATCAACGTCAAGACGTTGATTCGACGTCGCAACAACGTTATGTGTTGGCACACACATGTAAGCTCAGGGCCTGGTGTAGTAGTTACATTGAATGCTTGTCACATCAGAGATTGTGAGTTTGCTTGCTGCTTTGGTTTTCAGTTTCAAAAGAAACAAAAAATTTCTTTCCTGTCCATTTGCAAGGATTCGTGGGAAGGCTGTGTGATCGGGAGCTGGTGTGCTTGGCCTTAAACCACCAGGGCTCGCATTTTGAATCCCTTGTCTGGATGTTTTCTGATTCATCTCACCATCCTGAGTTCTCCAGTTTAGCATGTATGTGTACATGCAGCCCCATTTATTCATTTACCCTTTAATTTAAGTTTATGTTTCGGATTTGTATTCCTATGTCTTGTAACAATGTTAAGTAATACTTTGACTTGTTGATATTAGTAATTCACACACTCTGTCACATGATTATAAACCTATGCACAAGTACCAACCACTACAAATTTATATCCACTGGATTCAACGTTGCTGCGACGTTGAATCAACGTCGTGTGCCAAGTAGGTATATGCTGTGGCACGTACCACTACAAATATAGCGCTCGATCTTGCATTTTTCACAATTAATTGTAATTATTTAGTTTTGAAATCTATACATTGACGGACATTTGGTACACCGAAAGAAATATTTGGTAGCCTTCTCACACAGTCATATCGGTTTCTCTTTTACACTGTTCCACATCGCACAGCGCCAATATAGAGATTTAAACTACCAGTAGGCCTACTGCTTCTATGGTTATGCCAGTTGGTAAAAACAGTGTTTTGTTTATTTTTCGTGTGTTGGGGAAACAATGACAGCTCATCAGTCATGAGATATGCATTTAATTTTTTCACACTACACAAATTTATTTGGAATGTGTGTAGTTTCTGTCGTTTGCCTTTGCACGACAGTAGGCCACCAGTTGCCGCTAGAAGGCAGCGAAAAAAACCAAATATGAGCTGTAAATTATCGGCCTATTAACCCCTAGGCTGGAACACTGATGTCCACCATAGTATTAATTCTAGTGTAAACCGTTTTTAGAAGTACAATATATTAAAGCCCTAGATCACATTATATATATGTACGTTTCTGGTTTTAGTTGGACCCCAGTTGCCTCTACCACTGTAATCAGTGTGGTGCTTTCTGGGTACAGATGTGTCCCGCTATTCTTACTCAGTGGACTACTCCTTTAAATCTATATGCTGTTAGCTAATTGCTTAATTATTCTGAATAGGGTAGGCCTACGTGATACTACTTTTTTCATTTTGTAGGCACTTAAAATGTTTGAAGGAGAATACGCTAGTCTTTCTGCTATACAGCATACCAACACAGTAGCATGCCCGAAGCCGATTAAGGTGAGTAACAGTGTGATAAAATAAAAAAAAATTCAATCCTTGAATATTTGTGTATGAACCATTTTCAAATTGAAATCATACTAATTTAATGTCTTAGTTGGTTATTTCAGCTTAATTTGAATACCTCTATATGACAATGTTATATGGGTCTACGGCCATTATTATTTTTTAAATTCTTTTAGTGCCGGGACCGACTTGGAATCTGATGTCCATAGACATCAGATTAATCTGGCGTCTGATGTCGATCCCCGCACTGTAAGGCCGAGTTAAATATTAAAAAATCCAGCCTACATGCTGAGCGAAAATATACGTAAACGCGATTATGCGAAAGTATTTCGTCCCCTAGTAGGCCTAGATAGTTAGCTGTTTTAGTTGATGAAATGAACAACTTATATGATACATTGATGCACATACCTTTCCTTAATCGTCAACATCTTTCCATAAGACCATTCTTTGGATATCAGCAGATTAATTGAGGTAGCACTGCTTTAACATTATAGCTTACTTTTAGGACCCTACAATACATTTACATGTTACCAGGTGGTGAAAGACGGAAGTGGTGCCTGTCTTGTAACCGATTATTTGGATATAAAAGGACTAAGAAAATATGCTGCCCAACTGGGTGAAGATCTTGCCAGGTGAAAATAGAAAAAAATATGAATAGCGCTATTCTTAATTGTTTCTTTTTTTCTTTTCAATTGTTGTCATGAACAAACTCTACTCATCTGGAATTTTTTTACAATTTAATTTTATTTTGTCTCGGCCATATTTTAAATTTAGGACGGTAATCTTCCTTGCTGGATAGATTTTTGCAGTCAAAGCAATTTTCATATTTTATTCTGTGAGTGGCTGCCATCTCTCTTTTCTTACTTTGATAATGCTGTCGTGTATTCTAATGAGAACCTTCAGAATAAGTAACCCGTTACTTGTAACACTTACGATACATTTCAAGGTCTCACTGAAAATAATCTAAACAAAAAGCATATTTTTTTAGAACCTAATTTTTTTTCATGGATGTATTGTGAGATATACCCACCTGTTCAGGAATGTTCTACAAACATATTTGAAGAAGGCCACACCATTTTTTTTAGTTTTACGAACCTATAACTTGAAGCGTAAGCTATGCTTTGATGGCCTATGCCAATTATGCTGCTTTTCAGAATGCATCTACATAATGAGCACCAGTTACTTGCAGCGGACAAAGCATCAAGTAGAATACACACATCTGACGACGCTTTAGGTCCCACGTCTGACTTTGGTTTCCACATCCCGACCTGTTGCGGCTTTATACCACATGATAACACCCCATGTGCTGACTGGGTGGTGAGACTTATTTCATCAATTATGTATTAACCCTACAACCGTCATGATTACATTCATTTCTTTAAATGAAATCATTACCACGGTAACAAATGAAATACCAGCTTATAAACATGGTAATACACCACAATAATAACCCTTTAACCCTTACAACGAGGAATGAATTTGTAAAAAGCATTGCAACCAAAGGGTTTATTTAATTTGAAATAATCATAAATGTCTTGGTTAGCTCTTTCCGATTCATTTGAATACCTATGTTATTGATCTACAACCATTATAAATATTTTCACTCTTACAGCGCGGGGATCGACTTTAGACCTCAGAATCTGATGACTAAAGTCGATCCCCACGCTGTAAGAGTTAACAGTCATGATTATATTCGTTTATTTAAATTTTTTTTTTACCCCGGTAACACACTAAATACCAGCTTTTAAACATGGTAAAGATAAAACGTGACATCAAGCAGCTATATTTAAAATAGTTGTCTTCCATTTTGTCAAATGTTAATAATTTTCACTCACTTTAAGTTGTGAATCACGTCAGCGAGACAATTTAGAGTGAATGAAAATTCCAATTCCATAACTGGGGGGTTGAAAGATTTTGACAGATACTACTGTTTGATTTCAAAGTGACGATATACCCTAACCTAAGTCTACGTCTCATTTCATCAGCTAACCAATATTTAAGGATTTACACTCGGTATCAGTGTGTGTTAGCCTTTTACATGGATACGCAGTTTGCTGTTTGATGCAGATTATGATATGACTCATTACATGGCTTGTAGAACAGGTAGCCTTTACCCACCCTCCCCTTCTATGAAATGTTGGTTCATTTCATTTAAAGCTGAAGATGGGGCAGGATTTTAGGAACCGGCATGAACAATCTGCCCAACTCGCTTTACCGCAGACCCAGCCACACTGACCAAAATTTTATGCAGGCCTACTCAACAAGCTGTGTAAATACGACACTCGTCCCGCCAATCGGGAAATTTAGGTGTCATAAAACTGAGATGAATATTTGAGTGCCTATTACAACTGGACCTTTTTTCAGCTTGCAAAGTTTAATGATCTTTTATGAACTGATCTATTTAAAAACGGAGGTCTCTGTGTCCCAGCCTTGCGATGTCATCAGGGTGAATTTTAATGGGACATTGTTTATACTGGGACAAGGTATAACCCTTTTTATATTAAAGTTAAGATATAATATACCTAACGATTCAGCTGCTAGTGACGCATACATGTCCATAAAATATTTATTATTAAATAACTCTATTTTATAACTAGATTCTGAAAACTACAGTACAATGAATAGAAAACTTCTCAGCTCAGCGCTGGCTATCAAAAAGACGGTATCTGTGACGCCACTGGTTGTTTTGATATCAGGTCAGCTCAGCTCTGGCTACATCGTAGTCAGAGCTGAGCTGACCTGATGTCACAATAGTGTACGGATAGTGCCCTCCTTACTACCAATAGTTATTGTAACATCAGTTTATCTCAGCTCTGGCCACGTCGTAGCCAGAGCTGAGCTGATGTCACAATAGTGTACGGATAGTGCCCTCCTAACTACCAATAGTTATTGTGACATCAGTTTATCTCAGCTCTGGCTACGTCGTAGCCAGAGCTGAGCTGATGTCACAATAGTGTATGGATAGTGCCCCCCTTACTACCAATAGTTATTGTGATATCATGTCAGCTACGACGTAGCTAGAGCTGACCTAATGTCAAAACCACTATTGACATGTAATATTAAACAAAAATCATAACGAGTGTATGGGTGGATGAAGAGTTAATGTGATACTTTTTTATTATTGACATGTTTACTCAGAGTAAACATTTCAATAAAAATAGTACAATCTATCTTTGGTTGCCTCAACCTACAACTTCAGTATGTCAACAGTTTTAGTCATACAAGAGTATATCTTACGTTGTATTTGCACAATTTTTTTAAATCTATTATTTTGTTTATATAAATCATTTATTTCTCTATTTGAAATTACCTTGTTTATTATGAGATCTATCCATCAGATGGTATTTTCTTCCAGACGTTTTTCATCAGACAGCGGTTGCAATATCAGCTCGATTTAGTGCAGAAAGAGGCAAGTTGATATTTTACAAGTGAGATATATCTAGCGATTGCCATCTTTGAAAACACAGATCCACTTTTCATTATTTATAATAACTTTGACTGTACTTGACAATTTGTCTTACAATGGAAAACTAATCAGAGCATCATTATTTAAAATATTTTTATTTTATTTAAAACATTTTTACTGAATAAAGCCTTTGAGAGCTTTTATGATTTGAATGTGCATTCAAAATATACTGTTTTGTCAAATTATATAGATAATAACCATATAATCTGCTTCCACAATTATTAGCAAAAAAAAGGATTGCACTAGATTCCTTTTATTTCCTATGATTATTAGGACCAACACATGGCAGATTTTCCCAGGAAATACCAGATATTAAGGAAAAATGCTGATTTATTGTTGGTCCACTGTCTACGATGCTGGCCCAACATTAAACCAACATCAACGGGTTAATATCTCGTGTTTTGCTGAGTATTGATGTTATCCTATTCTGTGATCTTGTTTCTCTTGTTTTAGTATCGAGACAATGAAGCACACACGTTATGGGGGACTTTAATGCCGCTAGTGCCCTCCTATTTCAAGGACCTCACTATTAGACCTGTTCTACTCCATGGAGATATGTGGAGTGGTAATGTGGGAGAATTAGACGACAGACCTGGTAAATATATCACAAATAGTAGTAATGGGAGATGTTGATTCAATTACCATTAACCCTTTCAATCCTGAATTTACCATTGTGATCTTCGTCCACTACAAGCCGCGAGTTGCTGTCGCAATTCTCGACTTGTAGTGGATGAAGATGATTTAAAATGGGTGAAAAATTAAAGAAAATTGTCATGTGTTGGTAAACCAATTTCATGGAAATTTTCGTTCTAAAATCTTTGGTTGTAGGAAAATTAAGTTTGTTTTCAGGATTTAAAATGATGCTTTAATGCATCGTGAGGGCTTAAAGGATTAAACCAACATTTGGTCAACATCGGGTGGTGATCGTGGATAGATGTACTTGACTCCTTTGAAAATGTAATACGTTGAAATAAGCAAATAGTAGTGGCGTCTCTCCGTACTATATTTCTAACACTATACAGAATGATGTAAAGCCTTAGGATGTGGACGGTCTATAATATGTCATTTGTTGATGGCAATCATCGACATCTTAACATAAACATGACGTTTTTGCTTCACTGAACCATACTATTTACACTGTGACAATAGAACAGAATAAAACATGATAGATAGATAAATTAGAATTACAAATTCGTTGTAGTTAGGTACACACTCAAGTAGTATTTTTTTTCTAGATTATTAATTTTGTTCAAATTTCAGTTATATTCGACCCTGCCAGTTTCTATGGACATCATGAGTATGAGTTTGGTATTGCGACTATGTTTGGAGGGTTACCTTCTAAATTCTTCGACAGTTACCACAAAATTATCCCAAGGGCTAAAGGATTTGATAATCGTGTGAAGCTATACCAGCTCTTCCATTACCTAAATCACTGGTGAGTGAAGAAAACTATATATGTCAATATAAGTATTCCTTAGAGCACTGATGTCGACTACAGTAGACATTCTGTGTTTTTATTAGCACTGTATAACCCGTTGTTTATCCCTTTAACCGCCAAATTTAAAAATCAGAATTTTTACCCACTTGAAGTTGTGTCTCGCTGACGCGATCCACAACTTCCAAGTGAGTGAAAATTATTTAGATTTGACAAAATGGAGGTCAACTGTTTTCAAATATTGCTGATTTGATTTTATCTTTGACATGTTTAAAAGGTGGTAGTTAATGTGCTAATAAAAAATGAAAACCTGAATATATGCGACACCGGCGGTTAAAGGGTTAAACTAAAATATGCTTTAAATCTTGAGACACTGATAAAGGTTGGTACCCGGTATGACTGGGCCGCCTAACTCATTTACTGCGCGAGGCCCAGTCACACTGACCGCCATTTTGTTTACACAGCAAGCTGCCTACCAAAAAACTCGGATGCCAAGAAATTGAGACGAATGTTTCAAGTGCCTATAAAAACTAGGTTATTTTCAGCAGGCATAAACTTCTAATCGTATTAGAACTATTACATTTAAAAATGGAGGTCACTGTGTCAGAGCCTTGCGATGTCATCAGGGTAAAAGATTGGGACATAAATTCACAGATAACACACATTTTCAGTCAATGGAAGTTGTGGATCACGGTAGCGAAACACAGCTTCAAGTGACTGAAAATTTCTATTTTTTAGCTCATTGCTCTAAGGGTTAGCCCTTACAGCGCGGGGTCCGACTTTAGTCGTCAAAATCTGACGTCTGCAGACGTCAGATTGTAACGTCTTAAGTCGATCCCCCACTGTAAGATTAAAAATATTTCTAATGGTCGTAGACCCATAACATAGGTATTCAAATGAATCGGCAAAAGCTAACTAAGACAGTTATGATGATTTCAAATTCAAAAAATCCCTTTTGTCTCCAAGGTTTTTATTTAAAAATTCAACGCTGTAAAGGTTAAAGTTGTGGATCACGGTAGCGAGACACAACTTCAAGTGGCTGAAAGTTTACATTTTTTAGCTCATTGCTCTAAGCCGGGTTGACCCTTAGAGCGCTGAATTAATTTGTAAAAAACATCACAATCAAAGGGCCATTAGAAATATTTTTACTCTTACAGTGCGGAGATCGATTTTAGTCGTCAGAATCTGACGTTTACAGACGTCAGTTTCTGACGACTAAAGTCTATCCCCACGCTGTAAGGGTTAAGTACGGTAGTACCTAATGAGCATTTGGATGAATCAATTATTCGTGAGCCTGCCTTGATAACAGGTGAGGTGCTCCAACTCTTGGAAGTAAGTAAGTAAGTAAATATTTGCTTTACTTCAGGAACTGAATAATAAAACCAGCAGGGGTGTCCCTGAATAGCTCAAATAAGGAATAAAATGCAAAATACTTCCTTCTGATGTGCGCATATTTCGCACAACTGAGGACATGTCTTACAGTGAGACGAGTATTGAAGCACATAGGGCGCAATTCTCCTCTCAATAAATAGCCGTTTGTTTCCAACTCTTGGAATCCCACATGGCAATTCATGTTGTAGCCACCGAGAGCTGCCTCATTATATTGATCAGCATCTTCAAGTGTGGAAAACAAACATTTGTAACAATCGAAAGTGGGGTTATTACCCTTAGATTACTCAGTCATCTAATTTATTTTGCACACATTGAAGCTGTGTCTCGCTACCATGAACCACAACCTCAAGTGGGTGAAATTTCCTCACATTTGTTCAATTTCGCACCAATAATGTGCAAGCCTCGATGTTTAAACCCCCATTTACTTCCAAATAACAGTGATTTAACCTGTTAATAAAACAGATTAAAAACGCCGACAGTCGTGCTCATCGTTTTAAGTGTTAATATATAAAGTTATTTAAACTCATTGCTAATTATAAATAGACCAAACTCTAATTACAACATCAAATCAACACTGGCCCGAAGTTTTGTGTTTATATGCTGATGTTTCTTCACACAGACAAGCCTCTGAATGCATCACATCCTTCCTTATTCAAATACTGTATTTCACACTAGCATATCACACTCTTGGGTTTATCTTGACGTCACTTTGACACTGGCTATATACCCAGCAAACATGAGACGTTGGGCCAACGTTGGTTTAAACCAACGTTGGCCCAACGTCTCATGTTTGCTGGCTATGGTCCAGTCAATCATTGCGTTGCTTGATCAACACCTGAATATTGCATTGTGTAGCAGTAAATTAAACTGAGTTTGATTCTGTGTCTTGTGAAATCATCTCCATTGTAGGAATCATTTTGGAAGCGGTTACAGGGGACAGTCTATAAGCCTGATGAAACAGCTCATCAAAAATGCATCTTGAAGAACTGTCTAGAAAGACAATTAAACGTATGTATATGGCGCCGGGATAGGTCATTGATACCAAGGTTAACTCAGTGAGATACCAGATTCGAATCCCACTGCCAATTTATTTTCTCTCTGCATGCATGTGCGATTTTTTAATACATTTGCTAATGGCAAACGAAACACATGAGTGATTAGAGCCGCATTAAGGTGTAGCATTAAGGTGTGACATTTTTACGAGCTATATACAAACTAGGCTATATTTGATATCGTTAGGCGATTATATGGCAGGAAAAGGGGGTTTAAATTAACTTTACTGATCTATGGTTGGTTCATAGGCTTTAGACGTTTTTGAATTTTGTTATACAGAGCTTGAAGTACTGTTTGCATTAGCATAATAGGCCTACTTCTATTTTAAAATAATTGTACTTGCAGGCGAAAATGAAAATACATCCGGGGCAGGAAGTTGATTGCGTTGAGTTTGGAATGGCAAAACGACGTAGCATTGCATCTGGCTTTTAATAAAAACTGAATGCTAGACACGGCACCTTTCATCTGCTGAGATGGATAAAGATCGAGATAAACTTAACCCTCACAACGCCGATTTGTTTCTGTTCAAGTCATGGAGACTAAAGGGTTTTTTTTAAATTTCCGCTTCCTTTGAATAACTATGCCTTGGGTCTACGGCAATTATATACAAATATTTTAATTCTTGCAGTTAATTCTTTCAGTCTTTATACATTAGAATCTGACGTTTATAAACGTCGTTTATAAACGTCAGATTCTGACGTATAAAGATGGTCCCCGCGCTGAAAGAGGTTAATTATCAACATCAGCGCTTACACAAAATATTTTAAAACTCCAAGGAAAATTTAAATGGGGCATTTTTTATCGCCAAACAAGTGTATTGTGTAAGATGCAGGTAGGAGTGCATTTACTTTGTACACCACAGAAAAATATGATGGAATCTTTGAAAATAGAGCCATCTTAATATAGCCCTTCTTCACACCAATCACGAAATAATCTTCTGTCTTTGTGCTGCTTAGTCCTAATTGGTGAATCTAATTAAACAAATCAACCATCGTAAATGAAGAAAAGTCAGACTCTAATGATGATGATCTCGCTGAATGTCAACTGCAGCTTAAAGTGTTATAGCTAAATATTATGGCAGATGAATTCCTTTCAATAGCATTTTGATGTGGTTGTAGTTGATTAGTATGATTAGATTGACACTAACTTCAGAGCTTACAGGTTTGGCTGCAGCATCGATAATGTATTTGTACCAAACTTAATAACGTTATCAATCCGTATTGTTGTTGAGGACATCGACTGAGTAATTTGTCATTTTGAAAATGCCTAATATGGCTAACAGGATAAATAATTTGCTTGTATGCTGGCAAATTCTGATATAACTAATGGAGTTATTATATTTAGTATATAACTATTTATCGTACACAAAACAGACACATAAAATGGGGGGGGGGGATTGTTTAATAAAAACAAACATGAAATTGAACAACTGCAAATAAGAAGGGGTTCACTTCAAGTTTAGTTGAAGTAAACGTAACGTGGTTTTAAGACCAAAATAGGTATAAATTTACTTGACAGTCAGTTAAAGATATTAACCAATAAATCTCTATACATGTTTCTAAGTGATCTAATCTACTATAAATAGGTATACATGTTTCTTGTTTATCTAATCTACTATGAATATTTATACATGTCTTTGATCGATTAAATCTACTATTTAAGGTGAACTTCGACTATTGTATCATTACAAACAAATTACATAATATTAACAAAAACTATCAATAACAATCTAGTAATTGTTCACACAAAACAAAACCTATCAATAATATTCTACTACTTGTTCACATTAATATTGACTCTTGTATTATTACATACAAATTACATAATATTGACAAAATCTATCAATAACATTATTAAACAAGATTATCTGTTGTTGAGGAGGATATAAAAAGACACACAGATACGAAGTGTCTGACACCCACAACACTCACTTACGAATGCATCGTAAGAACACATCAGAATTCCAACTTCGCATCTGTCTAATTTGAGAATCCGAGTACATTACTTGCGGCATCAGAAACAGCACTAAATGTTTAAGTGTTATATAGTCCGAAATTAGGTTTTTAATTTGAAATTAAGATGTCTACAAGCTAAACTTGAAAATAGAGCTTTATGCTTAACCAAATAATTTACATTTTCATATGTAGATAATAAGGGAGAAATTATCATAACATCTATTGCATTTATGATTCATGAAGCAAATCTGAGTGGTGTTTTCACTGGCTGGATTTAAATGTCAGTGTAATTTGATTTCCTGTAATGGTGATATCTGACAATAAAAGTATACAGACTTCATTTTGAGCTGATTTGGGTATTGCAGACACTATTTGAAAACATACAGAGAGCACACAAACATAGATTTAAACATATTTGTAGCAAATCAGGTCAAAGTTGACCTACAACATGAAAAATCGACCACATCTTGAGTATTGCTGTATTCACTAACATTATGTTTACATATTCCATGAGCAAGATATGTAGATTGCTAACCAGTAAAATTAATTTATTCCTCACGCCATTATTGACAAAAATTCAAAATTTAATTTTGGCAATGAGGCTCAGGAATTAAAACTGTTTGTCCAGGAAGTTATTAACAGATGTTTAGGTATCTACTAGTTTAAAGCTACGAGAGAAGAAAAGGGCATAACTCGTTCACTTTCAAACTAATTCCTGTCGGGGTGAGCTTGTAGACATGGTATTAAAACCAACTGGCCCAAGTCCGTTGGCAAATGACACCCCAATGCCATTATGTTTGCTATATGTGTGTTATACCCCTGCCGAACTAACTTATGAATAATCATATGATTGGCTCTTTGCGAGGTTTATTGCATCTGGCACCTACCCATCATTACTAGCACTGGTTTCAGCAGCTGGTGCAAGGCTTAACTGACTTTGTGATTTTTTTTTAAATTCTTTATTGACTGTTCTCTTTTTGTCAGCGTCGACTCATGCAAGATATGCCCTTACTGTAGTTTAATTATATAACTGTATTGCTTTCCCTTAGACTGAAAGGCATCAGGGCTGTAGTGACTCATACGCTTTGATATTTTCCGAATTATTTATTTTTACTTCTTATTTATTATATTTTTAAATTAAATAATGAATGATGACAATTTTTATTCTTGTGGAATTATTTTATTTTAAAGCAGCTGGATGACTATGTTTTACGAAAACAAAATAACAAAGATGAAAACTCAAAAAGGAAATGGTGACCCAAAAACAACAGGAAAAACAGTCCCTGGAATTATTCCAGGGTCATCGCAAATTGGCATAATTGCATCAATTATATAAATTAAAACCAAGTGATTATCAAATATAGCTCTTCTCATTAATTTATAGGGGGGAAGGGTGTCACCTCCGCGTGGTCCCCCCTGGGCAACTTCTTAGAAGGCCAAGCACACCCAAACCTTTCATCGAACCAGGTTTTTCTATTTTTTTGACGTGAAGTTTTTTTGTGTTTGCTTTCCGGTGGTTCAGGGTTTTTCACTGAGGTTGTTATGTTTATTTTCGAATAGTTTGCAGTTCAAATTCTTTATATATTCTTTATATATTCATATTTATATATTTTATATATTTTTTCATTGTACTTGTGGTGCCTTACAGTGCTCCCACGGATTATGATCGCTCTGTCGTGCTAACTCTCGATGACAGACCGGATCCCCAGCTGTGGGGGCATTGAGGTCTACTCATAACTCCTCTATGATTTGTTTTTTTTGTGTTTGCAGTGGTTTCCCTTTGGCATCCTGGCGATGGACGGGATGTCCGAAAGAAACCATTGCCATATAATTATTTTTTCACTTCATTGTTTTAAAGGTTTCTCTGTGGCATCCTGGCGGATAATGCAGCATGTCATAGAGAAGCCATTGCCGTACAATTAGCCTGTGGTGACTTACGGTGTCCTCGCGGTTCGTGATCGCTCTGTGATGTTCTTCAATATCACAGACCTTATTACCAACTGTGGGGGCACTGTAAGTCTTTAATTTTTGACAATTTTTTGTGGTTTAATGATTTCTCTGGCCATACTGGCCGAAAAGTGAAGAAAAGAAGACATTTACTTACTTACTTAATGGTTTCTCTGTTCATTGTTTATGTCATTCATATTTATGTCTAAATGGGTTTACTTTTTTTTATTATAGTATATAGTATTGAAGTATATATTATGTATTTGTTTTGACAGTGACGCTGTTTTGACTTGAACTTGTCGTTTTTACACAATCACTCCCATTTCATGGAGATATAGTGACTTGAAAAGTCGTTCATTTTATAATCACTACATATTTTACATTATTTATACTGATATTTTTATACCCATTAAACTGTGTTGTAGTGCAGGCGCTACAACATGTCATCAGACTCGTTACATATAGGTGCCAGGAGCATCGTCATCTTATCATATCAAACACTTTAAACTGAATATTTTAGTACGAACATGCTTTTATTAGCTTTGTCTTGACTTTACTACTTTAACTATACAATATGGGATATTGTAATACCTGGAATTTTCACTTAAATTGCCATACTGGCCGAAAAGTGAAGTAAAGCAAATATTTTACTTACTTACTTACTCATTAATTTATATCATTACCAATGAGAACGTTAAATATCAAGTTCCTAACATTAATTATTTTTGGCCTACATTATAACAAGTTGTGAAAACATGCTCCAAACCAAAATCAATCGACAGAGAAACGCATTCTACCAAGCTTCTAGAAATTACGGAATTGGCCCAAGTGCCTGTGAAAGTATCAGCACACAGGACACTAAACACCTCAAAGGGAGTTCTCAGGACCCCCTGAGCTCAAAAATACAACAAGAGAAGAATTATTGACACGGCTCAAAAAACAAGGAGTCACTGATGCACGAATGGTTACCATTAAAAAAACCGGAAAAATGATTAGAGTAAACACTGCCATCCTCACTTTCAACCGGCCAACTCCTCCGGCCACCTTAAAGGTTGGATTTGAGAAATGTACCGTCCAGCCATACGTGCCTAGCCCTTTGAGGTGTTTCAAATGCCAACAGCATCGTCATCTTATCATATCAAACACTTTAAACTGAATATTTTAGTACGAACATGCTTTTATTAGCTTTGTCTTTCCTTTACTACTTTAACTATACAATATAGGATATTGTAATACCTGGAATTTTCACTTAAATGGCCATACTGGCCGAAAAGTGAAGTAAAGCAAATATTTTACTTACTTACTTATATCGCCTCTGAAGTTCATCAGTATTTGTTAAATATTTTTTTAAAACAAATATAGGTCCTTTTATTGATCTATATTATTTATGATTTTTTATTTTCCTCATGCATTAATGTGAACAACATATCTTAAAGTCCTAACATAAAATATTTGTGGCCGACATTATATCAAGTTATGAAAGCACAGTTCAATCCAAAAATAATGCAGATAATTTTTCAATTATTTCATTCCGCAAATGTTACAATTGTTGTGTCAAGAGACTTGAGTGTTGCGGACTAATAAATAAATGAGGATCCGACCAGCGTAACTATACATTTATGAGAATTGATATTGTAACGTTATATTCATTTTTTTATAGAATAAATTTGAGATTAAGAGTAGGTGGAATCTATGCTTCGTTGAACCATATTATACTAGCAAAATTGGAAACTCCAAGCAAAGAGGAATTAAAGGGCCAAAAAACCCCATATTTTTCACAACAAAACCTGAAACTGAAGATCGCACTGGCTAAACCAGAGAATCACATCAAATCAAAGAATCTGTATTTATTGAAAGATTATTTGATATGATTATCTGAAACCAAAGGGGGGGGGGAGGGTGTCACCTCCACGTGGTCCCCCTGGTAACTTCTTTTAGAAGGCTAAACACACCCTCAACCTGTTTGCTGTGGGTTGCATCCCGTATAGGTGGGAGAAGGGATCCTGGTGGTTGAGGGCGTAGGAGCCTGCGGATTCCATACTCCCAACACACCACTTTGGCCCTTATCTCATTGAGACGGTTGATCTGGTGGGCCCGGCCAGATCAATCAGCTGGTCTCGTTGATCTAGTGTTCTTACTTGTCGATTATCGTCTCATCTCATTTTTTATCATCCAAGATAAAGTGAAAGGTAGCAGCCACTCCCATTTTTATATACACGATTGTGGACACTAGATGGCGATGGCCCATGGGCTAATCAGGTGAAAGGATGTGTACTGCGGTTATTGCAACTGCTGTTCTTTTGCTATGAGTATATCACCCTGGTAGCTCTGACAATACTTCCTGCTGGTTACCGCGGACAGGCTGCCCCCTTGTAGGGCTTCGTGGTGGGTGGAGAGCCAGGGTGATGAAAAAACAACACAACACACCATGGATAACGGACATAACAAAGCGACAAAGCGGAAAAATAGCGATGAAGAAGATTATGATAGTAACCAAGCATACCTTGAAAGATATAAAAAAACCGAGAGGAAATTCTAAAAGCTAAAATATTTTTTCCGAGATTTTTGATGATGACGTCTGGAGATGATGAGAAATCTCTCTCCAGACTCTCAACATTCGCCATCCAAAAGGGAATCCACGGTTTGGTAGGAGAGCCTAAAACCATTAAAAGGCTGCGCTCTGTTGACCTCTTAATAGAGATCGACAGAGAAACGTATTCTACCAAGCTTCTGGCAGTTACGGAATTAGCCCAAGTGCCTGTGAAAGTATCACCACACAGGACACTAAACACCTCAAAGGGAGATCTCAGGACTCCTGAGCACAAAAATACAACAAGAGAGGAATTATTGACACAGCTCAAAAAACAAGGAGTCATTGATGCTCATCAGTCTTCAATTACCATTAAAAAAAACGGAGAAATGATTAGAGTAAACACTGCCATTCTCACTTTCAACTGGCCAACTCCACCGGCCACCTTAAAGGTTGGATTTGAGAGATGTACCGTCCAGCCATACGTGCCTAGCCCTTTGAGGTGTTTCAAATGCCAACAGTTTGCACACCACCAAGATAACTGCAGTAAAGCAAAGGTGTGCGCGAAGTGTGCACAACCTGACCATCGAGACACCGCCTGCACATCTGCAGTGAAATGTGTCAACTGTAATTGTGAACATACGGCCTATTCCAAAAATTGCCCCCGATGGATTACACAGAAGGAAATCCAACGTGTTCGCACAGAGCGAAAGATTTCCTTCCCTGAAGCTCGGAAAATTGTTGAAGGGATTAACAAACAAACATCATTTGCCAGTGTTGTCGCGAAGCAGGTTGTGTCGTTTGGTTACCAGACTGATGCAGTAGAGATCAGATCTGCAACTGGTGCAACAAATGTTTCTACAACACCTGGATCCTCTTCAGTAAAACCTAATACAAGCAAAGACACCTCCACTGCCAAAAAACAAACTATGATCAATAAAAAACAACAACAGCAGCTACCCCTACTGCCCCAAAGCCACTGGCAAATAGGGATGCGAAACAAAAAAAAATGGCAAAACAAATATTAAAGATAAGAACAAAGAAACGGTAAATAAACCACCAGTAGCTGAACAAACGAAACAAATTAACAAGAAAAGCCCAAATAAAGGCAGTGGTCGAATGCCCAAGGGCACTGATGACCCGATCGCTACGTATAACAGATACGAATCCATGGAGTGTGCAGATGATGATGAAAGCAGCGATGATGGGGTTGTCTTTGAGTCTGCCGCCGCTGCAATCCAGGCACAGTTGAAACCAGGGAGACATAAAAATCCATAATGGCCCACAAAATCATACAATGGAACTGTCGAGGTTTAAGGTCAAATTACAATGACCTGGCTATTCTTCTGCAGGAGAACTGCCCATCGGCTGTGTGCCTGCAGGAGACTAACTTAAAACCTAAGACTAACATAAGTTTTAAGAACTATTCATTAATCAATTGTTTTAGCCCTGCCAATAATGAAAGGGCCTGCTGGGGGGTTTCCATCTTTGTAAAGGATGGAACACCACATCAACAGATCACGTTGAATACAAACTTACAGGCTGTGGCGGTTAGCATAAACTGTCACAGGCCAATGACGATATGCTCTGTTTATTCACCGCGAAACCGCCCAGTAGATGTTGTGGAATTGAGGCAGCTGGTAAAATAATTGCCCAAACCCTTCATGCTACTGGGAGATTTTAACTGGCACCACACAATGTGGGGCTGTAGGGACATCAACTCACGAGGCAAGATAATTAAAGACTTCCTCTCAGAAGAAAACTTATGTATTTTTAATGATGATACCACCACTTATTTGCACCCTGCTTTAGGATCTGCAACAGCCATTGACCTATCCTTGTGTGATCCCGATTTATAATTGGATTACACCTGGAGGGTCAACGAGGATCTCTGTAGCAGTGATGATTATCCTATATTTATAGAGAGCAGCAACTCTATTGTTGAAGAAAGAGTGCAGCATTGGAGGCTGCACAGAGCAGATTGGGAGGCTTTCCAACAGTCTTGTGGGGAGAGCCTCACAATCTCTCAATTTGAGAGTGAAGAGGGGGTTGATGACCCTATGGCCCTTTTTACAGCCAAGTTAAACAATATAGCGGAGAAAACATACCCAAAACTTCGACAGTTCCCAAAAAAATTGACAAATCCTGGTTCGATGCGGGTTGCTGAAAGGCAATAGACAAAAGGAAAAAATCCTTGCAAAAATTTTAAAAACATCCAACTAGACAAAACCTTGACGGATGTAAAACAGATTACGCTAAAGCTTGCCGCATCATCAGTGAAGCCAAGCGTTAATCTTGGAGAGCATATGTCTACACGCTAAATAATAATACATCGGCAAAACATACTTGGCAAATGTTGCGCAGAATCAGTGGCAAGAGGAAAGATAAAACAATCAAGTAACTTGTCACCGATTCTGAAACATTAACCAATAAAACGGATATTGCAGAAACGCTGGCAACATCGTTTGCTGCAAAATCATCGCCAGATCATTATCAGGAAAAATTTCGAAAGAATAGGGACAAAGAGAAAGAAACCACATTGGACTTTGAGTCAGATAATGACGAAAAGTACAATGTTGATTTATAGCTTGCGTGCTACTCTTGTCTTCCTCGGGTCCTGACAGATTTCTTCTTGGGGCAGTGCCATCAACTTCCTCTGTTGTTGCCGCTAGGCCTACACCTAAATCACCCTAAACCGCTAAGCGCGACTAAAACAGCATTGGCTAAAGGTCTCATTTTTGCAGGGAACACCGGCAACTCGATACCCTGACACAATGTTGGCTCAATGTTGGAAGAGTGTCATAGATGATGCCACAACATTTAACCAACATTGGGTCAGTGCAAGCCAAAAGGAGGCAGTGACATCAGCGGAAAGAAAGTACTTGATTTACAAGTGAGCAAATACGGCCTTTTGGAAGCGCTATGGCACGAAGAGACGGTACGCCAGTTAAAAAGCAGTAAATGCCTAGGATATCAGGAAACAGATATTGCCTTCTGACATTGCACAGACAGAACAGATAGTAACGGAAGTTAACGACAGACGTTTGCGTGAAAAGTCAACCTAAAAGTTTGTCGAGTCGACAAACTAAAAATAAAAATATAGAAATTAGCCTCGGAATTAAGAAAAAGGAATTTGATCAGGAATTGGAATTAAAAAATGGAATTGAACCCAGGTCTGTTCATTAATCAGGTTATCGCTTCCTGGAGATTCGTTGTTTTTTAAAAGGCGGCATTTGTTGGATGCTTCTTTTATACTTATTGGTATTTCAATCACTTGCTCAACTTTATTTGCTCAAACGTCTTGGTAATTTGCTTTTAAAATTCGTCATCACTTATAGCCTTCACCGTCCACTGGTGCTTTAAATAGCTTACAGTGAAACTTTTGCCAATCATTCGCTATATCAGTGGGGTCAGCCAGTGTCTCTCCCGACTCAGACAGCACCGGAGATTCACACACTTAATTCTGCAACCCTTTGCGACACTTATTAATATATTGCCAAAAAATACTGCTAGTCTAGTTCGCATTTATTTGGCATTTTTTTAAATTTTAGATCATATTTTAATTTTAGGGGAGACTGGGGCATCTTCAGACGGAAAAATTTAAACCCCCCAAACAAATATTTAATTTTCGAAATAAAACATTTTGACGACACATATGGATACAGCATCAAGTGGGGTAGGCCCCCATATTTGAACAAGAGATGATTTTTTTTCAGAAATGTGCAACCTTTAATTTTTCAGCAAAACATATTTTCCAAAAAATTTCTCAATGTACAACATACTTGGGCACCTTGAGACACCACCTGGGGTACCTTGAGACACCATATCAAGTACCTGAAGACAACTTGGATCTAACTAAAATCAAGATTTGAATGCCACATATACCTGTAGGTAAAGCCTAAAGTTGGCTAATGGTAGATGTTGCAGTAACAATATGTGCCTTAAAAAAGTGGAGGCACCTTGAGACACTTTAGGGGGACCTTGAGACAGACTTGGGCCACCTTGAGACAGTTTTGGGGCACATTGAGACAGCGTCTCAAGGTACCCCACAGTCTCAATGTGCCCCACCCTAACTGACCTCACATCTGATACCATAGTTTATGTGTGGGGTGTATTTTAAGCAAACCATCATACATGAGTTATAAAGTGAAAGCACAGGTGTAAGATACCACCAAAATAATAGGGAAATCAAGTATTAAATCAGGTCTTACATGATCTATAGAACCAAACATTGATCATCCAAAAATAGTAAGGCCTACTTTTCATGCAAAAAATTGACCTAAGCTTACATACATGTCAAGGATTTCCAACAGCCATTAGCAATAGGGTGGAAAATAGAAATTGGTTTGTTTTGGTACCATTGACCAGATGGCGCACAAATCGCAAAATAATTTCAAATAAGCCTGCCTCATTTTGCCGGTACACAGACTTTTCGCCCCATAGTCAGTTCGCACCATTTTTTAGTGAGACGTTTCGCCCCCAACTCATACTTAGGAAAGACGTTTTGCCCCCACCCCATAAATAGGAAAGACGTTTCGCCCCCGTCTTCATAGTTCAGGAAAACGTTTCGCACCCAAACCATATTTTAGAAAGACGTTTCGCACCCAAACCATATTTCAGAAAGACGTTTCGTACCCAAACCATATTTCAGAAAGACGTTTCGCCCCGAAGTCATATTTAGGAAAGACGTTTCGCACCCATTTCATTATTAGGAAAGACGTTTCGCCCCCTCTTCATATTTTGGTGGGACGTTTCGCCCCCTAATCAGAAAGACGCTTTGCCCCCTATAGTTATAATTTGGAAAGACGTTTCGCACCCTTTTCATAATTAGGAAAGATGTTTTGCCCCCTATTCATCAATCAGCATGATATTCATTTTTAAGAAAGACGTTTCGCACCCTAATTATAAAACAGCATGAGATTGCCGTCCCATGTATTATTCGGAAAGAAATTTCGCCCTCTCTTTATATTTACGAAAGACGTTCTGCACCCTACTCTTAAAATCTGTATAATAATCGTGAAGATTGCATGCCCACATTGGTTCAATGTAGCGTCGTCACGCCTGATGTAGATCACGCCGTGTTAATTGCAATTCAGCAGGATCAGCCTAATAACCCCCCCCCCCGACCCTTCAGATTCGTTCTCCTGGTACATGTAGCTTAATGCAAGTATAGGGGGCCTACTATTTTTTCTCTACTCTATGAACGTATTTATATGACTGTATGTTATACAATATCAATTTTACAAAACAGAATACGGTAGGCCTAAATATAATCGCAAGTTTTATAGTTGAAAATACTACTATTTATTAGTAAATATAATAATAGTCTGCAGTGTGATGATGTCGATAGTCTAAATAATATGTTTTGTGGTATGTTGAAATGTTTTCTTGGCCGCTATAAGAATGGGGGCGAAACGTCTCACATAAGGGTTCGAAATGTCTTAATTTAGAAAGGGGGCGAAACGTCTTCCCTAGGGGACGGACCGTCTTTTCCAGGGGGCGAAACGTCTTCCCTTGGGGACGGACCGTCTCAATAGGGGGCGAAACGTCTCAATAGGGGGCGAAACGTCTCACATAGGGCCGCTATAAGAATGGGGGCGAAACGTCTCACATAAGGGTTCGAAATGTCTTAATTTAGAAAGGGGGCGAAACGTCTTCCCTAGGGGACGGACCGTCTTTTCCAGGGGGGCGAAACGTCTTCCCTAGGGGACGGACCGTCTCAATAGGGGGCGAAACGTCTCAATAGGGGGCGAAACGTCTCACATAGGGGGCGAAACGTCTCACATTGGGGGGGGCGAAACGTCTTCTGTGGGTGCGAAACGTCTCACAGGGGGCGAAACGTCTTAAACTAGGACAAGTCGTCACGGCGACGGGGGCGAAACGTCTTGAAGATGGGTGCGAAACGTCTTGGGGGACGAAACGTCTATGGTGCGAAATGTCCTACAGCCCATTTTGCCCAATATCTCAAGGTAGCCTACCCCAGTCTCTGCTATTCTTATTATCTGAGCGCTTTCTTGGTAGTTTTATATTTAATTAGTGTAGGATCATCATATTTTTCGCGTAATGCTGCATACAATGGTCATTCTACCCCGGCATTCTACAATAAAATGAATTTCATTTTGAACTTGATCCTCCATGTATGTAAAACAATAGGCCCTAGGCTAAAGTTTAAACCTATCTCCATATGCTGCGCTTGCCAATCCCCCCCCCCCCCATGTCTCAGTTAAGAAAGAAGTCCGGAATAGATAATTTCGTATTAAATTTTGTATGGTGTAATTTGTAGGAATATAATATGTAGGAGTGTGTGGTGTATTTTTTTTTAATAATGTAGGAATTTGTGTGGTGTAATTTGTGCCCGGAATTTGTGTGGTGAGACCATAAACGCGAGAATATAAACCATCAGCTGCAGACAATCTTTAAAGGTACGCTGATCACGTGTTTTTTCCCGCGAAAAAGAGATCTAGTCTACTTTCTTCTTCAAAATTGTAAAATGACAAGTGAATATGAAAGAATACGATTGAAGAATATTGCTGATAATAAGAGAATATTGGGAGAATTAGGTTTTTTAAATCCGGTAAAATTAGCTTTTTATCGGTTAATCATGAACTTGAAAATTACAAGCCTGGCGATAATATGTCAATTAACGTTATGAATTGTAAATAAATATGTGATGATTTGTCATACTTTGCAAGCAATAAATACTTTGCAAGCAGTAAAACTTACGTCACGGACAACAACACGTAATTGAATGCTTTAGTGAAGTTAGTCTAACGTTAGATCTGATAGTGTCATCAGTGATACATAAAAAAACTATAGTGGCATTCACATTAAAAATCGCATTTTAGGGGGATCATATGGTGTTACTGATTCGCTATTTACGTGGAAAGTACTCACAATATTGACCTAAAACTTTGAGTCAGTATAAAACATATGTTCTACCATAACACAACTTATTTTCATTTGATTAGTTTGAATATTGCCACAGATGGAAAGGGTTAAAATATTACTTGATATAGTTACGGTCCGCCACTCAACCAAATAAACAAGTTATGTTCACTGCAGCCGTTCACACGTGTACACGTGGACAAGTCAATTAAGCCTGACGGGTTGAGCAGGTTGTTTTAATTGTTAGGTATGCAGGTGCGTTGTATATCAATCAGGCTCTGTGATCCACTTAGCCTATTGTGTATGCAGATACCCGCATGAACTGATTAGCACGCCTTGCAGGTGAGGGGTGGCTGGGGCTCCTGAAGTCTGAAGAGTGGGTAACATTACCTCCATGTGCAATTTGATCGCGCAATTACTTTTCAATTATCAGTTTCAATAGTTGAATGTTGTTGTAAAATAATATTTACCTATTTAGCGGCAATCACAGATGTAGGCTATTACTCAATGTCAACATGGTAAATGGAAAGTGAACATAATCATTGATTTCATTTCACTTCCTTTCAAACAATAATTTTATGCCAATATAATGTAAGGTGCCTTACTTTATTTATTTTTAATATCACTGTATAAAGTTGATATGTTTGTATATAAACATTTTATAGACTTTATTGATTTGATTAGATTTAATATAGTATAGGCCTATGTATAACTGGAAGCAACAATTAGCAAAATGTTGAACAAGATAAGTGAATAGAATGAAACTATTTTCTACAACGGTGCAATATAGGCTGGGCCTACTGGTAATTTCATCATAAACATAACAAAATAGCTCTACACCAATTGAATTAAGATATCTAGCCTACTTATAGATGTTGAATTCAATAGCTTTTATATGTAAAGATAAAAAAAAACACGCCTATTTGGTGATGACGCATAGGCCCTATCCCAGCAAACATGAGACGTTGCCCAACGATGGTTTACTGTCTGCAACGCTGGTCCAACGGTAAACCAGCGTTGCAAATTGGTCCAACGTCTCATAAGTTTGCTGGGCATAGGCCATTATATATCGCCAGAAATTCACTTAATAAGTGACCGACATAGCCTATATAATATAGGTGATTGATTGATGTTGACAATACAAAATATTGGTATATTGTGGCGCCAGGCTCATTGGCTAACTCAGGGCACGGGTGTATCGGGTTCGAGTCCCGCTGCGGCCGATATCTTTCCTTGGTACACACATGCAGTGACCCAAACTGTTCAAATTCGTGGGATAATGACGACAGAAACGTATTTATAACCGATTTGCGCCGCATCAAAAAACTTATAAAGAAATGAAGAAAACAAAATGACCAATATGTCAAAGTTGACATAATTTTATAGCCTAAACGGTCAAAAATATATTTATAATGTCTTTGATTATTGATGACCAAGCATAAATGGATATACGTCCAATAACTGATGAGCATTATAATCGCACCTCACACGGTTCACATCCTCTACTGCAGATGAAACAGGGCTATAATTCGGCGACGCAATTTTTTTCAGTCACACAAGGCTGGAAAGCGAAATGGAGAGTGGAAAAATACAAGAGAGCCAAGAAAAGCAGCAATTATCATGATTATGAAAGGCGAGAGAGACAAAAATACCAGAGAGCCTGGTCTAAACCATTAAAAGTAATCTCGACCCCAAGGCCTGAAAAATGTCCATTACGACTTTTCAATGACTGCGCGGGCTGTGGGCTGAGCATGCGGGCATGTAACTGAAATGTTACTTATTCTATGAAAAAAACTATTTTCGACCTGATTATTCGAGGGCAAGTCTTTGATATGATCGTCCAATTTTGTACGGGGTCAATCTGTGGCTGAAACCTGTTTCAGCTACTGGGGCTAAAGGTACCAGTCCACCTACAAAAGTCGAAACTTGCCTGGTACTTTAAAAGTTTGAATTGCTAAAATATCATTAGATTAAAGCATTTCAACAATAAAAAATAACATAAACTGAAAGAATCTTGATACTCCTTGCAAAGTTTGAATTTGGCTAAAATTGGGTGGTGGGCTAGTTTCTTTTAATTGATTAGTTAGTAGGTGCTTGGTCTTTGTGCACAGGTTGTAGGCCCACCCCCATGAGGTAAATTAACCCAAGAAGTAAATATTTTGAATCAATGATTCAAAACCTCGCCTGAAAAGGAGGGGCTTCTTGGGCAATTTTGTAGGCCTTTTGAGCTGTAATCCCACGGGCTATGCTCGGCAATTTTTTTATGTTCCTAATCGCAGGTTATCTTCAAATCCCCCTTGACATCCTCGAACCCTCACCCACAACTCTCGACCTTCAAGCCTCGACCCATAACCCCCTCGACCCACAAACCCTCGATCCTAGACCCACAACCCCCTCGACCCACAACAACAAAATAATATTTTTATTTATCCCATTATAATGGTAGATCTATTAACCAAATATTTCTACTTCAAGTAATCTATATCTGGACGCTTCAAGTTCCGAAGTTGTTCGGAAGTCCCCACGCTCCCGGGACTTCAAGTCACCCATATGGGACTCACTGCAGGCAGTTAAATTAACTATATATAATTATAGTCAACATAACTGTTAGGGGGGGGGGGGGGCACTATTCAATCTCCGGGAGGCGGAGGGGCTGGATTATATATCCGCGCCCCGGTGGTTCCCTGAAAATGGCAAATTTGTACCATTAGCTATTAGTTTTTTATCTCTTCCTTTTCTTTGAAAATAAATGATAATTCTGTCTTGCTTGTAAATCACTGTGTCTCTTATTTTTCGTCATCTGGGTTTCTGGAGCCTCTCTTGCAGGCCTACAGTTAGCCTTGTCGTCCCCTCCCAGGCCGTGGATTGATGTATTTGCTTTACCCGAAAAATTCAACAAGGCGGAGACTGAGAGCGAACTCGACCCCAAGATCCGATAAATGTCCATGACTGAGCTGAGCATGCCGGCATGGAACTGAAATGTTGCTGATTCTAAAAAAGCTATTTTCGACCTGATCATGGCCCGTATTTTCCGATATGACAGTCAAAGAAATGTCCCACGATTTCGTATGCAGTCAATCTGTGGCTGAAACCTGTTTCAGCCACTGGGGCTAGCCTACAGTGTCGCATCTTCAAGTGTCTCTCGCTTTCCAGCACAGTGGTATTTTTAGTGACTCTGATATCTCACTGTTTATCACGCTCGGACCACCATATGTACATGATAAAAATTGAGTTTATATAAAGAGAATCACACGCGTATAAGATAAGTGTACAGTCAGGAATTTCTTTGTGATTTTTTAAAGGTTTAGTTATACCGTATTCAATCTAATAAGGCCCATAATCAAATAAACGTTCAGTGCACCCCTGATTTGAAAATAAAACCCACGATATAGCATGTAGCTTACACTATATATGATAATTAAATAATAGCCTAATCTAATACTCCACCACCCCCCTCTAATCACGTACAGGGGGTGTTCTAATTATTATGAAAAATAAAATGTAGGTGAGGCCTAATAATTTATATAGGCCTATTATAATTAATATTATCTCCGTAGGGCCTAACTTTTCCTTATAAAAAAGTCAACCCAAAAATTGTTTTATACATAGATCTAGGGCCTCATTACCGGTAATTTTGTTATTCATGCAGGCTATAACAGTTTCTGATAGTTTCCATAATTGTCTTACCGGTATAGCCGGTAGGCCCTATGTATACAAAAATATGAATTAAAGTCTGCTACTTTTCTCATAATCATAAAATGAGCTACATAAAAAGCTACAACCTATTATAAAGGCACATAACTGATACCAGATAGGCCTTATATAGTCCCAAATGTGCCTGGAAGTTTAGGCTACAACGGGAACAGGCACATTTTGGAGAGTGCATCACGGCAAATAGGCCTAGATGCCTTTATCTGATAAATCCATAGAAATATATTATATATATATTTTGTGTGTGCTACCATGCGTGCAAAACAAGCGTTGATTGTCATAGTCTATTTACTTTACATTAAATAGTTTTCCAAACTATTTCCATTTAGAATGCTTAAATTGCTAGCGTAGCATGAGAATGACCCATTTGTTTAATACGCCAATGGTATAGAAAATGAGAATGTAGACCCCCGCGCCACCCAGCCGGGAGATAACCCTCGGCACCTTTTAAAATGAGTGGGCTGAGCCAAAGTACCAGGATAACAGCCCATGTGCACAAGAGGAAAGATCAACAAACATGCTGGGCGGAATTTGGGGGAGATGTTTTTTTATTTTCTCATTTCACAGCCAGTAATCACACTGAATTGAATAATCGTCTGAAAATAAAATCGCCCCATCATACAAAGTAAGTGAATATGTAAAAAAAATCGACTAAAAACGGTATATATTGATATGAGAGCGAAAAAGCATCCACCACGGTGAAAGGTGAATCCGGGTATAAACTAACGATTTATCAATTTTAGGCCTACCGGGAGAACTGTAGGATCCCTACTTCGCTTGTTTAATGTGGCACTCGTTTTGGTACTTTGGTGCCGTGCGCATGGTGCCGAATCCCATGCGGCCGTGGTACTTTTCCCGCACTTACGATAGAACTCTCAGCGACTGCGGACGTGCCGCGGGTCGCCTGCTCTGAGTTTATTTAGACGTGTCGTGCGCAGGGTTGTACGTTGCTATCATCCAATGTCTACACAAATAAACATGATAAGCAGAAGAGGAGTTTTGCGAGTTAATCAGAACCGTTGATCCGACGGGGGGATGAAGTTTACGATATGATGGAGAGTGTTAGGCGGTTTCTCCCGTCCACCCTCACATTCCCATACTGGAGACCCTAACATTCCAATACTGGTGCCTCCAACGTGAGGGACCACCTCGCTCTCCCATAGACCTGATCGCTTTAGATCGGCGATTTTTCATTAATTACATTTCACTGAATGATACCACAGGCACGGAGATTTATATATATAGTCTGTCCGACGGTGGAGGATTGTTCAAAATGAAAGTTAGCTTTTCCTTATCCAGTCAGTTAATTCTCAACCGATTTTCATAATATTTTGTAAACCCTATTTTCTAGTCATTTGGCATCGATCCTGAAAAATTCGTAAAAAATATTGTTTAGTTCAAAAGTTAGACCATTTGACATGTAGTAAATGTCGATTTATGACGCTCCACTATAACATGTATAAACCCATTAACTTCCGTTCCGGTTTATTCTCAGAATTGCGTTACATGTCAAATGGTCCAGAGAATTTCGCAAAATTTTTAGGGTTGTTGCCAAATGACAAGATAATAATGGTTGCAAAATTTCGTGACAATCCCTTGAGAATTGACTGACTGGATACCAAAAAGCTAACTTTTATTTTGGACCATCCTTCACCGTCGAACAGACTATAGTAGGATTCACATTAACCTTGGGGAATGAATTTTTGCCGATTTCTCAGTTAGGTACGTCCGAAGACGTCTTATTGGTGTTTTTTTCGTGTTTTTTCAGGATTTATGTGAATTTGTGATACAGTAGTCCCTCCAGATGCGACCCCCTTCAGATGCGACTTCTCCTATTATGCGACTTTTTTTCGTAGCACCGACGTGCTTTACACTGTTAAGCACCCTTTAAATGCGACTTCCCCTCTCCCACAACATGCGACCTTCAAATCATGGCACTACCTAGCGACCTCTCTCTAAAGATACGACTTTTTGAAATTAGCTGCTAAGCGGCACTGTCAGCCTGGCATGAGCTGCCCGTCTGAAGATACTGCTTGTGTGTACATACCGTCAAATACAGCACAGCAGATACGTATGTTAAGCCACTGTCGGACTAAGGCTGGTACGGCGTGGTATGAAGTGGGTATGATGTGTACTGGTAGCTTCAAATCACCGTACCAGATAGAAATATCCTTCTAAAGATACAACTTTTTGAAATAAGCTGCCCACAGACTGTGTCACGTCTGCAGGTGTCTGCCGGCCCTGCACTGACAAGATATGACTTTTGAATGTCTCTAGCCGACTAAATGTATAACTACTTTAGTATTTTAGAAACAGCGTTGAGACGCATGTCTCATTATAGTGGCTGAAAAATGCTTTCCGGTGATATAACTATGTTTACTATATCTTACATACGTTTTCTGTTATTGATTTAAAACCATGTTTAAATGGGGTTTTCAATGTATATATTTATTGATATGGGTGCAGTTAACATACAACGCGCCCTTGGCATTACAAGGTGCATTACACCCCTAATTAGCAGCCGACGTCAAAGGTGTCAGTGTGTCAGCGGGGCGTGATAAACATCCTACTGCAAGTACCTAACTTTTCCAATTATGATCATACGGACATGTAATAAATATCATCAGAAAGCTTATTTAATACTGAAAATAATGATATAAATTAGATAATGATAGCTCCTAAACTCCAGAGTTATTGATTTTGAAAATGAAGCAGGGTTAGCAGTCTATCATCACGGGGAATAAACGTAAACGGGGTGAGCTCCACGAGACGCCAAACCGATGCCGCCATTGACGACGATGGCCCAGCATTACAACAACACTGCAACAACGTCTCGCGCCGTCCATATTCACAGTCACGTGCATTACAGTCTCTCAGAGTATACACGTGAAGATAATATCTGTGCTAGTGCGTGCGTAGTCGGTATTGTCTTCAATTCTGGTCAACATAGAAGACGCCGACCTCGCCTGTTTGCCATTGACTATTTTAATGAGAATACAGTGTACATCCATAATATTTGTTTTTAAATTTTTATTTGGCAATCCAATGTATTATTGATCAATCCTAGTGTTTCGGGTTGAGTAAGTGTATGATGTGTGTGACGTATTAACAGATCAAGCCATAGCGTGCACAGTGTCAGCCTTCATCTATCACAGCTCTTTTTCACACCTGATGTCGGCACCTTGATTAAGTTGGCTCTACTAGGCTGTACAATGAGTTGTGTCAGGACCGCGGAGTGTCAGTTTAGCACAACAAAAGTAATGACTACATATGGTCATTGCCCTGACTCAGTGATCATCGACTCAGACAGATTGATTAGTGTTTCAGCCATAAATATCGCGGCGCTGTTAAATATCACCCTACGTCAGTGCACCTATATAATAAACGAGCCTCAACTGCGTCTGCCTACATGGCACGTTTACTGTTTATTAGCGGCACTGTACAGTGCATTGTTTTAATGCTGGGCCAGAATGGAGTCAGTGTCACATGTTTTGTAGTGTAAAGCATAGGGCTATATTGAAATGTGGAGAAAAACACTGCCTCAATGCTTATGAAAACACAAGCCACTTCCAGTACTTCTAAATTACGTGTTGCCGTTAGAACAGGCAATTAACACAGGCTGTCATTTGCGCTGATCGTGTCACAACGAGAATGGAGGTGTTTAAAGGGGCTGTCTTAACCATCAAATTCGGCGCATTTTACGTTTTTTCTAGAGTTTTTTTCACCCCTCTGAGATACGACTACCCCTCTGATGTGACTTTGGTTCTTTGGCAGTATGGAAGTCGTATCAGAGGGGGACTACTGTACACTGCAATAAAAGACATATTTTTCTTTGTTTGTTCTTTTTGCTCACTATTACTGGTAGAAATGAAGCCATCATCTTAGAATTAAAAGAGTTATTTGTTTTGAATGGCAGTGCACTTTTATCACTGTTCTGGGGGTTCCCATCATTAGATTTCTCTCAATTATGAAAAATGATGCCATCTCTCGCCTTTAATTTCATGATAGCTGCAACAAATGCTTGAAGTTGAATAGGTAAGTGAAACAGGCATGCTGTGGCCCCTTCTGATAATTTTTTTTACGCAGGTGCCATATTTTAAATTTTTTGTAAAAAAGTGCAAAAAAATGAAAATAGACTGTCCACTGCCTTATGAGGAACTTCTGGAGGACATCATTAAGACAGTTTGGACAAAACAATGTGGGAATCTCAAAGAAATGAGATACCTGGGGAAGGCTGCACTAGTTTACCCAGGGTAAAACCTGGGTGAAGTTTTGTTTGCCTACCCTGCACTTCCTCATGGGGCGCACCGAGGGTAAAAACGGAAGTTTCATGGCTATAAGGATGAGAATCAATCAAAAGTTATGTTCTTCCGTGACCCCCTCGGTCAAAAAAAAAACGGAGGCCGGAGGCTATGCCCAAATTTCTGATTGTTATGTGCATATATGGTGTATTTGCTACTGTTTCTGTATTGCGGGGCACTTGTTGGGTGCCCTGATGTATCTAAAATCAAAACTCTCAACAGTGGCAACACCTCAGTAGTTTTTTTCAGCTGCCTAAAAAATTTCAAGTGTCTGGGTGATGTTTTGGATTCTGTTACCCCCATAACCATTGGCCACATTGAGGTGCCATCTTTTGGACGTTTTTATAATTTAGCTCCGATTTTGATCTAGCACAGCATTTTTCTTGCTCATTGAGAACTGTGGAATGTGGTCAAATATTTCTTTTAGCATGTCAGCAGTTATGAAAAAAGGCTCAGCATAATTTAATTGGACAATTTGAACATTTATTGAATCTACCTATCTCAGTCAATTCTCAACCAATTTTTATGAAATTTTTAGTTAGCAAATGCCACCCTCCACAACGTGTTACAGATTAGATAGATAGATTTATAGATATATTTATCCAGCATTCACATAAAATAGGGTTAACAATCAGTATGATAAATACATTAGCATTCAAAATGTAATGTGACCACCATTCTGGAACACCAGGGATAAAAACACTGAAAAGTATCATGGTGCAGGTCACTCATTTCC
Organism: Flabesymbios commensalis; assembly: GCA_964017125.1. Taxonomy (NCBI): domain Eukaryota; kingdom Metazoa; phylum Annelida; class Polychaeta; order Terebellida; family Flabelligeridae; genus Flabesymbios; species Flabesymbios commensalis. Next base: position 109,460,769 of record OZ024903.1, on the reverse strand, counting down.
ACAGTGGTCCCTATATGCTGTTCCAGAGTGGCGGCGACAAGAGCAAGTTATTTTTATACTTTTAATAAAAACATTAGTTATCTCACAGATAAACTGTTGACTGGGAAATTCAGCATTTTCACAAAAATACAGGCAGAAACTGCCTCGACTAGATGAAATATAAAATGATTATGAAAGTTTATGAATGGTGCATTTGATCAGGGGTGTAATTTAAGGAAAATAAGTGAACTAGTGAACAAGTGGCTAGTGAACTTATAAAATGACTAGTCCTTTAGCAAATTTACTGGCCAGCAGGGCTAGTGACTTTCCAATTTTACTCGCCAGCAGGGATAGTGACTTTCATAATTTACTGGCCAGAAGGAGTAGTGATTCGAGTTTTACTGGCCAGCAGGTGTAGCTAATAATTAACAGATTGTCGTTCCCTCGGAGGAACCTGAAGGCATGTCCCCCTAAATATAATTAAAATTAAAAATTATAATTTACATAAATATTTATAATTATATATTATAAATTAAAATTAAGGGAGACTGCCTATTTCCCCGTGGTCAGATCGTCCTTAGAATATTCTTCAGCAGTTTGGGATCCCTTTAGACAAAAAGACATCAATAAATTAGAAAAAATTCACAGATCGGCAGCAAGATTTGTCACCAAAAATTATAGACAAACAGCCAGTGTGACATCTCTCATTCAGAACCTGGGCTGGACTGAAGAAAAAACACTTATGTATGTTCAAATTTAAATGAGCTGGTCGAAATTCCTATCAATACCGTTAATCCTGGCAGATAAAAGAACATGTGGTGTGCACAACCAGGCCTATAAAGACATCATAGCTAACACCACACTGAGACAGAATTTATTTTGGCATCGAACTATCCACGATTGGAATTCTCTTCCGGCAGTTGCCATAGAATCAAAAACTCTGGCAGCGTTCAAGAGTCAGCTGAGCTGATCGACTAGTTATGCCAGCCTCTTTTCCCCCTCCAGCCTGATAATCCACAATGAAGGGCTGCTGGAGTAACTACTCAAAGTTAAAAAGTCAAAGTTTTGATGGAACATCATCATCCTCAACATCAAAGACCAGCCATGGAAACTTGTTCCCATTTCCACATTGCACTTGTAGTAGAATGCTAGCCTACACGACTATAAAAAGAACCCTAACTGGGCCAAAGTCACAGTAAAGTGTAGCGCATGTTTTTCACGATTTCTTAGTCAATTCCCAACAGATTGGGACGTCGGAATTAGAATTAGAAAATTACTACATGTCAAATCAGACAAATGGTCTAACTTTTAATCTATTAGGTATTTTTCTATGAAAAATTCATGGTATTTGGCTGGTGACTCGACTCATGAAAATCGGTTGACAAAAAACATGCGCTACAAGCTGATGTGACTTTTTGGGTATAAATTCTCTGTTGACATGTGAGATCCAAGATGCAACCAATCTTGGGAGAGAGAATATGATTGGCGCAAAGGTCCCTGACCAGCACCTTAAATCCAAACAAATGCACGTTAATAGGCGAGACAAGTTAAACTCGGGGCCATCTGCAAAATACAGCAGTGATACACAGCTCTGAGAAAAAAACAACCAGACGGGATCGGGTCGATCGATATGTCGTTGGAAGGCCTGGGCAGCCTGCATGCGATGCAGATCAGCTGATCTCAGAGAAACTGGGAGCGCATTCCATATCTTACCGGCTGAGAATCTAAATGTCTTTTTCCCTGATGATTTTACGTGGGGTGAAACAACTGATAAAATACTATTTCTGGGGAAAAAAGAATGTTGATCGTTGACCATGGGAATGTCCCGCTTTAAATATTGAGGGGCATTTCCATGGACAATACACTACAGTGACTAAAAGCTAAACTATTTAGTTGGGAGTCCTGCTTATGCGCAAAATCGTGCAAACAGTGTATTCGATACGTATTGTTTAGCTTGATTTGTTTAACCCTTTGACAGACTGGGATCCAGTGCAACAAAGTGAACTCTTCTATGGCATATGCCAATGTGAGACCTAGGGGGGAGGCCTAGAACAAATCTCATAGTTTTGTTTTGCAAAATTTGTATTTTTTTTGTAAGTTGACCTGGAGACCCTCAAACCATGCGGAACAGGCATGATCAAAATGACATAAAATTAAAGATGTAGCCAAAAGTTTTCTAGAATTTCTATTCAAATATTCAGCCTCTCTCCATAGAAATTTGAGTCTAGAGTTTCCCTTTTTTAAAATACTTCCTGCTATATATTTCCCTCCCAGTGACTGGTCTAGGCTAACTCCCAGGTATTTCACATTATCTTTGGCAGTAACTTCATTGTCTCCACATATAATTTTCATTGTGGACTGTTTGTGTATTTTCTTATTTGAACCAAAAAGAATACTTTCGGTCTTTCCTAAGTGAATGGATAACTTATTATCCACTAGCCATTCACTCAGGAAAGTCAGTTCATGTCCAAGAGTGTCCTCTATGACAGAAACCGATGTACCTGAGACCAATAATGCTGAATCATCAGCATTAAGAATTAATCTGCATTCATGATACAGCTGCCTCTATATTGTTTACGTAAATTAGGAATAGTAATGGTCCCAAGATGGATATCTGCAGTACTCCGCAGGGAACCACCATGGGATCAGAAAAAATGGTATCAACTTCAGTCTGCTGAAATCTATTTTTTTAATATGAAGGTCAAGCATGACCATGCCAGTATAGCTTCCTTTGTCCATGTCAAATCTGATTTGGTCTGTCAGGTGTGTTAAACAAGAATTGGTGGAATAAGAATTCCTAAATCCTGATGGAAAATCATGCAGTAAATTTTCAGATCTTAAATAATTTTCTTACTGTTTATGTATAGTTTTTTCTAGAATTTTTGATATTACAGTTAAAATAGAAACAGGCCTGTATAGTCTGGGAAAACTCCGCCAAAGCGTGTAATAGGGTCCACACAAAAGGTTTTTGCATTTTTGTGATCTAAAATATGTCTAGATGCAAAAACTGGATGATGCCACCCTGGCATCCTTGAGCGTTTTGAGAAATATGCAAATTAGTGCGGCCATTACCGGAAAATCTATTTTCCCCGATATCTCTATGACTAGGCATGATATCACCACACAATTTGTTTCTATACCTATGTTTTCATGGTCAGGGAATACAAAGGAAACGTTAAAAATGACCTAACACTTGAAATAAAAAAAATAGAGAATATTATGATTTTATTTAAAGAACATCCAAGCCAATCAAGCATCCTGAAAACTTGTATACATTAGCTTACATGACAAATAAAAGCCAAGGCTTAATATATGCAATGTATTTTTTTCTTCAATACACTTATGTTAGGAACCAAAGTGTGATATAATTGATTGATTTTCTAAATAGAGTAATGACGCTTGATACAATGGTGATGCAGTTTAATCGTTTAGTAAGCATGAATTTTACAAGTAAGCGGACTTGTGATGATGACATTGCTGCAATAATGAGTTGTTTTAGAGCTTGAAAAGTAATGCTCAAATATTTGTATTCGGCATATTGTGTTCTTAGTAATCTCCCTCGTATAATTCACTAGTTTGTGCGGCTGTGTTACTCTCATTGCCGCAAACAGCTTCACCATGGCAGGTACAACACAATGTAAAGGATAGCTTAGCAGCTGAGCATCTACACTGTGTTGTCAAACATGGGGTCTGAGAAGAGCAACCACATCTGATAAGCTCCAATACCTCAGGTGAAGCCAATGCAACGTCAGGGGGGAAGAGTGATTGGTACTAGTGCCTTCGAGACCACGTCACGTTCCCATCCTTACGTCGTGGGTTCAAGCTCTGGTGGACGAGAATCATTAGCAGATTTCCATATGGCAGTTTGGATTTGTGCCCTTAGAAAATGTAGTTCAAATGCTTCCTTAGTTGGCGGCAGAGATTTCAACTCAGGTGCTTTCGTTAACTTTGGCTTGGCCATTTTTTTGGACCAAACATCTGCACGTACCAGTGACATATTCTCACCCTTCTTGTAGCCATAACATGCAGCAATGAACTGAATACATTCTGCAGTGATATCATCCGCCTAGCTTTTTTATTTGCTGACCCCCAAGTAATGGGAGATTATAGGCCCATGTTTCTTAGACGTTGCTTCAATGTCTACTAACATCCTGTTAGAGCTAGTACTTTCCATTGTAAGAGTACATGTTAGGTGACACTGCACGTAATAGTAGAGGAGCAGGGCAAAGACATCAGTATCATCACATAGAATGTTAATGCAGCTTGGTGGCTAACTCGAGCATCTGTTGAATGATGATCACATCTGCTTCTTCATGAAATGTTTTAAAGTCATTGCGATTGATTGCGAATATTATGATGTCAATCAATTGAATCTTGTTTTCCGGCACTGTCAACACAACTTTTTGTGGGGGCAGTGGAGTTTGAGGACTCAGTTTATGGCGTTTGTTTGCGTGCTGACCAGCTCGTGCAAGACGTGCCTCACCTTTAATACTGTAGCTGACATATCTATCAAAAACCAAATAGATGTCACATGTTCTAGTCTTGGTCGATAATAGCTGGCAAAATTGTGTACATAGTCGTGAACAGTACCTTTGCTTGGCCAATTAATTATCCATAGTATTGCGCAGCCATTCATGATGGTGGCTTGAGGTTCATGTGTAAGTCTCCAGGGTACTTCCACTTGCAGTTTGTTCTTGAGAGTAGATTTTGTTGTTGAGATTCTCATTATACTTGTTTCATCAAACATTGATGTTGGTAGGGGTGGTAGCTCGTGATGCAGTACTTTATCAAGCTGAATACCCCGTGATTGATGAAGGCCAAGGACTCTATTGTAGATAAGGTTTGCATCAACAACGCGAGTAGATCCAACTTTCAATGCCTTTCTATTGACAGACATGGTCACAACTTTTTTGGATATTGTGCTGCTGAAACCATCCGGCAGACTTTCTTCAAATTCTCTGAGCTGCGCTGTTCTAATCTAAACTGACAATCCTGCATTAACAGTGCCTGGGGCTACTCTGTCAGTCACTATATTAACGAGTTCATCTGGATGATTAGTTGGATCCATGTGATCTATGCAGGACTCGAGCTTATGTACAATGTTTCGCCTGTATTGAGTATCTGATTTTATTCGCGCAGGTCTTTCTTCTTTGTGAATTATTACCTCCTTTTCTGTGTATCCTTTGTCCATAACTGCCACGTCCTGGACAAGCCGACTGCATGTGTGCATGCTGAGTGCCCACCGTTTTAAAGCAGATGGCTGCAGCGTAATACCAACAATGCCATTTGGACCATGGCCATATCGCATGAATGTAGTTTCTATGTACATATCACTCCATATGGCATTCTTTTCACCAGGTTTTACACTGCCCACCCTAGACACTGCTACTTCGCATGTTAAAATGTGCAGATGGTTGACGTCATATGTCCCCGCTCTCAATTTCAAGTATTGTAGTAAGCTTGTGATTGGTCGGCTGTCTTGCTAAAAGTACCCTGATCGGCTGGCGAGAATATTATGGTAGGGGCGGGATGGGTGTAGACAGACACCTGTGTGGAGCCCAGCAAACGCGAGGATTTGACCCAATGCTGTTTCACTATTGGCCCACCGCCAACGGCGCTGGACCAACATTGAAACAACATTGGGTCAAGTCTTCGTGTTTGCTGGGAGAGCTGTCCGCATTTTGATACACGCGTGCCGTCTGTGTCTGGTTGGAACAGGTGGCACACTGCTCTGTGTAACCAGGTTTATGCCGCATCACATGTTCCCCTTTCATGAAGCATCGGAACACTTTTTTTGAAAGTTTCTCCATCGAATGCAGGTAGTATGTAGCATACCTCGCATAGTTACAATGGCCTGCAGCGAAGAAATAAGGTATCATTTCCTTCACTGCCCAGAGGTGTAAAGGCCAGTCTACCTCCCGTTCTGCCCGGACAAAAAGCATCATGATGAAGATTGGTTTAACCAAATTTTCAACCCACCACTGAGTAGTCTTGCTTTGTGATGCTTTGGTTTCTAAAACTTTCATCATGCTTTCATAAGTATCTACTTTGGACAGTATGTCACGGAGCAGTTCTTCAACTACTATTCTCAGGGCTCGGAAGTTCTGCGGCAATCGTTTCCCTGCAAGCATGTTGGGCGCACCACCAAAGCTGGAATTTAGAATTTCTTCTAAGCCACTGTCTGTCATCAGCCCCCCCCCCCCCCCACGGAACCGATAAAACTCATCAGTAAATGCATGCCACCCAGTCGTGGTATCAATAGCGAAAATCTTTCCTGATATACCCAGGTCACAAAGACTGCAACTTTGTATAATTGTTGATCATTTGTGAAGATGGTGATCTCCTGTCCACATTCCTTTGTCAGTTTTTGTGCCTGTACCATGGCAGTCATCATGGTATCCGAATCTGCTGGGGTCATGTCTATAAGGGGAGTATAAATTGCTCTAGTTGCAGGTTGAGCTGATTGACCCTGCTCTCTTGATAGCTCCGTTTTGAACCCACCAAACTCTGGTGTGTTAGGCTCCGTGATAACACGTTTGAGGAAATCAAAATCCAAAACATGAGCTCGTGAGAGCTGTGGGGCCTGGTGTAGAGGTAGTACATGCAGAGGTAGTACGGCACGAGTTGCTTCCTCTGGAGGCATCTGTGGTTTCTTTGGACTGTTGAATCTCGGGACAGGGACACCATCTACTACAGTAACTGCCTGCTTCATTTCGTCTGTAGTCACACGTTTGATAGTGCCATAATCTGCAGTCGTGTCATGTGTATCTGGCATGGTTAATGGGACAGCCAGGGAATGTGTAGACCGGAGCCCGTTTTGAGATGAAATCGTAGCATCAAAATTGTCCGATAGAACTTGCACCAGTCCAGGCAACTCCTTCACAATTCCTTTAACTTTAGAATCTTTAACAGCTGCACCTGCAACTGAAGCTTTAAAACGGCGAGCTTCACTATATGAGCATGTAACAAGGAAAGCATACATCTGTTCAATAAACATTTTCTATTTAGGACATTAGCTAATGTTATCTGGAGCATTGTGGCCTGGTTAATTAGCACACTAGTAATTATGTTCCCAATCAGAACAGCTGGTATGTTGTGATTTAACTTAGACGATAGCTTGCCAAGCAGTGATAAGGCTGTAGCACTCACTGCGTCTAGAGCGGTGTCTATGTTTACTCTGCTCTGATATGAGTTTTTAGCACGACATTTTGACAATTCCTTAGATTCATGGATTATTTGGTTAGCAACTTTGTCTAGGGCCATACCAAGATTATCATCATCTTCATTGGTTGCAACTATATTAATCAATTTAGATGCTCTACCTCGTAACAAAACTAAAGAAGCAACACCCACACCAGAAAGAACCAACAGATCTGGACCAAAGTTTTGAGAAAGTTTTTTATAAGTGTCCGTCTAGAACATTGACGCCACCATGGGACAGGTACATGTTATGTAGCTCCAATGAGTTCCAGATTCGTGATGGATTACTTCTTATCTCAGACACGGTCAACTCTAGTGCTTCATATCCCACCGTACTTGGTTCAACAATGCCAGATGCAGATTTGACTGACCGAGGTGCCATAAAGGATGACCTACAATCCTCGTGGTATCTGGCATCAGCTGCATGCAGCTCACTAAAATCACCTTGTACCATGATTTTGACCTGGACAAGAGTCTATTTAATTTTTAAACAAAAGCTTGAAACAGTTCAGTGTTTAATAACTTTCTGCTGTCTCAAATATCGAACGTAATTGGGATATACATAAAATCGGAAATTAAATATGTTGGTAATGCTCATTTTTTATCGGTTTTGGCTATGTTTCCCCGGGATTTTTATGCTAAGATATTGAAAAACACATTAAATATTTTTGTAAGTATTTTTATAGTATTCTGCGACCATGAAAACATGGGTATATATGTGAAAAGTAATACTTTAGCATGATTAGTCATGGAGATATCAGAGAAAATAGGTTTCTCATTAATGGCCGCACTAATTTGCATATTTCTCAAAATGCTCAAGGGTGCCAAAGTGGCATCATCCAGTTTCTAAATCTGGAGAATGTCCGGATATAAAATGTGCAAAAACATTTTGTGTGGACCCCATTGCATCGTATCACCCTCAAACCATGTTTCACCCCCGGACTAGTAATTTCCAGGTTCTGACTTTGAATTTTTCGTATAAAGAGGAACAACCCTTGCTGTTTTCATATCATCGGGTATACTGCCTGAATATAGATATAAATTTATAATATGTGCTATTGAACTAGATATTTGATTTGCCCCATCTTTGAGAAACCTAGCTGACAGCCCATTCAGACCAGTAGCTTTACTAACATTCAAGCTATGTAAAGATTTTAAAATGTCTTCCTCTCCGACAGGAGAAAATTAGCAAGCATTCCATATTAGAACCGTAAGATTGCGTTCCGCCGGCGGCACGCAATCGATTTAACCCCTATGAACGCCCTTGAAATACATTTGAATTGGGTTCATCTTTTTTAGTAACCATGTATGCATTCACTCAGTTGATTTTGAAACATTCCATCAGTTATTTTTCATGTGAGAGCATTTTTAAAACACCTCCCGAAAAATATTTAACCGTTTGTGGTGATGTGAGTATCTTACGTTTCAGATACATGCTGCGTTCTAACCCGGAACATGGGAGGGCGAGATCCTTCTAACTCGAAATTTTACACACACTATTTTCCATTCATGTTGTGACTACCCTGAAATTTAGACCATTTGACATGTAGTAAATGAATAAAAATGTTGCCCTCTATAAACCCATTAGCTTTGTTTCAGAATTTTATTACATGTCTAACTTCTAACATACGTATCAAAACTTCGCGAAATTTTCAGGGTAAATCTTATCTAGTCACGACATGCAGGGGTGTTGCCAGGACTTATCAGAGGGGGGTTAGAATTTTTTATGTAAGCTTACTTCGTCCCGAAGGGGCGGTCATTTAGGGGGAATTGGGGTCATGTTGGACCTATGCCATGTTGGACCTACCAGGTCTCACTTATGTGTCATGTCGGACCTGTCAACCATGTCGGACCTATGCATCTACCAGGTCGGACCTATCTAGCTTGAGCAAGTATATTATAAAACAAATAACAACACTTTTTAAGTAGACTATGCTATAAAAAAAATAACAACACTTTTTAACAATAATTATTCCGTGCATTCAAATTAATTAATTGATATCTTCAGTTGAACTTTTGAGGGGATCAGGTCGTCAATGCTAAATCTAGCGGTTGTCTTACTTTCTTTCAAGGCTAAAAGAAAATGAAATTAAAATTATCAAAAACTCAAACACAAATAATTATTTCGTGCATTTAAAGAGACTGGCCCAGGCTGAAATCACCAAAAAATCGGTGATTTTATGTTATCTTATTAATATGACCATATGATGTAAACATGTCCATAGACTAGAACTGCAATTTTTTTAAAATTTTTGTGCTACGCATTCACCAGTTGGGTTAGATATAGAGACAAAATTCCTGATTTCTAATTATTGACAACCATGTCAAAATTAGAAAATACGGTCGTTTTAGCCTTTTACCCGATTAGGCGACTGTTGACCTGGCCAGAATCGGACACCGTCAAACAACAATCCCTTATGGTTTGGAGTATGATTGGATTCAGTCGTTACCGGACTGTCCGGGATGTTCTGCCCAAAGGTCAGCAGAGCCATCAAGAAAGGCCGACTCACAGAATGCGTCACTGGCAGCGTCGCCAGGAAATGAATGTTAAACCAATGTCGGGATTATGTTTATATATGATTAGATGTTTAATCCATGTTGTAATTATGATTAGATATGATTATGTAAGTGCATATAAAAGGTCGAGCGATGGCGACCAGTGTGTGGTGGGCGTTTTACTTTTGAATCAAGCTCTAAACCTACGGGATGTTTTTCTCTGCCATGATGAAGCAGAGTGAATTGACTATGTAACTATATTTTATCTTATATGTGATCGTGTTCTACACAGAAGAGTCGAAATAAACACGACATTCGATCCAGAAAATGGAGTTCTGTTTAGTAAACCTGGAATCTGAGTTTTATAACCTGTCCGTCGCCGTTGGCATTTTCGTGTTGGCGTCACAAGGGCGTCTCGGATGGACGCATTTTATACAGATACCAGAGGGGTGGGGGAGTTGGGGTACAAAAAATTATTTTGGTCATGGCCTCTTAGCCCCCTGTGCTTCACTTTTCTTCATTAGGTCTACAGGTCTTCATTAGGTCTACAGGTCTTCATTAGGTCTACAGGTCTAATTTGGGGGATACTTCTGGATCAATCATTAACCCTTAGAACACTGAGCTGTGAAATTTAAATTTTCAGCCACTTGAAATTGTGTCTCGCTACCGCGATCCACAACTTCAAGTGACAGAAAATTTGTGTCAATTGTGAAATTTAAGTCCCAACACATATCAGTGTTTCAAGATTGAGAGCATATTTAATTTTTAGCTCCCGCCGTCACCGTAGGTGAGCGAAGGGAGCTATGGATTCTACCTCCGTTTTTTTTTTGCCTCTTCTTTTGCCTATAACTTTGTGAGAAAATAAGCTAGGATAACAATTTTTGGTATGTGGGTTACTTCCAGGTGGCTAATGGACGGGTTAAATTATTAGAAAGTACTTGTCCGATTGTCTTCAAATTTTACACACAACACCCCTAGGGGGTCTAGTTGTGCCTTTTGGGGTATTTGAACTTTGACCTACTTCTGGTTCAGAACTATGACCTATTTAGACGTTTTGACGCGCACTTCGTTTCCGGAGCAGATCTCGAAAAGTACTGGGCGGATGACAGTCATATTGCACATACATGTTCTCTAAGGTCCCTAGTTGTGCCTTTTCAGGTTTTTGGACCTTGACCTTGAAGTTGACCCAGCACTTTGACCTAATTTATAACATCGGTAAATCCGACTGAAAGATTTTGCGGAATATCATGAAAACCGCTCAAGATAGCTACACCATTACTATAAAACAAATTGTGAGGTTTCAGGAGAGGATGCATCTTGAAAAATTTCAAGTCGATAAAATTTAAAATGGCCGCCTATCGGCCATTATTCACCTCGACAGGCCTGATATTGCGGAATATCATGAAAACCGCTCAAGATAGCTACACCATTAATATCAAATAAATTGTAAGGTTTCAGGAGAGGATGCATCTTGAAAAATTTGAAGTTGATAAAATTCAAAATGGCCGCCTATCAGCCATTATTCACCTCGACAGGCCTGATATTGTGGAATATCATGAAAACCGCTCAAGATATCTACACCATTACTATAAAAAAAATTGTAAGGCTTCAGGAGAGGATGCATTTTGAAAAAATTCAACTCGTCCAAGTTCAAAATGGCCGCCAATCGGCCATTATTCACATTCACATGGCTGTTATTTGGTAAACCGTGCTAGATGGCTAGACCATTACTATAAAACAAAATGTGTGATTTCAGGAGAGGATGCATCTTGAAAAAATTTGACTCGATAAAATTCAAAATGGCCGCTTATCGGCCATTATTCACTTTCACATGGCCGTTATTTGGTCAACCGTGCTAGATGGCTAGACCATTACTGTAAAACAAAATGTGAGATTTCAGATGAGGATGCATCTTGAAAAAATTTGACTTGATCAAATTTAAAATGGCCGCCTTTTCGGCCATTATTCATTTTCACATGGCTGATATTTGGTAAACCGTGCTAGATGGCTAGACCATTACCTGATTACTATAAAACAAAGTGCGAGTTTTCTGGGGAGGATGCACCCTGAAAATTTTTAACTTACGAATTAAAAATGGCCGACAATCAGCATTATTTACCTCGATAGGCCTGATATCAGGTAAACCGTGCTAGATAGCTAGACCATTACTATAAAACAAAATGTGACGTTTCGGGAGAGTATGCCTTTTAAAAACTTTCGACTCAATCGAATTCAAAATGGCCGCCTATCGGCCACTATTTACTTTCACATTGCTGATATTTGGTAAACCGTGTTAGATAGCTGGACCATTACTATAAAACAAAATGTGAGATTACAAGAGAGGATGCATCTTGAAAAAAATTGACTGAATCAAATTAAAAATGGCCGCCTATCGGCCATTATTCACTTTCACATAGCTGTTATTTGGTAACCGTACTAGATGGCTAGACCATTACTATAAAACAAATTGTGAGATTTCAGGAGAGGATGCATCTTGAAAAATTTTGACTTGATCAAATTCAAAATGGCCTCCTATCGGCCATTATTCACTTTCACAGGGGCGATATTTGGTAAACCGTGCTAGATGGCTAGACCATTACTATAGAATGAAATGTGAGATTTCAGCTGAGGATGCATCTTGGAAAATTTCGACTTGATCAAATTCAAAATGGCCGCCTTTAGGCCATTATTCACTTTCACATGGCCGATATTTGGTAAACCGTGCTAGATGTTAGTCCATTACTATAAAACAAAATTTGAGGTTTCGGGGGAGGATGCACCCTAAGTTTTGAACTAGTTTATATCGAATTCAAAATGACCGTAAATCAGCTATTAGTTACCTTGATTGGCCTGATATCGGGTAAACCGTGCCAGATAGGTAGACCATTACTGGGATACTGATTAGGATCATTAATTTAAATGGAGGTTTGCAATCTCTGACAGACTGTCTAGTTCTTATCTTACTCTTAGACTGAGCTTCTTAGACCTAGTTGTCTTGCGTCTTGATTTTAGACCTAGCCTAGGACTACATTACAAACCCTACACAAAATTGCTTAAATCAAATTCTAATTCGTCGCGGGAGCTCCTGGACTTATGTAGTCTTGTTAACAGCTGGTTTTACAGGTGCTAGCAAAAACACACAATGTCACATCAGTGTTCTAAGGGTTAAGTTGTATTTTTCTATGATGTCCGCTCCTTCATTTTCACGTCTGTATGGCAATGTTGGTAGATCTAATATTCTCAGTCTTGATACATCAGAAGACATTTACCATGTGCATTGCTTGTACTATATCTATTATTTCTATTGTCATTTGTCATGTGATTCAACACGCGGTACACCGGGGTACCGTTGTTCCCCGGGGTACCGCGTGATTTGCAGCGCCACCTGGTGAATGTGGCGGCAATTTGCGTTGCAGCAGGCTCCGACATTGAAAGAGGTTTTACCAATAGTCCTTAGTGACAAAAATGCCCCCAAAACAAGAAATTTTTTAAAATAAGAACGTTTCACATCTATTTTTGCCCTCTTTTAAAATTATTTTACATTTTTTGGTACCCAGGGTACAACCCTGAAAAATAAATTAAATAATTAAACAAAATGGCGGATTTCTATTTGGTACCCCAGGGTACCGCTTAGGGCATCATGTACATACAAATTATCTGATGTCTCAGCAAAAGTGATGTAGCAATTCAATCTGGTCCTCAACAGGTTAAGAGCACTTTGAAAACAGACGATTCCTTTTATTATTTAAATATTTTGTCATCTTGCATATATTCCCATACTTTTATAATTATCATGATTATATGTCGTGGTGGGACAATTATATGTGTCTCTTTATCACAATGTTTGTCTATAGTTCCTGCTGTTTTCATATGAATGTCTTCCATTTTCATTTTAATGTATTAAAAATGATTTTAAAATTCATTTAAAATGAATCTCTATCTTGTTGATTTTAATGTTTATAGTTATCATGATATGTAACTAAAGGGGAATAATGTGTCTCTATCACGTTGATGTTCTATATTTCCTATTAATCTCTCCCATTTTTATGTCCCGCCCGACGAAGTTGGGGTGGGGGGTATTGGCATCGCCTTGGATGTCGGGCCGTCCGTTCATTTGTCTGCGTTTCGTTTCTGGAGCAATTCTCTGCAACCCATGAGGGGATTTCTTTCATATTGCACAAACACATCCCTTAGGGGGTGTACAAGTGACTTTTGGGGTTTATGAACTTTGACCTACTTAAATGTCTGACCATCGGCCATGAATAATTTGTGGGTGCACATGGGTTAAAAAAACGAATCGAACGAACTGCGTTGCGCCTGTTCTTAGGGACCGAACATCGAGGACTGCAGTTTATAGATAGTGTAAAAAACGAATCAAACATTTTATGGGCTTTTTTTATCTGTATTTATGTCATTTTTCCCTTATGACAAGTGAAAAGTGAGGCCTAAAAATGGGTAAATAGTGAAGTCGGAAGAATTTATAATTTGCAGGACCTGTGTGCACCCTCTAATTTAATATGCCTCATATCTGGCAAACCGTGCCAGATAGCTACATCATTACTATAAAACAAAATGTGCGGTTTCTGATAGGGATATGCCCTCGAAAATTTCAACTCAATCGAATTCAAAATGGCCGACTGTCTGCCATAATTAACTTTAACCTTTTTACTTCCAGGCCAGAGTGCATGCCAGGATCCAGGGATCCAGGTATAACTATAGCAAATCCGACGGGAATTTCCGTCATGTATGGTTACGTAACATGACGAATGACGATGGAAATTTCCGTCATGTATGGTAGTGAAGGGGTTAATATGCCTGATAACTGGCAACCATGCTATATACCTGGACCATTACCATAAAACAAAATTATGCGGTTTCAGGGAGGAATATGGCCTGAAACCTATGTATGGTGATATCTAGTTACCCAATTCTACTACCCAGCAGACACGAGCCATTGACCCAATGTTGGTCTAATGCTAGGCCATCGTCTACGACGCTGGCCCAACAATAGACCAACATTGGGTCAATTGGTCGTGTCTGCTGGGTATGTTGATATTAGGACGTCTTTTTCATGTTTGTTATCCTGTTGCTCTGCGACGGAAATAATCCGCCGTAAATAACTTTACAGAAAATAACTACCTTTACTACCCTTTCACCCACAGAAAAAAAATATAATTGTCACAGTAACAGATAATCTGTGCTACTTAAAAATGTATTCACTCAATATATGAAATAATGGAGGTCTTAAATAATAAATTAAATTGGTATTTAAAATGTTTGAAAGATTCAATAATGTGCACAAATGTAATGGCATTAATAATTATTTGCCAACCATTTTTTATAACAGGGTTTCCGCGCAAAAAGTGTTATATTGGTTTGTTAGAACTTAAAACATAAAAATGTTTTAAAAAACAGAAATTTTGCCAGTCAAGTTCTTAAAAAGGTCTCACTTATCAAGGCATCCAACATTTATGTTGAAACATGTTTGCATGGGGATGGCTATTAGCCATTATCATTCTGAGTTAATTTATTTAAATTTTCACCCACTTGAAGTTGTGTCTCGCTACCGCGATCCACAACCTCAAATGGGTGAAAATTAGTCACATTTGATTAATTTGAGACCAATCATTTACAACTCTTGATGTTTAAACAGTCATTTCATTCCCAATAAGAGTGCTTTAACAGACTGCAGGCATCAAAGTAAAACCTATAAAAACCTTTAAAAACCTATATTTGAAAAAGTAACCTATATTTATCGGGAAATAACCTATATAACCTATAAAAACCTATATTTTGATTTTGCTTCACAAACCCCCATTATGTTGCACTATATTTTACTTGTGTGAATGTGGTTTTGTCAAATAACTTTTAGTTTTTCAGCTTTTTAAAGTTCTCAAGAAAGTCTGGAAAAAAAAATATTTAGCTAATTAGCTACAATAACCCTTGAAAAATTACAGCCTCGCTTTGCTCGGCATCATTTTTACTGGAACCTATTTTGGATTGAACTATATCGACAGAAAAAATATTTCTATAAAAAAATATATATATTCACCTCCACACCCAAACTGAAAGAAATATTTTGCTTCAGACAAAGTATGAATAATTTTGTAAATGCCATAAATAATTTGCCCAATTCAAACAATCTAGCGGGATTCCAGCTCTCCTCTTGTTGAACCTTGGCTCCCTTACGGCGAACGTTGTCTATATAATCAAGTTTAAAATAACATCCTACATGTAATAATAAGCTGATTACCCTGTAAATGATTCAGGTGGACAGACCTATAATTTTATGTCGGATAAACCTATAAAAGTCTCTATTTTTATGAAATAAACCTATAAAAAAACCTATATTTCGCCCTAAATGGACTTTGAGGCCTGGGACTGATAAAACAGAGGAAAAACAGGCAGGCAAAGCGTTGAAAGACTGGCGCTGCCTGGTACGTGTGTCATTAAGTATTAAAGGGACATGCCCAGGTCTAAAATCATCGAAAATCGGTGATTTTATTTTAGCTTAATAATATGACCATATGATATTAACATGTTCATAGACTAGAACTGCAAAAGTTTTTAAATTTTTGTGATGTGCATTCACCAGTTAGGCTAGATATAGAGACGAGATTCCTGATTTCTAATTATTGACAACCATGTTAAAAATAAGAATAGGGGAATATCGTCTCTATATCTAGCCTAACTGGTGAGTGCACAGCGCAAAAATTAAAAAAAACTTGTAGTTCTGGTCTATGGACATGTTTACATCATACGGTCATATTAAAAAGCCATAAAAAAATCACACCGATTTTTACATGATTTTAGCCTGGGTATGGCCCTTCAAGTATTGAATCATTTATAACGCGCCACATATATATGATTCATGCCCAGCAAACACAAAAAAATTGTATAACATTTGTACAATGTTGGGCCAACGTCGAAGACGTTGGGCCGACGTTGTGTTGTTTTGTGTTTGCTGGGTGGTCGCCGAATAATAAGTAGGCCTATCTGCTGGCATTACTAAGCCACGTCAGATATAAATATATCACTCTGTCAGTCATACCCATGGGTGATAACACACATTCCATATAGCATACCGCAAAGGCAAAAAGCATTATCCGCTCACTTGTGAAGTAAGCAGATACTGCCTTTCGGCTTTGCACGGCAGAATAGTATGTACTACACCTCTTACATTCACTCGGCACTCCTATCAAACATGACGCATCGGAACAATGGTGGTTTCCTGTTGACGGTGGACCAACATCAATCCAACATTGTTTCAATGTTTGATGGTTGCTGGGTGGTTTGGTGGGTAGTTAGCCGGCCTCCGTAGCGGAGCGAGTCGCCTGGTCCACTGCTACTAAGCACTGGTCTGCTGTGCAAAGGCAAAAAGCAGTATCCGCTTACTTTACAAGTAAGCAGATACTGCCTTTTACCTTTGCAGAGCAGTGGTGGCCCAGCGTTGGCGATTATGGTCCAGCATTGAGACAGCGTTCCTTGTCGGCTGGTAAGCGGACACGAAACATCGGGTGAATATCTCTGTTGGCAGGGCTATCATGTGATTAATGCGAGACATCGCCCCAATTTTGGGCCAGCGACGTAGACGGTGGACCGACATTGGTCTCACATTGGGTCGATGTTTTTGTTTGCTGTAGCGTTATCTGCAGCAGATCATACAGGTCTATTTCTAGTGAGCGGAGTTGTCTGTATACCACACCACTGCAGACCGCAGGGGAGGTGGGTGTGGGGACAGCATTGTCAGCAGCCACAACGCGTTGTGTGTACAGTATGCGTGCACTGCGGGCCATTTACTGAGGACAAAGCTGACCGAGGTGGAGTGTCTGCAACCATGCATAGCGTTCGCACTCTGTGTATAGTAAATGGGTACAGAAAAGCATAACGCACGATGCAAGCTGTGCGCAAAGACATTTAACTTGGGACTGCAGGCATTAACGCTCTAGATTCGCACATGATGAGTTTAAAACATGAGTCTGTTACCACATCAGCTGCCCCTTATCCATACAGGAGAATCTATAGATTCGTTGTGCATACAAATCAGATAACTCTAATTAGGTGAGTAAAACTTCTACGTCGACATCAACTGCAATGCCCAGTGCTGCTGCTGCTTCGTTGATCAAATGCCACATCAATGGCTGCTGGGCATTAGGCATACCAAGGAATTTATAGAATTCTTCCCAGCAAGCACGACACGTTGTCCCAATGCTGGGAAAATGTTGGCTCAGCGTCGTAGACGGTGGGCCAACATTAGCCCAGCATTGGGTCAACGTGTAGTGTTTGCTGGGTTGTGCATTCTATAAACGGATTCACATTAACAGTGTGGATGACTTGCTGATTTCTCCAGTCAATTGTCAACCATAGAAAGTGATTAAAATTTTACTCACTTTGGAATTCAGTGTGAAACGATTGGGAAGTTTCACCATCTGAGCCGAATCACCCACCCTGATCACTGCGTTGTAAAAGTATGCATAGCTATGATGCTACCATTGATCTGTCTGACCGGGACACCATCAAACAGGACAAGATCGCGTTGCGGGTCGGCGTGTTACAATGGATTACAATGAATTATTCTTATGTAATCCAGACGGTAATCCTGGTTGTTACACAGTCGGTCCCGGCAGAATCTGCCAGAGGTCAGTAAGGTCATCATGATAGGCTGTCCACTCAGAGTGACTGGCGTCCGCGGGCCTGGCTCTCACGGCCTGGGTGGTCTGTCGCGTGACCGGACAAAGGGGAGGCCTGAGCATGTGTAAATGTATGTCAAATCCATGTTCCGATTATGATGATGATTAATTCTATGTTGAATCAGTGTTGTGATTATGTTAATGTAAAGCTTATATAAGGGACAGACGTCGGGGAGAAGAGCGTTGTGCGCGCCTAACTTGTGAAAGCTAGAAATCTACACATTGTGTTTCCCTGCCATGATGTTGGGCAGGGTAAACTGACTATTTGACTGTATGATTGATATTATGTGTTCTACACAGTGGAGATGTGACGTTCGTCCCAGAATCATGGAGTCTGTTTTATATGAATCTGGAATCTATATAGAGTTTTATAACCAGGCCTTCGCCGTCCGCCTTGTCGTGTTGGCGTCAGGACGACGTCAAGGGTTGACGTTTTATAGCGTGATCAAGATCTGCTGATAGCAGATCGAAACGTCGCAAATGTTTCACACTAAGTTCCAAAATGAGTAAAATTTAACCACTTTCTATATGAATCTTGGGAACCATGAATAACATATTCTCAACAATTCTCAACCAATTCTCGTGCAGTTTTACAAGCACTATTTTCTAACCATGTTGCGTCTACTTCGAAAATTTCATTGAAAAATATTGTATACTTTGTAAGTAGTCAATTTAACATGTAGAAATAAAAAAGATGTCGTCCTCTATAAACTCGTTGGGCTCAACTCTGGATTTCATTCAGAGTCAGATAACAAATATAAAATTAATATTAAATCTATTTTTACAATAACCTTTCAAAACATACATCTCAAATGGTTTATCTTCTGAAATACCTTCTAAAACTTCGCAGATTAGGTCCCCCATGTCCAGACAATTGTGTGTGCGAAATGTCCAGAAAATTGGTTCAGAATTGACTGAAGAATCTTCGAAGTCCTTTCACCCTGGTTGATGAATTTAATTAATTACAATGCCCAGTGCCGCTGCTTCATTGGATTAAAGTGCACACGTATAGCCAACAATGCTATTCAGCAAATCAGACAATTTGAAGGCTGAGAATTTTAGATGATGCTCCCTGATAGCAACATCGCCAAATGATTCACTTGTGTGGCAAAGACAAGGCAGGGTATTTAAGCCTCTCAAGCCTGAATTTACCATTGTCATTTCATCCACTACAAGCCGCGAATTGCTGTCACTATTCTGGGCTTGATGTGGATGGAAAATTAAAGAAAATTTCCATGTATGACTAAACCAGTTTCATGGAAATTTTCATTAAAAAACCCCCAGTTGTAGGAAAATTAAGTCTGTTTTCAGGGATGTAAAATGTTGCTTTAATGCATCGTGAGGGCTTAAAGGGTTAAAGGAGCAGTCCACTGTGTCAAGGTTTCCGCCAGGGGGATGTCCGGGGGGTACGGACCCCCCCCCTCAGCACCACAGCGGGGGGGGGGGGGATAACCCCCCCTTGTTGGCAGAGAAAAAAAAAATATATTCTATATTTTGCTGTCATTTCAGTTAAAATAGGCCATTTAAAGCATTTTGATTGAAAACTCTAATTTTTTCCCCCTGGGGGAGGACCCCCAGACCCCCTCCTTTTGGACCCCCCCTCTCAAACGTTTCTGACGGAAACCCTGTGTGTACAAACAGCAGGACACGTCAATACCCAGAAAACATAGTGAGCATCACTCCCAGTCACCGCTGAGAATGAGCACGTTTTGGGTTCATCTTTAGACGATGCGTGCCAGTTTAGCCGGCATCAATAACACAAATTCTACTTCAAATAAATTATATTCAAACACATCATACATTACAGAAATATCTTACCTGCACTATTCAGTGTACCATATGAAGTCGAATGTAATGTAGTAAATGCTCTTAATTGTGACTACCCCTCAAAGTAATCCAACACTGTTTACAATATGACAACTAATCGCTAGAACTGCTGACAACCAGTTTATATTTTGCCCCAACACAGGTCAAAGGTGAAAATAGGATCCATCTGAGCACTGCATACCACAGCAGATATGTAAATCTGATCACTTTTAGTCAGATTACTTCTTGTCATAGCACCTCTAGGGCAAAAAGCAATATGGAAAGCAGTTGTCAACTTATTCTTAATTTGATTCATGATCCGAAATTGCAACCCACCCCATACACGTGGCTTGAGAATGCGAGCGCACAGATACAAAATGTAAACGAGGACCTGCCGCAAGAAATTTCACCATGCCTAGATTATATTTGCTTCAATTTTGATTTAGAATAAATGACTATTTCTGCTATTAATATTTTACTGGACCACGGAGTGTAAGCTGCGTCGTGACACCAGAGATATCAGTGAGGTATCATTCAGGAGAATGTAATTTAGGAAAAACCGGCGATCTAAAGTTTACAGGCATCTTCCGTTCAGACTTCCATCCTGTAAGTTGATTTATTGCTCACTAAGAAAACACCATGCTGATTTAGAGGTAGAGGCAACTGGGGTATGACAAAAATAGGAACGTACATAGAGCGATCTTATTTTGACTCTGTCCGACGTTTGGAGGATTGTCCATTATGAAACATTTTTAGTCGAAAATGCTTAGAACATTCTCTGAAGATGTAAGAAATCCTTGATTGATAAATAAAAATTGTACTTTCTAATTGCAGTTCAAGCCTTTGCCGAAGGTTACAAAGAAATCTTTCACAGTCAAAAGAAAACGAGCGTCGAGTCCGGTCCATCACAACAAAAGACCTAAAACAGAGAACCTTGACAACTATGGGTCTGTGTACGGCACGAGGAGAAAATCCACCAGATTACAGGGAAAGGTAACTCAGACAACACTAAATTGATTTAACCCTTAAAATGCTGAATTAATTTGTAAAAAACAGTATTTTTTTTGCAATTTGAAATCATCATTAATGTCTTAGTTAGCTTTTTCCGCTCCATTTGGAATACCTATATTATGGGTCTACGACCATTTTAAATATGTTGATTCTTACAGCGTGGGGATTGATTGACTTTTTCTAGAAGACAGAATCTGATGTCTACAGAATCTACACGATTTATAAAAGTTGCACCATGTGCAGGGTTTCCGCCAGGGGGGGGGGGGGTCCGGACCCCCCCCACTCAGCGCCACTTGTGGCGATATCCCCCCCTTTGTTGTCAGAGAAAATAAAAATATATTCCATATTTTGCTGTCATTTCAGTTAAAAAAGGCCATTTTAAGCATTTAAATTGGAAACTCTGAATTTTTCTCCTGGGGCAGGACCCCCAGACCCTCCTCCTTTTGGACCCCCCCCCCTCTCAAACATTCCTGGTGGAAACCCTGATGTGTATCAGGATTGATCACAATTAATGTGTATGATCCGTATGCAATGACAGCCTCTTATAAATCTGTGCATGTCTTGAATGTATTGATATTGCACAACCTAGATAACATGAGACATTGACCCAGTGTCTCAATGTTGGGCCAGTAGGTTCAATGCTGCCCCAATGTTAAAGGGACATGCCCAGGTCTAATATCATTAAAAAATCGGTGATTTTATTTTAGCCTAATAATATGACCATATGATGTAAACATGTCCATAGACTAGAACTGCCAAAGTTTTTAAATTTTTGTGCTGCGCACTTACCAGTTAGGCTAGATTAAGAGACGAAATTTCCGTATTTCTTATTTTTGACATGGTTCTCAATAATTTGAAATCAGGAATTTCACCGATTTTTTGATGATTTTAGACCTGAGCATGTCCCTTTAATACACTGTCCTTGAAAGTTCTTAAATTTTGTAATTGTTAGAAATAAGAAACGCTGTATCAGACAGTTGTGGTTGTCTTCTGTTTAGCCCGCTGCAGAAGTTGGAGACTTGCCCAGTGATGCTGAAGTGTCACGATATGACGAAGAGGAAGAAGATGACTACAAACCCGTGAAAAGAGCGCTGCCCAACAGACCTATGGTGTATGGAGCTATTCCAGGTAGCCAGATCAATGAACAATTTTGGATCCACTTTAAAAAAAAAGACATAAGGACTGTCTTGTAAAAATGAGTGTCTTACCCAACTTTAACTTTAATTTTATTTTCTCTCATGAAAGTTAACCTCTGACATTAACCCTTGGAACACTGAGATATTCAATTTCATTTTTCAGTCACTTAAAGTTGTGTCTCTCTACCGTGATCCACAACTTCATGTAACTGAAAATTTGTGGTAGTTGTGAAATTGGAAGTCCTAAAATATACCAGTGTTTCAAGATTGAAGGCATAGTTTATTTTTTGTTCTAAGGGTCAAGCCAGTGTGACTACTTCTTTATTAGAGCATCATTTTGCATCCCTGAAAACAGACCTAATTTTCCTACAACTAGCGATTTTAGAATGAAAATTTCCATGAAACTGGTTTACCAATACATGATAATATCTTTAATTTTTAAACCTCATTAATTCATCTAAATTCTTGATCCGACGAAGATGACAATGGTATATTCAGGCTTGAAAGGGTTAAAAGTCCTTGAAAAGTCTGTAAATTTTGTCATTGTTAAGATTTACAAACCCTGGTCATTCTTTTGTTCAGTGTTTGTCAGACTGTAAAGTGGACGGATAATCTGTGTTCTATTTTTGTTCAGCAATAATTGAAACTTATTTCACTCGGTTTTGATACAAGCCTAACTAATAACAAGCACAATTAGGGCTTACAGCTTTCAATATAGCTTTTCATATAAATTTGACATGTGTTTTTCCCAGATGTTCCGGTTGGTACCATGTGGGCGACCAGATTAGAATGCAATACTGATGGAATTCACAGGTTGGAGATTTTTCAGATATATAGAAAAAACTGTTAAAACGCTACTTTAAGCAATTTAAATTTTTAACCTCTTGAAGTTGTCTCGCTGCTGCGACCCACAACTTCAAATGAGTATAAATTACTTACATATGACGAATTTGAATCAAAACATGTGCTATTCAAGCTAATTTAATCTTATTTCTCCAATCATTTTTTTGTTTGACAAGAATTATTAAAAAATTTGGTAGCCCTCAATTTTTTGGTAGACCAGATTCTTAATTATCTATGTATGAAGTTTACTACAAGCTAATAAACAATTAGTTATTCAATCTCAGTAATCAGTAGTGTCATATGGTAATCACTAACAATAAAAGATATAACAACTTTTTTGCCCGCCTCTTAATTAAAAAATGTGGACTAATGCTATTGTAAGTTAGCGTTAATATTTACTTGAGGGCACAGAAAAACTTCTTCCTTCTCAAATTTATTTTGCATGTTGCTGGTTTGTAATTCTGTAGTGATATTCACAAAGGGTGCTAATGCTGGTTTAATGTTGGCCCATCATCTGCGATGCTGGGCCAACAATAACCATCGTTGTGTCGTACTAATATTTATTTTCTCGCCTCTTGTTGTTTCAGACCTACTGTAGCTGGTATTCATGGGGGACCAGAGGGGGCCTACTCACTGGCGCTGTCTGGAGGCTACGAGGATGACATCGATCTGGGTACATGCTTCACCTACACCGGCGAGGGTAAGACTAACTCCTAATGCAGAGAGGATTTTTCCTACAATTAAAAAAAACAAATTATGGCTTTTTTTATGTTTTTAAATCTAGTCCGAAAAAGAAAGGCATCTGAACTGCTTTCAAAGCCACAAACACAAAAAATTCACATGGGCTGCTCACAAATCTTTTTCTGTTTTTTACTTTCAATCTTCGTTAAATTATTTTGTTACAATATGGGCATTGTGAGATGCCGACTGCACATCTGTCAACATCTGGACAGGCAATGGCTTGCTCATGTGCGCTAAGTAATAAGGTTATTACACTGGTGAAGCTGGTAGCTGACAGACAATTCGAGCAGCGAATATGTGTATGCTGCTTGCACAGTCTGCTGACAGACTATAACGCTATGGACAGACTATAACGCTACTGACAGACTATAACGCTACTTACAAACTATAACGCTACTGACAAACTATAACGCTAATGACAGACTATAACGCTACTGACAGACTATAACGCTACTTACAAACTATAACGCTACTTACAAACTATAATGCTACTGACAAACTATAACGCTAATGACAGACTATAACGCTACTGACAGACTATAACGCTACTGACAGACTATAACGCTACTTACAAACTATAACGCTACTGACAAACTATAACGCTAATGACGGACTATAACGCTACTGACAGACTATAACGCTACTTACAAACTATAACGCTACTGACAAACTATAACGCTACTGACAAACTATAACGCTAATGACAGACTATAGCGCTACTGACACACTATAACGCTACTGACACACTATAACGCTACTGAACGCTACTGATTTAAAGTGGGTGAGAATTTTTAGAAATTTTCATTATAAAACCCTAGGTTGTAGGAAAATAAGTCTGTTTAGTGATGTAATATGATGCTTTAATGCATGTGAGAGCTTAAAGGGTTAAAGATATGCAGTGTGTTGCTGACTGTCATGTATAATGGACCAATTGATAATCTGATTTACAATGATTTGGAAAAAATATTTAAATTCTTCAAAATCATATGGATAGAATGCATTGTTAACAGATACTACACCACTCAGTGTATGAACTATTGCCACCTGAAATTCCTGATTACTAAATACTGTTGCACCCACATGCATTTGATATTGTTTTTAGTGGATATCTTGACCCCTACTTAGTATTATATTTTAGGTCTCTGCTTGTTTTTCAGGTGGACGTGATCTGAAGGGGACCAGCGCCAAACCAAAGGTAAGAAACCCTCCGTGAAAAACAAAACCAACGTTAATAAACCCTCGACATTGTTTAACCCTTACAGCGTGGAAAAGATATTTCTAATGGCCGTAGACTCATAACATAGGTATTTAAATGAAGCAGAAAGATCATGTGTATTGTTTAATGCTTTCTGCGCCGTGACAGTCTTTATACATCAGAATCTGACATCAGTAGATGTCAGATTCTAATGTATAAAGAATTAGATTAATTTATAATGGCCCTCATAACATAGGTATTTAAATGAATCGAAAAGAGCTGACTTCATTTATGATTATTTCAAATTGAAAAAATAACCTTTGATCTCCATGTTTTATACAAAAAAATTCAGTGTTGTAAAAGGTAATTAAATGTGCATAATCCCTTGATCATGCTCTCAAATAATCTATCCTCTCTAAGACTCTGCTTTACATAAACAGATTGTTTTGTTGCAGAATTTACGAACAGCACCACAATCCAAAGACCAAGGTCTCTCCCGCGGTAATCTGGCGCTGACGAAGAACGTAGAGACGGGGAATCCAGTACGTGTGATCCGCGGCTACAAATCACGCAGCGTGTTTGCCCCAGACGAGGGCTATCGCTATGATGGTAAGCAATTTTAAATTAATATTGATAAATGAAAATTATAATTGAAATATCAAGATATTAAACTCCCACGGTCATGGAAAAAAAAAGAAAATGAAAAAAATAAAATCCAGGCCTGGGAAAGTCATGTAAAATTAAAAATTGTCGAAAAGTCATAAAATTTTTATGAAGGTCTATCACATTTCTTTTGAGGAAAATGTGTTGATTACCTACACTTTTGACACACAATGACACTGGCAGTCCATTTATATCTGTGAAATATATAACATGCAAAAGTAAGAAACTCGCCACACTTTGCTCTCCTTTCGATCGGACTGCTGTGGTAGTGGAGGCTGTACAGTTTTAAATGTACATTTTTATAATAGTTTACGAAGTCATGGAATTCTTAAGAAATAGTCATGGAAGGTCATAGAAAATTCATGTATTTTCATTTCCAGATCTCTGTGGGAACCCTGATATGTACGATTTCAAACAAACTAAATGTCACTGCAACTAATCAGTTACTCTGTGATAGATACTCAGTTAATCAAATTAAATCAATGTCCTTTTTTTCATGAATAAACATATTTTTCATCATTCGAAGCTGGAAATTAAAAGGCATCTGAACTGCTCTCCAGTTTTAGGTGACAGGAAAATAGAAACAAACAATGGAGCAGCAAGGGTTAACCCTTAGAGAACTGAATTATTCAATTTAAATTTTCAGCTCAATCAACTTGACATCTTAATCCTTATATCACTGAATTATTCAATTTAATTTGTCCATCACTTGAAGTTGTGTCTCGCTACCGCGATCCGCAACTTCAAATGACTGAAAATTTGCGTGATTTGCGAAATTCAAGTCCCAATATGTATCAGTGTTTTAAGATTAACCCTTAAAGAGCTGATTTTTTTTGTATAAAACATGGAGACCAAAGGGTTTTATTCAATGCGATATCATCATAAATGTTTTAGTTTGCTCTATCCGATTCATTTGAATACCTATGTTATGGGTCTACGGCTATTAGAAATATTTCAATTCTTAAAGCGCGGGGGTCTATTTTAGAATGTGACGTCTACAGACGTCAGATTCTGATGACCAAAGTGTATCCCCGCGCTGTAAGGGTTAAAAAGCATATTTTACTCTTAAGAACTGATTATACAAGTGCTGATAAAACACAGAATGTCTACTGCAGTCGACATCAGTGCTTTAAGGGCTAACCATCAGCACACTGATGGCGACTACAGTAGACATTATGTGTTTTTACTACCACCTCTATAACCAGTTGTTCATAGCAAAATATGCTGTCAATCTTAAAAAAAAATCATATATGTTGGGACTCAAGTTTCACACATCACAAATTTTCAGTCACTTGAAGTTGTGGATCGCGGTAGCGAGACACAACTTTAAGTGACTGAAAATTTAAATTGAATATCTCAGTGCTCTAAGGGTTAAGATGTCAAGTTGATTGAGCTGCATCTAAATATAAATTATTACAATATAAGCTAACATTGGACAACGACCTTAATGCGGGAGGATAAGTGCTTCTCTTCAGTAACCTATTAACAAATCATATTTTTCAGTCTGACGCATTATTTTCGGTGACAGGTGAGCGCAATTGGTCGTACGACGTAAATTCAATTATTCAACACCTAAGGTTACCCGGAAATGTATTTGAAAACTTTGTCGCGTGTGATATTTTAAATGTAAAACATAAAACTTTTTTATTAATGGAGGTAGAGTGGAAGCGAGACATTTCAAATAAACCTAAATTGAGGAGATATATCACCCTTAAAGCAAATTTTGCTATGCCAAATTATGTTTCCACTTTACTACCTAAACCTCATAGAAGTATTTTTGCTCAATTTTGTTATGGAATTTTACCTTTGAGAGTAGAAACTGGCCGTAGACAGAGAGTTAGAGATGAGACAACTGGACAGACACGCTCTCTGAAACTGGAAGAGCATGTCTGTTCAATTTGCTCATCTGGCGAAGTCGAAGACGAATATCATTTCTTGTTAAAATGTAATGTCTTTTCCGATATAATAATTGACTATATAAACAATATTATGCGTAATAACGCCGATTTCATAAATTTCAATTTAGAACAAAAATGTACTTTTTTGATCGCCAAATGTTGGAGAGAAACACTGAACTTTTTGTGTAAGGCGTGGTCAGAGAGAAAGACCTGTTTATATCTGTAATGTTTGCCTCCTCTGCACACTGTATACGTTTTTATTTGCTATATCCGTGTATAAAGTGACAATGTTGGCGATGTTGGCCCGGCATATTATATTGTTAATGACCATGATATTTATGTTTATTTTGTGTTTGTATATGCATGTCACTATAATAAATAAATACTTACTATAAATAAGTCTGTGACAGTTGATCACACACAGCATGTTCCTCATCAGATCACAACACCTCTTGTAAAGTGACAATGTTAGCGATGTTGGCCCGGCATATTATATTGTTAATGACCATGATATTTATGTTTATTTTGTGTTTGTATATGCATGTCACTATAATAAATAAATACTTACTATAAATAAGTCTGTGACAGTTGATCACACACAGCATGTTCCTCATCAGATCACAACACCTCTCAGACTGACAATGGCAAACAAAACTGCTTCAAAAACCTTTATTTTCTGAATTTTGTTCTATTACAAATGTTAGAACGTTCGCTGCTTGCTTGGAGCTGGTAGTCGACCCTTGTCTGACAGGACGATATCTTCTCATGACTTATTGCCTGTTTTTATCTCCCGCCTGTAGGGGAGGGGGGATTTTAGTCTCGCCAGGATTCTGTCCAGCTGCTGGCGCCCGGCGTCACGTTTTCTTGTGGGTGCAAAAACTACTATTTTTTCAAGCCTCTTGTTTTATTTGGTTGCCTTCAATAGCTTTTCCAAACATTAAAAATTAAGCGATC
Organism: Flabesymbios commensalis; assembly: GCA_964017125.1. NCBI lineage: Eukaryota > Metazoa > Annelida > Polychaeta > Terebellida > Flabelligeridae > Flabesymbios > Flabesymbios commensalis. The sequence goes on along the minus strand of OZ024903.1, from coordinate 109,432,157 downwards.
AGTTAAAATGAGGATAATTTACCAAAACAATTCTTCCTTTTACACTCAGTCTTTTTTTCACGGGTGATGTCAATGCATCAGCCAAGCTGACAGTGGCATACTATTCCTTATTCATCAATATTTCACATTCTGCCACAGATGTGTGTTTCCCATGTCAATTCTTCCCTTTACACTCAAGTCTTTTTTTCACGGGTGATGTCAATGCATCAGCCAAGCTGACAGTAGCATACTTTTCCTTATTCATCCCTACTTCACATTCTGCCACAGATGGTGTGTTTCCCATGTCAGGACATCTACAACAATTAATTTTAATAAAATTGAATATTTATTGGTTATTTTTATCACCCAGGTTATATCCTAGTAAATAGATTTTATAACTACCGTACATCCCCGTGTATAATGCGATGTTTTTTCTTAGCTGTTCATGTCACAAGAAGGCACCTCGTATTATACATAGATGTAGAATTTAATACAATTTTTTAGCTCTTTAGCGGTAAGTTCAGCGGTAAAACGTATCTGTAAACGTAGGCCAGTCAGCGTGTTTGGTAAGCAGGCCTATATACACGATACAACAAAACTGTGCCTTTCCAACTAGTAGCAAACAAGAGATGTTCACCCAATGCTGGTACATTGCTGGGCCACCGTCTGCGACGCTGACACAACATTTTTCCAGCATTGGGTGAATGTGTCCTGTTTGCTGGGAGCCCCGTCTCACATTCCCGCCGACGCGCTTGGCACCTTTGACAACCACGGGCAGATAAATGACGCCGTTAGTCTACAACCAATTCACACTCCTGACCTGTTCATTTATATTAAAAATGATTTAATCTAAGATCGTCTTTCATATTGGAGTGTTCTATTGTGTACAACAAATCTGAACATGATATTTTCCTATTGGAATGAGAGAATGCGTTGACGAAATATAACAAGATATCACTGATTATATTTCCTATCGCAAATTCTATACATGTAGGCCTCAGAATTTCCATACTGCTGGGATAACATTAACGCCTACCGCCGTTGCCGCGGCTGATACGGTATTGAGAAAATAGTAGTATCTGTTAGCTGTAGTTCATGGAGCGTTGCTGTGTTATTACACCCTTACACCTTATACAACCAAACACCTCTTGTGTCTAGACAATGCGGCTAGTCTGCAAATGTTTAACAATCACATTTGATCTTGGAATGTTCTTATTTAAGCACGACGATATTAAAATATGGTCTTTGTAATAGATAAATTAAAATAGTATAAATTTGTCGGCGAAATATAAATACTGGTGTTTTAAAATCTGTGTGTATATATATGTAGCCTATGCAGGCCTCAGAATGTCTGCCCACCGAGACAGTCCCAATGACATCCACTCTGCCGTGGAAAATGAAAATACAGTATCTGCTTTTTTACAAGTAAGCAGATACTGCCCTTTGGTTTTGCAGAGCTGTACTGTTGCTGCTGTTCCCGTCATTGAGCATCGTGTATGCAGGTGTCGCGGCGCTATTAGCATGATTAGTAGAATAAGATATTATCCATGCCTCACATTTAGATGGCCCGAAACGCTGCCGAATGGGACGCTGCCGACATCCAAAATTTGAGGTCGTATCATACAGAGGGGTAGGCTTTTTCAGGTCATCCGAGGCCTCAAATCTTAACTCTTATTATACATGGCGTCGCACTATACGCGGGGATATACGGTATGTACAGCATTGTTCCCATTTTAGGGATTTTTTTAAATTACACTTTTTATTATGAGCTATTTAATAACGTACTCTGATCATTTATGATGACTTGACTTTGTACAATGCTTAAAAATTAACAGTCACTGTCAAAGCCATATTTTAAATATCAAAAACAATCAACATTTTATATTAACATGAATTGATGTTACAAATTGTGATATTAAATGATTTTATTAAACAATCTCAATGGATGTTTAATAATTACTAATTCAAATTTATCACTTTGCTAATATAAAGAGTTTTGACTGTGATGTCAGTCTCATCTCCTTTACTTTGTAGTGATATCCTCTTATGATCTACAAACTTCCTAGCTGTAATTTCATATCCAGCTTTCTATCAAATGCCACCACCAGCATTTTAGTTTGGCTATCTGCCACAACCGCCTTCAAGATGTGACCTTCAAATAAGTACAAAAGTTGAATAAGTTCAACTGCCCTCAAAGTATTCAGTATCAGACAGATAGTGAAAATGTTGTCATTATATCATTTTAAATTTTAAGTTATTTTGCTTCGAATTCTTTTTTTATCCCCCGCCTGTAGGAGAAGGAGGGTTTTATTTGAGCCAGGATTTTGTCACGTTTTCTTGTGGGCGCAAAAACTACTGGTCAATTTTTTTTGAAATTTTTACATGAGATTCGTGGCAACATGGGGATGTGCAAGTGTTTTTTTTTAAAGATTCTATCAAAATTCAAAATGGCCGCCAGAGGTCAACCCTAAAAGAATTTGTAGGCGCAAAAACTCTTAAAACTTAAAAGTCAGAAAATTTTCAAATATTACTATCACATTCCCCAAAATATGGAGAGGTGCATTAATTTTTTCAAGGTTTTACGGAGAATCATAATGGCCGCCATGCATGAACTAATAGTTTTTTGTGGGCTCAAAAACTAAAAAATTGAATTAAAAAATAATGTGCATGTGATTTTACTGAAATTTAGAATGGCCACCACAAGTTGACTTGTTAAATATTTGTGACTGCAAAAACCTAATTAGTGGCGGAGGATGATATTGGACTTCAGGCCTCTTGTTATCTGCATGGTTTGAACTCCCCGTCCAAAATAGCTGTGGCACTTTAGGTGGTGTTTGGCCAGCATTATCACCATCAATACTGTGCTGATCAAAATCACAGTGCATTATCGAATTACTATGTCACTTAAAAGACAATTTGTGCCGAAAAATGATGTAAAGCAATGATTTACTACTACTACACAGCACTATAGGCGAACTCACAACTGTAACATCCACTATTATAGAGCTCTTCTGCATCAGATTACACAAAGATTATCAAACGTTTTAAACTGAATATTTTAGTGCGAACATGCTGTTATTAGCTTTGTCTTTTCTTTACCACTTTTACTATACAATATGGGATATTGTTATACTAGGAATTTTCACTTAAATGGCCATATTGGCCGAAAAGTGAATAAAAAAGATATATTACTTACTTACTTACATAATGCAGGGACTTGAATCAGGAATCTGACTAGTTGGTCTATGGTCCAGTCTTTTTCATCCAATTGGTATATGGTCAAGTCTATTTCATCCAGGTGAAGATTATCAGTGACATCTATCCTACAGGGTTGCCGCTCAATCTTAAAAAGTCTCAAAATGTCCTATATGGATTACAAAAAGATTATCAAACGTTTTAAACTGAATATTTTAGTGCGAACATGCTGTTATTAGCTTTGTCTTTTCTTTACCACTTTTACTATGCAATACGAGATAATGTGATATTAGGAATTTTCACTTAAATGGCCATATTTGCCGAAAAGTGAAGTAAAAAAGATATACATGTATTACTTACTTACTTACATAATGCAGGGACTTGAATCAGGAATCTGACCAGTCTTTTTCATCCAGTTGGTCTAGGGTCCAGTCAATTTCATCCAGGTGAAGATTATCAGTGACATCTATCCTACAGGGTGGCCGCTCAATCGTAAAAAGTCTTAAAATGCCCTATATTGGTTGGTTAAAATTTAGGGCCTTAAAATCTCTTGAAAACAAAGGTTTTGTCAGTCAAGGTCTTAAAAAGGTCCTAATTGTTTGGGCAGCCAACTTTGCTGTTGAAATGTGTGTGGTTGTTAAAAGACTGACACCAATAAATATCTGCCAGTATTAACCGGCTGATAATGTATGCACACTCCCTACATTCATACCACACGGATCCCAGCTAACACATGGTGTTGACCCGGCACTGGTGGCCCAACATCAGCGATTATAACCCAACGTTAACACATTTGATTGGATTACATTGTATGGGAAACAAATTTGAATCCCCGATTATGTCTTTAATTTGTTGGTATTAACCCTTGGAGCACTGATCCAAAAAAAAAAAAATTCAGCCACTTGGACCGAAAATTAGTTTAATTTGCAAAATCTAGACGTGTGTAAAAGTATATGATTATCATAGATTTGAGACACATTTAATTTTTAAAACCTGGTTATACAAGGCAATTAAAACATGAGGAAACAATACTATAGTCAACTGTAGTGGACATCAGTGTGCTAAGGGTTAAAAAGTCTTTGGTCTTAAATTTGATTATCTAGAAGCTGCAGAAACCCTGATCCTATGGCTGCGGGGTGAAGTGATCTCCCGTATTAGGTGACATCTGTCCAGAGGCTGCGGGGTAAAGTGATCTCCCGTATTAGGTGACCATGGTTTCCACGGCTCCTTGAAAGTCCTTAATTTTTTTAAAAACTTTAATAATCCTGGAAAAGTCCTTGATTTCGATCAACCAGTGATGTTTTGCTGAATTTATCTTGAAAAATGTCACGCAGCGGCGACAGGTAGTGATTAAATGAAAGATATAGCTACACTTAAATAAAGATGGGGTTCAGGAATGTAGTTTGCATATTTTATCAATGTAAAGTCAAAACACATATATCGATAAACATTGTCTGAAATTTGATAAAAAAAGTAATAAAAACCGCAAAGTTGCCGTTTTTCATACCTTTTGGCCTAGTCATTTGTGTGTTCATCAAACCACTTTTTTAACATGCACAAAAAAGGTCCTCGAAAAATATTGAGAAGTCCTTGGACGGTCCTTGAAAAGTCCTTGAATTTTGTGTTTGAAAAAGTGTGGTAACCATGGGTGACATCTGTCCTAAGGCTTGGGCCCCTGTATTAGGTACTTGGGGAGGGTCATAAGGGATCTGTTGCATGTACAGCATGGTACGGAAGCACTAGTCTACAGCGATTATCCAAGAGAAGCTGAACCCTTAGAGCACTGATGTCGACTACAGTAGACATTGTCTTTTTATAAGCACCTGTATAACCAGTATATCTCAGACTGACAATGGCAAGCAAAACTGCTTCAAAAACCTCTTATTTTCTGAATTTTGCTCTATTACAAATGTTAGAACATTTGCTGCTTGCTTGGAGTTGGTAGTTGACCCTTGTCTGACAGGATGATATCTTCTCATGACTTATGCCTGTTTTTATCTACCGCCCCTAGGGGAAGGGGGATTTTAGTCGCGCCAGGATTCTGTCCGAGGGCTGGCGTGATGTTTTCTTGTGGGCGCAAAAACTACTCTTTTTCAGGCCTCTTGTTTTATTTGGTTGCCTTCATTAACTTTTCCAAAAATAAGTTAGAAGTTTTTTTTTAAATATTTTATTTCTGCCCTCATTATATTTTTGTATTTTTTCTGACCCAAAACATAGAAATGAAACATAGTGGCCTTAGGAAAGAGAAAAAACATAAAATTAAGCGTTCAGTTAAAATGAGGATGACTTACAAGCTGACATTGGCATACTTTTCCTTATTCTTTAATATTTCACATTCTGCCACATAGGATGTGTTTCCAATGTCAATTCTTCCTTTTACACTCAGTCTTTTTTTCACGGGTGATGTCAATGCATCAGCCAAGCTGACAGTGGCATACTTTTCCTTCTTCTTTAATATTTCACATTTTGCCACATAAGGATGTGTTTCCCATGTCAATTCTTCCTTTTACACTCAAGTCTTTTTTTCACGGGTGATGTCAATGCATCAGCCAAGCTGACAGTGGCATACTTTTCCTATTCATCAATATTTCACATTCTGTCACAGATAGTGTTTTTCCAATGTCAGGACATCTACAACAATTAATTTTAATAAAATTGAATATTTATTGGTTAGTTTTATCACCCAGGTTATATCCTAGTAAATAGATTTTATGACTACATGTACAACATTGTTTCCATTTTGGGGATTTTTTTAAAATTAAATTTTTCATTATGAGCTATTTAATAACATACTGATGATCACTTGACTTTGTACAATGCTTAAAAAATAACAGTCAATGTCAAAGACATATTTTAAATATTAAAAACAATCAACATTTTACATAAACATGAATTGATGTTACAAATTGTGATATTAAATGATTTTATTGAAACAATCTCAATGGATGTTTAATAATTACTAATTCAAATTTATCACTTTGCTAATAGAGAGAGTTTTGACTGTGATGTCAGTCTCATCTCCTTTACTTTGTAGTGATATCCTCGTATGATCTACGAGCTTCCGAGCTGTAATTTCATATCCAACTTTCTATCAAAGGCCACCACCAGCATTTTAGTTCGGCTATCTGCCACAACCGCCTTCAAGATGTGACCTTTAAGTAAGTACAAAAGTTGAATAAGTTCAACTGCCTTCAAAGTATTCAGTATCAGACAGGTAGTGAAAATGTTGTCATTATATCATTTTAAATTTAAGTTATTTTGCTGCAGATTCTATTTTTATCCTCCGCCCGAAGGAGAAGGGGATTTTAGTCGCGCTAGGATTTTTCCGGCGGTTTGCGTTCGGCGTCACGTTTTCTTGTGGGCGCAAAAACTACTTTTCAATTTTTTATAAAATTTTCACATGATATTCCTGGCAACATGGGGATGTGCAAATGTTTTTTTTTAAAGATGCTATCGTTTTCAAAATGGCTGCCAGAGGTCAACCCTAAAAAATTTTGTGGGCCCAAAAACTCTTAAAACCTAAAAGTAAGAAATTATTCAAATTTTACTATCACATTCCAGAAGATATGGAGATGTGCATGTAATTTTTTTAAGGTTTTATGGAGAATTAAAGAGGCCGCCATGCATGAACTTTATAATTTTTCGTGGGCGCAAAAACTCAAAAATTGAAGTCAGGATTAATGTGCAGGTGATTTTACTGAAATTTAGAATGGCCACCACAAGTTGACTTGTTAAATATTTGTGACCTCAAAAACTCTAACCTAATTAGTGGCGGAAGATGATATTGGACTTCAGGCTTCTTGTTATCAGCATGGTTTGAGCTCCCCGTTCAAAATAGCTGTGGACACTTTAGGTGGTGTTTGGCCAGCATAATCACCATCAATACTGTGCTGATCAAAATCACAGCAGTATATATAATCGTATTACAATGTCACTTAAAAGACAATTTGTGCTAAAAAATGACGTAAAGCAATGATTTACTACTACTACACAGCACTATATTTGAACTCACAACTGTAACATTCACTCTTATTCAGCTCGTTCTGGTAATACAGCCTTAAATCTACAAATGCATCAGATTACTCAAAGATTATCAAACGTTTAAAACTGAATTTTTGCAAACATGCTGTTATTAGCTTTGTCTTTTCTCTACCTCTTTTACTACACAATATGGGATATTGTAATACTAGGAATTTTCACTTAAATGGCCATATTGACCGAAAAGTGAATGAAAAAGATATATTACTTTCTTACTTACATAATGCAGGGACTTGAATCAGGAATCTGACTAGTTGGTCTATGGTCCAGTCTTTTTCATCCAGTTGGTATATGGTCTAGTCTATTTCATCGAGGTGAAGATTATCAGTGACATTTATCCTACAGGGTTGCCGCTCAATCCTAAAAAGTCTTAAAATATCCTATATTGGTTGGTTGAAATTTAGGGCCTTAAAATGTCTTGAAAACAAAGGTTTTGTCAGTCAAGGTCTTAAAAAGGTCTTAATTGTTTGGGCAGCCAACTTTGCTGTGGAAATGTGTGTGGTTGTTAAAAGACTGACACCACTAGACATGCCCAGAAGCCCTTAGTGAGTGAAGGAAAACGCTTTTAATAACTCGCCCCACCCTCGCATCATTATCTGTACATCATTTATTTTTCATCTACAGTTTGCATTGATTTGAGCCTATTTCACCTAAATGAGCATCCCGGTGGAAGAGTGACATTAAGCAACAATTTCTTTCTTTTCTGCTCAAGATTATCCAAATAGCATTGTAAACATCAGTCATGCTGGTGAATTTTCTGATTGTATCGTAATCATGTAAATTATTTAGTTGACATTTCCAGATGTAGGAGGCAATGTTGAGAAGCAAAGGTATTCTGAGAAGGTGATGGAACCAATCGTACACTTACCTCAGTCTGGTTGTTTTGGTCAATATAGCATCAGCTCTTTCCATTACAGTCTCATCTGATAATCCCTCTATTCTGATATCTGTGTATGTTTTCCCTATCAGCTTCAGCACTTCATTAGCACAGTGTGGCCGAGTGGTCACAACCACTGGATTCTTCAGCATTAGCTTCACCATAGTGCTATTTACTTTAAAATTTAGACAAATCCTATAAATTGCTAATGTGGCGTTATTTGAAATTAATGTTAGGATGGCTACCTCGAAATGTCAATGTTAACTTTTTTGACTAATACATGTAAACAAGTTGGCGCCTACATGACGGCGTTTCTGCTTAGGAAATAAAACTGGTAACTCGTGAAAACTATACATTCATGACATACTAATATGACTGGTAATAAAAGAACAGATGATAGCCGCTTCATCGCATTGAGCGAGTGAAGGAAAACACTTTAACAATCACCATGCGCTATAACCCCACCCTCACATCATCATCTGTATGTAGAATAGCTGGTGTTATTGCTAACTGAGCCTGCAGATGGGCCACCCCAGGGAGTGTCCAATCTTGACCCTACACATGACCATCAGCAGCCACTCGTAATATAAATATTCCTATTTCCGTATGGAATTTCCCTCTCCTTAGGTTCTAATAGCACACATGGCAGGCGCTACTTCCTCTACATACCCCTCGGGACTTGTCTCCCGAGCAGCGGTAAACAAACAACTGCCTGCGCAGTCGTGGGGTTCAAATATTCCGCCACATTGCGTATCAACAGCTACATCTTCGTGTGTTTGTACTTTGAGGGTGTGGACCGATCCATTCACGGGAACTGGCCACGAACGGATGCGGTAATGAGCGTACCGTATTTTGTCTCATCAGAGGCAGTTGGGCTGTAAACACCAAACGTCGGGTCTCTTCCGACACTGGTACTAACGATACATGTTGATAATACCATGCGGGATCCTGCGAAAACAGACCAACGCCCTGACTATTCTTTAGAATCAGCAACAATATCTCCTCTGTTAGCTGGCCTTATTCCAGGGATGCGCATTGGCGCTGATGGCGATCGGATTCGCGCCGCCAAATATTATGTACACTCTCTAAGGCTGACAAAATCCGATCAATCTGGGTGATCTCTTCCAGAGCAATTAAACTGCCCACGAACCCATCTAGTACATGTCGGTAAGTTACTAATTCACCGTACAGCTCCTTGGCGAATTGTTCAACAGCAACGAAGTGTTGGCGATTGAGACTTACCTCAGCCCTTGTCTGATTGACCACAGATATCAGTTCATTGGTAGCGTGAACAATACGTCTATTTGTTCTTTGGGCTTTGATAATGTGATGTTTCAACTGAGCCACCTGGTCCTCTGTGGCTGTGCCGAACAATGTAGCTCCAATTTCACCTATAAAATTGAAAAGACCTTGTTTAATTTGTGTGTTAGGAGGCATCTGCGAGGTAGGTGTCATCGTAGCCTCCATGTCGCGGATGCGCTGCTCCCAGACATTTTGAGTCGTACGCAAATAGTTTTGATGAACCAGGCCCTGACGTATCAACGCCTGCTTGCATTGTTCGTGATGACGTCTTAGGGCTCTGGTTGTTTCTAGAACGGCCATGCTGTCGGTATACTCCTTAAACTGGGCAGGATCCATACTTAAAAAGGACAGCTTACCCTTTAAAACAAAGTTTTTCTGCACCCTGTCACCAGTTTACTCATAGTTTTTAGTCAAAATCTGGTCGATGTTGCAGATTTTAGCACATCTACATCCATCTCCTCCTCCAGCGCCTCTTAATCGCTGGTGAGCTCTGGAAACTCGGCTGCGCCTCACAGATCCTCAATACCTTCCTCTTCTCCTTCTGTGCCATTGGCGCCCATTGTGTCCAAGGTAGCAACTTTATAACTTTGGGCTTGTCCTGTGTAGTAACAGTCACACTACCACCTGCAGCAGCCTGTGCTTTCTGTCCGCACGTATCTGATTTGGCCGTGGCGTATGGCTTGCCTGCCGGCACAGTGCTTTTTATGTGGCCTGCGTCTGCTGCCACAGTGCGCTTTGTAGTGTCTGGCGGGGACATTGTCAACTTTTAAATTTTAACCTGTCCTACACAGATCCTGATAGCAAACTCACCATTTATAAAACGTCAGCCCTTGACGCCATCGTGACGACAACGCGGACGGCGAAGGACTGGTTAAAAAAAACTCAAGTCTCCAGGTTCACAAAAACAGACTCCATGTTTCTGGGTCAAACGTCGTTTTTTTTGTTTCCACTGTGTAGAATACATATAATAGATAATACAGGTAAATAGTCAGTTTACTCTGCACAACGCGTGGATTTAGAGCTTGATTCACAAGTTAAGCGTGCACCAGTGTTGTCCCCGACGTTCGTCCCTTATATACACTTTACATTATTGTAATCACAACATTGATTTAGCATAGATTAGGCATCATCATAATCGGAACATGGATTTAACATACATTTACACATGCTCAGGCCTTCCTTTGTCCGGTTCAGCGACAGACCACCCAGGCCTTAAGAAACCAGGCCCGCGGACGCCAGCCACTCTGAGTGGATGGCCCCGCTGACCTCTGGCAGAATCTGCCGGGATCGCCTGTATTACAACCTGGATCACAGCCTGAATTACAAATGAGTAATTCATTGTAACTCATTGTAACACGCCAACCCGTAACGTGATCCACTCGCGCACGGCTTGTCCTGTTTGATGGTGTCCTGGTCAGACAGATCAAGGGTAGCATCATAGCTATGCATACTTTTACAACCTTATCACTGAGGGTGCTCTTAGGTATGCCATACGTCATGGCCGCTTTACGTACACTTAGCGTACCAGATCTTACCAAGATGTATGGCATGCTCCAAGATGCACCACAGCAGGCCAGTACAATTATTTGTGACTTGTCACTGGCGATAACATTGTACACAAATTTCGACCCTTTTTCAGCAATGACTTTATACCACTTTTTGACATAGCTGGAAACCACTCTCATCTGTGTTATATAGCTTATCTGGTGACAACAATGAAGTAGTAATAATTTTGTTGCTATGCTCGTACGTATTCTCATACAATTTTTTTGCACAATATCCAGTAGCTCCTGGTGTGTCATATCCTATTCTAGCCATTTCCAGGACCCGTTGGACCTTGACTGATTTTGTAGCTAGCGTAGACCATGGAAAACATGACCTCGAAGTTACCCTCATCTATTGTTATTCTGGGGACTATCCAACCCGAGGGTAGCAGAGCCGTGTTTGGGCATGCCCGGGGGTAAATCCCCCAGACATGCCCAGAACCCTTTATTGGGCAGGTGAAGGAAAACACTGAACCCACCATACCGTATCACCCCACCCTGACGGCATCATCTGTTCATCATTCATTTCATCAAGGGACTACAATGTTTTTATCGTGTTACAATGTCACTTAAATGACCATTAGGGCCAAAAAGTGACTTAAAGCGTTGCTTCACTACTACGACCACAGAGCAAAATTACAACATAAATTGACACACTGATAGCACACATAATAAAGAAATAGAAATCTTCACCAAATCTGCCAACACATCATTTACACCTTTGATAAATTTTTCAGTACTTGGATTATTATAAATTTGCGAGTTTGTTTTTCTAAACTGGCACTAACAGTAAATTTGTGTAAATATAATAATGATATACTCAGCCTACTTTTCTTAGGCATATCAACAATATTAAATTTTAAATCAAATATCTACTGGTAAAAAGTAAACTAAGATGACTTGATATTAAATGACTATTATGCAGTAATTAAAGTAAACAGGTCGTCTGCGTGTTTAGCTATAATCTTTGGACGGATTTTGACATTAGGTCTCTCACGTAGGATGAATTGAGTTAACCTAAGCCAACCTGAACATTATTGTCAAAAATATGCATTCAATGTTTTTTGAAGACAAATTCTTATCACTCTAATTTACTCACATTTGATGCGAAAAAGAGAATACAGGACCTGTCTATGTGGAAAATTATCAATTTATAGCTTGCAGTCTTGAAATGGGGATGGTGCTGACAAAAGCCAACCCGAGACACCATCGTGATGCCAACACGACAAGGCGGACGGCGACGGCCTGGTTATAATGAATCCAGGTTCACTATAACAGACTTCATTCTTCAGGGTGAACGTCGTGTTTATTTCACCTCCTTCGTGTAGAACACATATAATAGAAAATACAGTTAAACAGTCATTTCACTCCGCCAAAACATGGCAGAGGAACACAAATGCTGGGCCAATGTTGGGCCGACGTCAGAGACGGCGGGCCAACATTGGCCCAGCATTGGGTTTGGAGCTTGATTCACGAGTTAAGTGCGCACCACACTCATAATCACAACATTGATTTAACATTTATTTAGGCATCATCATAATCGGAACATTGATTTAACAAACATTTACACACGCTTAGGCCTCCCTAGTTCTGCCCACGCGACAGACCACCCAGGCCTTAGGAACAAGGCCCGCGGACGCCAGTCACTCTGAGTGGACAGCCTTAATGGCCCTGTTGACCTCTGGCACAATATCCCGGGACCGTCCGGATTACATCCTGGATTACAGCCTGTATTCCAAATGAGTAATTCATTGTTTTTGGCCAGTCCAGTCTATCATACGCCAACCCGTAGCGCGATACACCCGCGCACGGCTTGTCGTGTTTGATGATGTCCCGTTCAGCCAGATCAATGGTAGCCTCATAGCAACGTCAATTGTAGCAAAATAGCTACATTCGGCTACGCATACTTTCACATGGTGTTGTGGCAAAAATGGCTTGCATCATTTAGATCCTCTTGTAAGACTGTGGAAGTACTGAGTGAAAAATATAGTCTATGTACCAGCACTAGTATGTGCGACCCCCGATCAGAATTCTAATCTGAAGGTAGCCAGCAGAGCTCACAGAGCCCTGACAAATGGAACAATGATTTTTGTTAAGAATTGTTTTATTTTAATTCTGTTGAGATAGCATTGTTTGAGGTACGTTGACATCACTATGGGATCTATTATAATTCGTTGCATGGTGGTTTTAGTTCACTTCTTTAGCAAATTGTTTCTAAAATATATCTGAAAATCATCAGGAAAGACATCATAATAACATTGACATGCCGTGAATGACTGAATACTTAAGTAAATTATCCTATTTATTGCAATAACCCATATATTATTACGATAAAAATGTGTCAAAAAAGTGCATACAATTATTTTTGCTGACCAATTCTTATCACTCTAATTTACTCACATTTCATGGAAAAAAAAGAATATGGGAGGGATCTATGTGGAAAACGATCCAAATTATAGCTTGCAGTCTGGAAATGGTGGATCTGGTGACAGAAGCCATTGTCCAAGCACATTCTCCTACATGAATTAATCGATTTGTCTTCATTTGACAAATGAGCGATGTTGATACATTGGTGTTGTGGCACAAATGGCTCGCATCATTCAGATCCTCTTGAAAGACAGTGCCAGTACTGAGTGAAAAATATAGTCTATGTACCAGCACTAGTGTGTGCGACCCCGATCAGAATTCTAATCTGGAGGTAGCCAGCAGAGCTCACAGAGCCCTGACAAATGGAACAATGATTTTTGTTAAGAATTGTTTTATTTTAATTCTGTTGAGATAGCATTATTTGAGGTGACATCACTACGGGATCTATTATAGCTTGTTGCATGGTGGTTTAGTTCGCTTCGTTGGCAAATTGTTTCTAAAATATATCTGAAAATCATCAGGAAAGACATCATAATAACATTATCATGCCCGAAATGACTAAATACTTAAGTGAAGTATCTTATTTTTTGCAATCACCCATATATTATTACGATAATAATGTGTCAAAAAAATGCATACAATTATTTTTGCCGACTAATTCTTTTCACTCTAATTTACTCACATTTCATGGAAAAAAAAGAATATGGGAGGGATCTATGTGAAAAATGATTCAAATTATAGCTTGCAGTCTGGAAATGGGTGATCTGGTGACAAAAGCCATTGTCCAAGCACATTCACTTACATAAATTAGTTGATTTGTCTTCATTGGACGAATGATCGATGTTGATACATCTTGTGTTGTGGCAAAAATGGCTTGCATCATTGAAATCCTCTTGTGAGACATGCAAAATATAGCCTATGTACTAGCACCTGCGCCTCACCACGATCAGCACTAGTCTGCGCCTCACCCCGATCAGCATCAGTCTGAGCCTCACCACGATTAGCACTAGTCTGCGCCTCACCACGATCAGCACCAGTCTGCGCCTAGCCCCGATCAGCACAAGTCTGCGCCTCGCCCCGATCAGCACTAGTCTGCGCCTCACCACGATCAGCACTAGTCTGCGCCTCGCCCCGATCAGCAGTGGTCTGCGCCTCACCCCGATCAGCACTAGTCTGCGCCTCGCCCCGATCAGCAGTGGTCTGCGCCTCACCCCGATCAGCACTAGTCTGCGCCTCGCCCCGATCAGCAGTGGTCTGCGCCTCACCCCGATCAGCACTAGTCTGCGCCTCGCCCCGATCAGCACAAGTCTGCGCCTCGCCCCGATCAGCACTAGTCTGCGCCTCGCCCCGATCAGCACTAGTCTGCGCCTCACCCCGATCAGCACTAGTCTGCGCCTCGCCCCGATCAGCACAAGTCTGCGCCTCACTCCGATTAGCACTAGTCTGCACCTAGCCCCGATCAGCAAAAGTCTGCGCCTCACTCCGATTAGCACTAGTCTGCACGACCCTCGATGAGACTATCTGATCCGAGGATAGCGGAGCTGCGCGAAATGCCACGGAGTTACAGCATTAAATTGCACAGCGAAACTGAAGTCTAGGCCGTCTGGGCATGTCTGGGGGTAGATCCCCTAGACATGCCCAGAACCCCTTATTGGGCAAACGAAGGAAAACGCTCTCAATAATCCACCATGCCCTATCACCCCCACCCCTCACATCATCATCTGTACATTTAATTTAATCATAACTCTACTGACTTTATAACATAAAGGTGAAGTAAAAAAGACATTTTACTATGTACTTCAGGTTCAATAGAAAATAATTCTGGTTCCGTATCAAAGTCAGGGAATTCACTCGTATTATATTCATCAATAAAATCACAAATTTAATCATCAGTTTCTCTGTCAAATAGCGGAGCATCTTTCACCCAAAACAAATTAATATTTGGAGATCCTCTTTGTTGGAATTCTACTCTGTAAAAATAGTTGACCACTTTGCCTATTGGATTTGCAGTGGATAGAATGACTTAATGGATAAAAGGATTAACTCTCCCATCTAACATGCTCATGGCTGTTACTGGATTACTGTTCAGAATGTCACATTTTGCACCAATCCAAATCCCTCAAATTTACAGAATTTGTTGAGATTTAGCTGCTTCAATAATTTCTTGCCATCTCATTTCTGCCACACTGAATGTACAAAAAATGTTGGGCGTTCCAAGCTGTCTTAACATCGCAAAAAGATCTCTCGTAGTTCTTTCCCAAAAAGCCGGTGTATCATGGAACGGTTCCATGAAGCGTAGTATTTCGTTATTCTGGATCATAATATTCACTTCTTGTTTTTTTATAGCATTTTTCAGTTGGTTTAGATTTACGAAGCTATATACTGATTTTTCATTTTGCTTGATGTATTTCATTTGTGTATTGTGCAAAAATAACAAATAATTGGTATCTCTTGCAAAACAACCGATATTATTAGGCTGTAAGCATGTATCTAATCTTAAAACCATTCTCCTATTCTGATGGACGTTCACATTCTTCCTGTTATTTTTATTCCGTAATTCAACATTATCAATTTTTTAGAATTTAATTTGAGACAACAAACAACCTTGTATGAAAACTCTTGTCCTTTATTTTCCATTTATAAGATGTCAATCTACAACATATGTATTAGAGTGTATTTAGTGACTTTTAAATTTACTTTCAGAAAAATAGGTATTTATTAATTATGTGGCACTGGCGTGCCATACCTTACAACAGCAGCGTAACGATAATATGTGTATTTCACCAATATTTACTCAAGACACCACAAATTATTAACAAACACTCGTGTTTCCTAGAGGATTCTTTGTTTTGGGGGGAATTGAGAGACCCCCCCCCCCCCCCTAAAAGGGCCTCCAAGAATCCCTGACTCTTTAGGAAGCACATCAGACAAATTATTAGCTAACAAAATTCCACATTCAAAACATCATTTGACTTTGCATTTCCCGTCATTAAAGTAGTTACATACTCCTCGCTAGGGGCAGGGTCTAACATACACTTCGTATCAACCAGTACACAACATAACGGTACGAGATCAGAATAAATCTGCTCTACAAATTTCTCTTATATGAAATAATTTGATAGCTATTCACATTGACTACAACGTTTTTATAGTATTATAATTACAAAGACCATTTGTGCCGAAAAGTGACGTAAAACAATGATTTACTACTACTAGCTATTCACATCTACGTTTTTATCAGAAGGTGTCATTCTAGAAAATGTATTCTTATCTGAATTCTCAAAATCACATTGAAAATTTCTTCAGAAATACCATTCAGACCTAAATTGATATCAGTCAAATCATTTAATATTACATCATGATATTCATTCAGAGTGAACATAATCCCCAGTCAAACACTTATCAACTAATTCAAGATTTTTATTATATTGTTCTTGTTTGCATGCAATTACTTGTTTTCTGAATAACTCTGTGGCAGTTACTATCATGTTTTTGACGCAGTATTTTAAATTCCTCCATGACCTCTTGAATAGGCGTGGGTCTTTTTGTGCCTGTTCACACTGCAGCTCCCCCGGCAATCGCATGGTTCTAATGAACTTCCCCAGATGTTTCTCCATAGCTGGGGTACTGGGATGATTGCTAGTAGTAGTACTTTTTGCCCCCATCTGGGGAGGGTCATTAGGGATCTGTTTCGTCTGTTGGATGCTGTGTACGGCATTGTACGGAAGCACTAGTCTACAGCAATCATCCAAGGGCAGCTGCAGCCTCCTCGTATCTGGCTATAATCTTCGGGCGGATTGCCAGTGGCGTACCCTGGTTCCTCCGCTCAACAGCGGAGCCAATGCAGCACCCGCATCAGTGCTGGCGCTGATGTAGGCTGTGGTAGCCTTAAATAACCGGCAATAGCGTGTTTGACATTAGGTCTCTCACGTGGGATGAATGGAGTTACCCAGAGGGAGTGATCCTTCCTATTGTTACTCTGGGGACTATCCGACCCGAGGATAGCGGAGCTGCGCGAAATGCCAAAGAGTTTCATCATTAAATTGTACAGCGAAACTCAAGTCTCCGGCCGTCTGGGCATGTCTGGGGGTATATCCCCTAGACATGCCCAGAACCCCTTATCGGGCGAGCGAAGGAAAACGCTCTCAATAACCCACCATGCCCTATCACCCCCACCCTCACATCATCATCTGTACATCATTCATCTCATCAATTGACTACAACGTTTTTATCGTATACTAATGTCACTTAAAAGACCTTTTGTGCCGAAAAGTGACGTAAAGCAATGATTTACTACTACTTCTCCATAGCTGCTTTCTCTGCTCCACTCCACTTCAGCTTGTGCCGCGATCGGTCACTGTAAGTGTAAGTAGTTTCGATATACACAGAAGAACGGTAAATAAAGACTGAACAGTATCTGCAGGAAAGTAAAACACTTTGCACTGCAGTTGAACGTACTGACTACAAATGATGTAGTAAGAGTGCTATACAATTTTCAATGACAGAGAGGAGGGGGAAACTGAAAAGAGAGACTGGGGAAGAGATAGATGTCATGGTGTCACTGTGTCACGTGGCTACAGAATTATTACTGGGGGGGGGGTCCTGATACTATTTTGATTTGCTATGCATATAAAAAACAAGACCGCCGTGAACCCTCCTGAATCCACCCCTGGTGATTACGACAACCGGTAGTACTGCTGATGAGCAGACCTCATAGAATGGTCCCCGGTCTGAAACAGTTAAGGCCACTATGTTTTTTTCTTTTTTAGATCAGAAAAAATTCGAAATCTAATGAGGGCAAATAAGTAAACATTAGGTATATTATTGTTCCTAACAAAGACCTTGCACTGTGCCTTCTTAAAAATACAAGTGAATTTGATACACATTGAAAACCTTTACTTTCACCTTTATATCTAGCATTACCTTGATGGTCGGGAGTGTTTGTGAACTTTCAAGACTATTCAGAAGCAAGCCAGGGACAATACCTACTTTGGGTATCAGACTTCTACGTGCCTCCACGTGTGAAAGCGTGACATCAGTGACTGGGGTGATTTTCACTGTCGCAATGCCCGGGTGGGTTGAATATAATGTAACAACAGTTCAAAGATGCATTTCACTGGCTAATTATTAGAAGGGCAACATGACGCACATGAAGGGATACATGGCATTTATAAAGGGCAACATGGCGCTGGAATATTTTTCAGCATTAAATTGCATAGGTAAATCCCCTGGACATACCTAGAACCCAGTATTGGCCGAGTGAAGGGAACGCTCTCAATTACCCACCCTCATGAGTCATGACAAATATCCCTGTTCTACAACATCCACGTTGCTTCTGTAGTCCTGGCCATACCTATCACAGCACTCTCATGCAGAATTTGTCATGTTTAGCTTTCTCAACTGCTTTCTCATCAAGTGTTAACCCTTTAAACCCTCACGATGCATTAAAGCATCGTTTTGCATCTCTGCAGAATGACCTGATTTTCTGCACCTAGGGGTTTTGAAACAAATATTTTCACGGGACTGTTTTAATAATAATGATATATTTTTTTTTCATTTGCCAGCCACTTCGAGTCATCTTCATTCACTACAAGGCGAGAATTGCGACAGCAATTCGCGGCTTGTGGTGGTGAGATGACAATGGTAAATTCAGGGTTAAAGCTGCTGCCCTATTCACCCTCACCAGACTTGGCATGCTCTACAGCTGCAGCTCCCAAGATAAAGACGGGCTTCATAATTACAGATCAGATCCCCAGGTATCATGTGAGTCAATGCAAACATACCTCTGCCACGACGTCCACATTGCTTCTGTAGTCCTGGCCATACCTATGACAGCACTCGCCTACAGAAGTCTTCATGTTTCGCGTTCTGTGCAGCTTTCTGACCCGTTAAAGCTGCTGCCCTATTCACCCTCACGCCTTCATTCTCCTGTCGCTCACACACCTCACCATGTAGCCTTATGATCTTCTGACTACTCCAGGTGGAAGGCCTCAGGCTGTTTCTCTGGATGAACAGATCAGCCTCCTCTGGACTGGGAACATGTCTCTCAAACTCTGGCTGTTCCTCTGGATCAACAAATCGAAAATCTCAGCAATATTTTTGTGTGAAATATAATTTTCTTCCCCCGCTCATAGGGGAAGAGAGATTTTAGTCGCGCCAGGATTCTGTCTTGCCCAGAACCCCTTATCGGACAAGCGAAGAAAAACGCTCTCAATAACCCACCATGCCCTATCACCCCCACCCTCACATCATTGTCTATACATCATTCTCTCATCAATTGACTACAACGTTTTTATCGTATTACAATGTCACTTTAAAGACCTTTTGTGCCGAAAAGTGACGTAAAGCAATGATCTACTACTACTACTACTAGTTCATTGGACTCAAAAATAATAAATTTCCTATCTTTCACATGGTCAACTTCTTCGGTGTAAAAATTTCAACTTCATCATCACTGGACTCCATTTCAGGAGCATAATCACTGTCATTGTCATTCATCGAAACGTCATCATTCTTTCACTTTCAATGTCTTGTTCTGAGTCAGGATGGCTGTCAACTTCATTGGGGATTTCTGTCTGGCTGCTGTTTAATGAACTCGTGTTGTGATGACGGAATGAATAGCTGTGATCTAAATTTACGCTACATAAATCAGAATCACTCTTCGAATGGGCACCTGAAGAACTTCTACTGCCAGTACTGGAGCTGGACCACGAGGAGAGATCATCAGCCCTCATCGGCTCGAACGAATAGTGTTCAAGCCCTTGCCTGACCTGGATAAATGGCAGCTGCTCCCAATCACTCCCGTAACTGTCGCTCATTTTGACTTTATTTAAAATAATATAGCCGGTAATAATTAAAATTATGCGATAAACAGATAAAATGCTCTGATTGTGTGAATAACAAGCAGAAAACACGAGAGATGTTGTGAGCGGAAACGCAGGGAAGAGTAACTGCGCATGCGTACCGGTATACCAGATTGACCTCAGCCGCAAAGACTGCTGGGAAATTTGTGGAATTCCCTCAGGCCAAATAACTCTGGGACACATTAGGGGCCATGTTTTCTTCCGAAATGGCGATCCACAGTGATTCCATGAATTGGGCAAATGCATGACAATTTTTATTCATTACACGAGAGCAACTGCAGGTAACTATCAACCCAACAAAAAATACTTTAGTGTCGAATGTCAATGTGTAAGTGTGTGTAAGTAGCAATTGTTACTATGGACTCGTATAGAATAAAACAAATGAGCCACGAATGTCTCATAATAGTCATATTGTGATTGTTGGACGACAGTCTGAGGCTGGACCAAGAATGTGTCAACATCAGGCTAACTAATTACAACACCTATAGAGATCACCGACATTGTTGTAACTCAACTGTGAATATTTGTATAATAGATTTTAATATCCGAAAACTGCAATGTACAATATGTAGCCATCTGCCCTGCAAATTATTTCACTTTCGTCTGCAGAGGCGGCCATGCAGGCCTTAATTTCAACTTCGCCAAGATCATCACCTGACGCACTATCCAAGAACATGACACTCTCAGTATCAGAATGGCTAACTTCATGATCTGCCTCAAGCTGACGAGGCGTTGGCGCGGCCCCTTTAAACTCTGTGTCAGTCTTAACCCTTAGAGCACTAAGCCTAGAAAGTTTAATTTTCAGCCACTTAAAGTTGTGTCTCGCTACCGCGATCCACAACTTCAAGTGACTAAAAATTAGTTTATTTTCAAAATCTAGGTTGAAATGTATATGATTATCACAGATTGGAGACTTAATTAATTTTTAAAACCTGGTTATACAAGACAATTAAAACATGAGAAAGCAATACTATAGTCAACTGTAGTCAACATCAGTGTGCTAAGGGTTAAGCTTTCAAAACGCTCTCAATAACCCACCATGCCCTATCACCCCCACCCTCACATCATCATCTGTACATCATTCATCTCATCAATTGACTACAACGTTTTTATCGTATTATAATGTCACTTAAAAGACCTTTTGTGCCGAAAAGTGACGTAAAGCAATGATTTACTACTACTACCCCTGCAGGTTTTATTATTCAGCTCCTATGGGAATGTAACCTTCATTATATGTTTTAATTATTAGACTTAGACTTGTAGTTTTTACACAATCACTCCAATTTCACTCCAAGTTATATTGACTTGATATAACTCGTCCATTTTATAATCACTTTAGATTTTACATTATTGATGCTGTTACAGACATTTTTATGCTCATTAAACTGTTTTGTAGTGCAGGCGCTACAACATGTCATCAAACTAGATGCACATAAGTGCCAGGAGCACCATCATATCTTTTATTTACCACTTTTACTATACAATATGGGATATTGTAATACTAGGAATTTTCACTTGAATGACCATACTGGCCAAAAGTTAAGTAAAAATGACACATTTTACTCAACTTACTTAAATGACCATTAGTACAGCAATGTGATGTAAAGCAACAATTTACTACTACTCAGGTTTTTTTTCACTTCTCAGGTTTTTAGACATTCATCTCATCAATTGACTACAACGTTTTTATCGTATTACAATGTCACCTGAAAGACCATTTGTACCGAAAAGTGAAGTAAAGCAATGATTTACTACTACTACTCAGGTTTTTAGAATGTATATTTAATGCAAGAGACATTCTAAGGAGACGTTTTAAATAGATAATGATAGTGATAGCTTTTACCTGATTAACTAGTTTAAACATAACTTTTTTCAACTGGATTTTTATAATATGATGTATTCCATGTTTTTAAATTTCATCATCACTTAAATGACCATATTGGCTGAAAAGTGAAGTTTAGAAAAAGTTTTGCTTATTAACTTGGGCCGAAGAATCAATTCTTCCAAACCTCTTAAATGTAAATTAAAATTTTTAATTGATTTAATTTTACTAACTCTGATTTATCATTTACAAGGAACTGAAAAGTGATGTGAAGCAATAATTATACTTAAATGAGCAATATGCTCAGATAAAATTCTAAATTCTCTCAAGTTGCTTTTTTGGTTTATTTAGGTCTTTACAGGGTAGAGAAGCACTGGTACACAACGGGAATGGCGGGATACGGGGTTTATAAGTTTGCCCTGAAGCGTCTGGAGGATCAAGCACCACCGCCGTGGGACATCCAGGATGAGGTATTATGAAGTGTCACTTAACCCTTTAAGCCCTCACGATGCATTAAAGCATTATTTTACATCCCTGAAAACAGACTTAATTTTCCTAAAAGCAAGATTTGAAGAGCGAAAATTTCCATCAAACTGGTTTGCCAATACATGGCCATTTTCTTTATTTTTCAACCACATCAAATCATCTTCATCCACTACAAGTCGAGAATTGCGACAGCAATTCGCGGCTTGTAGGGGATGAAGATAACAATGGTAAATTCAGGCTTGAAAGGGTTAACCCTTACAGCGCGGGGACCGTATTTAGATGTCAGAATCTGACGTCTGAGGTCTAAAGTCGATTTGCGCACTGTTACAATTAAAATATTTATAATGGTCATAGACCAGCAACATTGGTATTGAAATGAATCGGGAAGAGCTGACTAAGATATTTATGAGGATTTCAAATTGAATAAAACCTTTTGGTCTCCATGATTTATACAAAATAATTCAGCGCTTTAAGGGTTAAATTGTGTCCCACTACATTGTGTGAAGAATATATAAAATAATTATATCTGTCATATTTGAAATCATGCAAATTTAATGCAGATTTGGCACTTACTTTTCTTGGTTGAATAAAAAATATATACCCCGGTAGGCTATAAATGGTGACAGCCGCGATCACCACTTAACCCTCACAGCGCGGGGACCGACTTTAGACGTCAGAATCTGACATCTGTAGACATCAGATTCTGACGACTAAAATCTTTATAATGGCCGTAGACCCATAACATAGGTATTCAAATGTCTTAGAAAAAGCTGATCAAGACATTTATGATGATTTCAAAATGAAAAAAACTTCGGTCACCATGGATTTTACAAAAAGAATTCAGCGCTTTAAGGGCTTAAGCGCTGAATCATATGTAAAAAACATCACGACCAAAGAGTTTTATTCAATTTGAAATCATCATAAATGTCTTATTTAGCTCTTTCTGATTCATTTTACTTACCTATGTTACGGGTCTACAGCCATAAGAAATATTTTACTCTGACAGTGCGGGGAGCGACTTTAGTCGTCAGAATCTGACGTCTGTAGACGTATGATTCTGACGACTAAAGTCGGATCCCCACGATAGTTATGAACCATTTTTTATCTGATTTCTAAGTCGTCTGGGAGTAATATGTAAAAAATATACCAAACTGCATTGAGTGTTACATATATTTTCAACGTAAAATCCAATATATAAATAACTCTTACATATATATCCTGTAAGGGTTAAGGTCGTGCAAATTTAATGGAGATTTATCACCTTCTTTTCTTGTGTTGAGGACTAATATAAAGGTTATAAATGTCTATAGATGCGAGCAGCACTTTAAGGGTTTAATTAAATATTTAATTTTTTTTTTTTCAAGGACTCTAAAGAGGAGAAAGAAAACCAAGACTCTGGATTCTGTTCAGACACTACCAGTGAAAACAACGATGATAAAATCAGTCAGAGTGAAGGTAATGAGTCAGGCTGTACCAATCTGTGACACTTTAACCCTATCAAGCCTGAATTTACCATTGTCAACTTAATCCACTACAAGCCGCGATTTGCTGTCGCAATTCTCGACTTGTAGTGGATGAAGTTTATTTGATTTGGTTTAAAAATTTACAAAAATTGGAATGTATTTGTAAACCAGTTTTATGGAAATTTTAGTTCTTAAACCCTTGTTTGTGGGAAAATTAGTTCTGTTTTCAGGGATGTAAAATGATGCTTTAGTGCACTCGCCGTATTTACACACCATGTCGCATATTTTAACACTTGCACTGCTTGTACCTTTTATATACAGTTGAAAAATCACTAAATTTGATAAAATAGTTTTGGTACTTGCTCAGTTAATCCAATATTTCAATATTAGAGATATCTATATTTTCATGAATGAATGAAAAATTGAAGCAAGTAATTCAACAAGTAAGTGAAACCTCAAATTTAGATAAGAAATATATTACAAGAAAGACAAAAGTACAAAATGTAATGCAGATGAATTTTTTGTACTGAAGTATTTTTTTTTTTTTTTCCAGGGAACAATAATGAAGACATAAAAGAGAAAATTGATCAAGATTCAGAAACTTGCTCAGACACAATCAGTGAAGATAACGATGAGAAAGTGTGTCTGAAAGAAGGTATTAAGATCAGTTTAGCTTCAAATGAATGAAAAATAGAAACAAACAATTTACACAAAAAACTAAAACCTGTGATGTGCCAGTTTTGCATCTGTGACATACAAATTTCATTTTCGCATACTGCATGTACTATTGATCTGGTAATATTTGTGAGGTTTTAATTTTCGCGAATTTAAGAATCCTGCGTAAATTATTATTGTAATAGCGCTACGAAAGAAAAATGAAAATCCGCAGATTCTAAACTTAGTGAAAAGTCCCTAAATCTATTGACGAAAATTGAAACACACGAAAATTACCAGTATCTGTTAAAATACTGAGGAGAAAATAAAATTATTCAATATGGAAGATTTTTATTTTTCATAAATGAAGATATTTTTCATCATTTTAAGCTGGAATTTGTGTTAACAATTTCAGCTTTAAACGAGTTAAAATTCAGCAGAAGAATGGTCTATCAATAAGTGCCAATCATGAACATAGGTGAATTATAAATGAATGTCTAAACATCAAAATAAAGGAAAACGCTCTCAATTCAAATCTCTGTGACCTTCACCTTTCAAGGTCACAGATATAAATCCCTAATTGTTTCTGCTCATGGACAGCTAGAGGAATAAATTGATGACTATTTGGGATCAATTAATGACTATTTTTTTTAAAACAAAACCTGAAATTATGATGTGCATATATTTATTCTCACACCCATTTTGGTTTACATTTTTAAAAACAGAAATATTTCTATAAGCAATTATATTGTTATATTTTATATAATTATATTATGTTTTTTGTCATTCTGACCCAGATAAAAATGTGAAATTTTTTTTTAACTAATTCGAATGCTACAAAATGGTTTGTAAGCCTCGACAATCTGTACTTACATTAGTCTTGTCAGTACTATTTTGGTTGTGGAAAAGAACTGTTTAAAAATTGTTTTGAGCTATTTTAACCCTTTAAGTCCTCACAATGCATTAAATCATCATTTTACATCCCTGAAAACAGACCTAATTTTCCTAAAAACTAGGGGTCAGTCTTAAAATGGAACTTTCTACGAAATTGGTTTACCAATACTTAGCAATTTTCTTTAATTTTTCACCCACTTCAAAGCATCTTCATCCACTACAAGTCTAGAATTCCGACAGTAATTCGCGGCTTTTAGTGGATGAATATGTCGATGGTAAATTCAGGCTTGAAAGGGTTAAGCCTTAACCGCTAAGTTATCTTATTTAAGTTTTCACCCACTTGAAGTTGTCTCGCTACCGCGACCCACAATTTAATACAATAGGTGAAAAATTGTTTAATTTGGGACAAAATATTTGTAAATCTTGATGTTTAAGCACACATTTCATTCCCAATAACAGTGATTTGATCGCCTGATAAAACTGATAAAAAGTGGTTACAGTCGTGCTTCAATGGTTAAAAGTGCTTTTCCTCAGCGAAAGTATGGATTAAAATTTATCAAAATAATCTGTTCTTCAATTCAGACACCAATTATGAATTTTGGCTATTTTTTCTGGGTGTAGAGTTGATTTTAATTAGAAAATGGTGTTTATATATGAAAAAAATATATGATAAACAAATGTGTTTCTGATATCACTATTCAATCTGTAATGTTTTCTTTCTTTTTCAGACAACAATAATGAAGATATGGAAGACAAGAATACTGAGGAAGACGAGTAATTCGATCTGCATTTCCTGACCAGAATGATTCTCAGCAGAATATAATTAGCGTTACAGAGGAAGACGAGTAATTCGATCTGCAATTCCTGACCAGTATGATTCCCAGCAGAATATAATTAGCGTTACAGAGGAAGACGAGTAATTCGATCTGCAATTCCTGACCAGAATGATTCCCAGCAGAATATAATTAGCGTTCCATGATTTGATGCAATTTTTACAATGAAGTGGAATAATGGCGATTGATTTTGTGAGATCAAAATATGAGTGAAATTATAAAAAACTCATGAACTGTTGATTTTACAGCTTTTAAATTTTTACTGCCTGACCCGTCAAATGTGTTCAAATGTTTATACGTGCCAAATGTATGAATCTTTTTCAGCAATTGGGTGAATGCTGACATCATTTAATTGTGGAAACATTTTTAGCTGAGATATTCTACTAATATTTTTGCTTTACAATGTACTTGAAAATATATAATTGTAACTTTATTTTTTTAATAAAAAAGTGCAAAGCGTTTGTTTGTTTGTTTTATTACAGTAAGTTAAAGAGCTCCTATTAGATATATCTCCAGTTTTAAAATCCTGCCGATGTACAATTTTGCAGATTATGTACCTTAAATTCCTGGTACCCAGCAATACATGAGACATTAGAAAAAAGCCGTTCATTTATAACACCAGGAAAACTCCCAGTAATCTTTAGATCATCACTGGCAATCTGAGTTAGGTAGTTAATTAAATCTCCACCCACTAAATTATAGAAAATTAGTGTTGTCTTTTTAATTATTATTCGACAACCTATGGGGGCTGGGGCCCTGGTGCAGTGGTTAAAGCTGCTTGCTTTGAAAGTCGGAGATCGCGGGTTCGAACCCCACTCTGGTATTCCAAGTTTCAAAGAAACAAAATTTTCTTCCTGCTCAGTTGTAAAGATTCAATATTGTGGGGAGCCCACATGACGGGGGAGTAAGCATGCTAGGCCTAAACCCTATTCATTTTGACAACCTAAATGATCTTCAGTCCCTGAGATTCATCCGATCTCCATTCTTTTTTTCTGAACACTGATTGGATTACCTTGGTCATCTTCGAAAATTTGTTACTTTGCATTAATAAGATAACTGCCCCTGCTTTTGCTTACAAATTAACCTAACCAGTGGATAGGTTAAGTGACTTTTGACTTCAGATCACGATGCAAACGATCATTCCTTCCATATATAAAGATCTATCCAAAGACACAAGTGAGATCGGGCTTCGTATTCCAAACAGTGGCCAATATTCATCCTATCTTTTCCAATCCAATTTTTTTCTCTGATCTGTTAAGATTGAAAATTGGCTACATTGCGTATGGAAGCTGAGATTGCTCTTCCTTTTAAATTAATGTAAACACTACAGCTGCTATTAAATATCGATCTGATCTTCACCGAATTCTTTCTGAACATAAATAAATTACCTCGCATGGTACTTGCATAACAACAAATCATGAAATATTAGTGCTTGATTTAAAGTACCACAGACAAGTATACATGCGAAGTCCATTTAAAGGCCTTTGACAGTTGGCTATCTTCATCATGCTGCACGCCCGTCACAGAGCGCTATAATTTCACATACAGGGTAATCGTGTCGAAACCTTTAGTTTATGTTTGACCTTTCTGTGACCCTTATGACTTATTTTTTTCCGATCGGAACATTTTTCATTAACATGATCCACGATATTATATTGCTCCAAAATTTATACCACATATACAGTTGCCAAAATGTCTTTATATTGACAATTTGTACACCTCAGACATCAAGGCTGTGAGGTGAAGTGATCACTGAAGGCGGGTGGACGGTGCAGATGATTGTAAGCGTGATAACTTCATAAAGCCTTGGGCATTTATTTTTCACCTCATGTGTATGACATTAATCTGAAGATGAAGTCAGACATTCAGTGACCTTGACCTAGCTTCTAGTTCACGGGGGCCAAAATGGCTTGCAAGTGTAATAACTTAATAGCGCCTTGACTGTGGGCTTTCATTGTTTCATCCCATTTACATGACAATAATCTATTGGGCAAGTTCGACTATCAGTGGCCTTGACCTAATTTCAAGGTCACGGAAACCAAAATGGCTTGCAAGCGTGCTAACTTCATAAGGACTTCATGTGCATGACACTATTCTGAATGTCTAATTCAACATTTAGTGACCTCGACCTAATTTTATGGTCATCATCTCACAGAAACCGAAATGTCTTGTAAGCACAATAACTTAATAACGCCTTGACTTAGGGCCTTAATTTTTCTACCTCATGTGCTTGACACTTATCTGGAAGTCAAGTTCGACATTTATCAACCTTGACATATTTTTGTGGTCACGGAAACCAAAAAGGCTTGTAAGCGCGATAACTTATAACACATAGCGTTAGGGCCACATGTGTAATAAATTACAATTTTTGTTATTGATAGACAGCGCCTACGGCTGAGGGGTCCTGCCATCAATTGATGGCTATTTTTTCTATTATGAAGATTGCCAATATTATCTGTAAAACATTTGCCAGATAGCTACACCATTAATGTGCTGCTTCAGGTTTCTTGCCCTGAAAAAAAATCAACTCTATTGATGGTGATTAATTGAATTGAATAATCGTTAATCAGTTAACAAGGCATTAACAAACATTACTATTATATACATCACGTGAAATAGAAATTTAGTAGAAAATGTGCTAACCCAGTAAACACAAACATTTCTATAAACATCTAGTTCATTTGGACGGAAATTTAAATATGATATAAGTTGGGTAAAGGGTTATATAACTATGATATTTATCAATAAAAAAAAAATTCTGAGAAAGGAATATTAAATTGGAATAAATAAAATACAAAATCAATAGGAAACAATATTAAATCTTGTTGGAAGAGTGACGCGATTTCGACTTTATCCAATTTGTATGCGGGCCCAGTGAAAACATTGTCAACAGGTGAAATAAGGCCGGGCGTGGTAGTGACTTGATAATAATGTTATACTGTATTTCCATATTACATGATTAAAATCACCAGATGTTGCGGTAAAAACAATAATATTTTTTTCATCATTGGAACGCTAGTTAATGTTTTGTGCAGATGAACAGATAAAGCAATTATTTCATTTTCCAAGACGTTTATTAATACAAATATTTCAAATGTAATATATTATGGCGTTATTCCACGACTGAACTATACTACTAGTTACGAATAAAAATAACCTACTTGGGTTTTTTAATTGCAAACAAGTTTATGACCTTGGAACTATATTTCCAGTTGGACAAAATGGCAATATTTATAGAACGTGCATTTATGGATAAAATTACCCTATTTTATGCGTCTCCAGCAGCTTTGGGGACGTGCTAGAACTAAATGTCAGCCGTCTGTATACAAAAGTGAAATAATATACTAAGAATCTACTACATTTAAAAAAACAATAGCCTACATCTTGTTCTAATGTTCAATCAAGCCCTATAAATGTTCACAATCTCATTAAAAGAAAAAAATATTTCAGTGAAAAGACACCTTTTGATATCATTCTTTTTTCAATGTATTTCGAAAAATAGGTATTTAATCGAAAAGGTTTTTACCAGGAGAGATTAACACCTGAAAAAAATATATTGAATTTGAAACATCCCGCAAACGGAAGACTTTATAACAATGTTAGCCCAACGTCTTCCAAAAAAACACGTTTTCAGCACGTTGAAGAAACCAAGGAAACACAAAACTACATGACTCCTGAACATGATGCTACCACGTGCAATGTTCATGAATTGTGGAAAAGCAACGTTTGTCCATTTTAGATACTTTTCAAAATATGTGGAATTTAATACGGGTACAGAAAACAAATTACGAGAAACTGATAATATTTGTTCTTCCCATATTTCTTTATAAAAACTGAAAGCCATGATTTCCATCAGAGAGGAGACATTGAATCAATGCTGGTTTAACGTTGGTTCATTGTCTGCGACGTTGGCCCAACCTGATCAGCATCTCGTGTCTGCATGGTAATACATTTTTTCAATGTGCGTCTAAATCAGACAATTGTTTTTTTTGTCTATGCACGAGCGAACAGGGCTGTGACAACGAGCATGACCATCAGGCTGATGGAGGTCTGCACGGCCGAGGCTCCCTCCTTCATCACCGCGTCTTTATCTGTAAAAAAAAGAAAACGTTTCAGGAAAATATTTAAAAATGTATGAATCTCGAATCCTTTCATTTATGTGTACACAGTTCTCATTTATAATGGCAGCAGCACAAGGGTTAATCGTAAACCGTATACGATGGCAGAAGTAGCTTAACCCTTTGAAGCCTGAATTAATTTACCATTGTAATCTTCATTCACTACAAGCCGCGAATTGCTGTCGCAATTCTCGACTTGTATTGAATGAGATGATTTGAAGTAGGTGAAAAATTAAAAAAAAATTCATGTATTGGTAAAACAGTTTCATGGAAATTTTCATTTTAAAACCCTTTGCTGTAGGAAATTTAAATCTGTTTTCAGGGACGTGAAATGATGCTCTGATGCATCGTGAGGGCTTAAAGGGTTGATCATAAACCGTATACGGCAGCAGCACAAGAGGTTAATCAGGAACCATAGGCCTACATGGTGGAAGCAGCAGAGGGATTAAAGATAAACCATACATATATGACGGCAGCAGCACAGAGGTAAAGACAGGCCTTCCGTTCGGCTAAATGACCATTATAATTACAACACGCCCCGTATTACCACAGATTGGTTGGAGTAGATACCATTATAATTACAACACGCCCCGTATTACCACAGATTTGTTGCAGTAGACACCATTATAATTACAACACGCCCCGTATTACCACAGATTGGTTGGAGTAGACACCATTATAATTACAACACGCCCCGTATTACCACATATTGGTTGAAGTAGACACCATTATAATTACAACACGCCCCGTATTACCACATATTGGTTGGAGTAGACACCATTATAATTACAACACGCCCCGTATTACCACATATTGGTTGGAGTAGACACCATTATAATTACAACACGCCCCGTATTACCACATATTGGTTGGAGTAGACACCATTATTATTACAACACACCCCGTATTACCACATATTGGTTGGAGTAGACACTATTATTATTACAACACGCCCCGTATTACCACAGATTGGTTGGAGTAGACACCATTATAATTACAACACGCCCCGTATTACCACAGATTGGTTGGAGTAGACACCATTATAATTACAACACACCCCGTATTACCACAGATTGGTTGGAGTAGACACCATTATAATTACAACACGCCCCGTATTACCACAGATTGGTTGGAGTAGACACCATTATAATTACAACACGCCCCGTATCACCACAGATTGGTTGGAGTAGACACCATTATAATTACAACACGCCCCGTATCACCACATATTGGTTGGAGTAGACACCCTTATAATTACAACACGCCCCGTATTACCACAGATTGGTTGGAGTAGACACCATTATAATTACAACATGCCACGTATTACCACAGATTGGTTGAGTAGACACCATTATAATTACAACACGCCCCGTATTACAACAGATTGGTTGGAGTAGACACCATTATAATTACAACACGCCCCGTATTACCACATATTGGTTGGAGTAGACACCATTATAATTACAACACGCCCCGTATTACCACATATTGGTTGGAGTAGACACCATTATTATTACAACACGCCCCGTATTACCACAGATTGGTTGGAGTAGACACCATTATAATTACAACACGCCCTGTATTACCACAGATTGGTTGGAGTAGACACCATTATAATTACAACAAGCCCCGCATCACCACAGATTGGTTGGAGTAGACACCATTATAATTACAACACGCCCCGTATTACCACATATTGGGTGTAGTAGACACCATTATAATTACAACACACCCCGTATTACCACAGATTGGTTGGAGTAGACACCATTATAATTACAACACGCCCCGTATTACCACATATTGGGTGTAGTAGACACCATTATAATTACAACACACCCCGTATTACCACAGATTGGTTGGAGTAGACACCATTATAATTACAACATGCCCCGCATCACCACAGATTGGTTGGAGTAGACACCATTATAATTACAACACGCCCCGTATTACCACAGATTGGTTGGAGTAGACGCCATTATAATTACAACACGCCCCGTATTACCACATATTGGTTGGAGTAGACACCATTATAATTACAACACGCCCCGTATTACCACATATTGGTTGGAGTAGACACCATTATTATTACAACACGCCCCGTATTACCACAGATTGGTTGGAGTAGACACCATTATAATTACAACACGCCCTGTATTACCACAGATTGGTTGGAGTAGACACCATTATAATTACAACAAGCCCCGCATCACCACAGATTGGTTGGAGTAGACACCATTATAATTACAACACGCCCCGTATTACCACATATTGGGTGTAGTAGACACCATTATAATTACAACACACCCCGTATTACCACAGATTGGTTGGAGTAGACACCATTATAATTACAACACGCCCCGTATTACCACATATTGGGTGTAGTAGACACCATTATAATTACAACACACCCCGTATTACCACAGATTGGTTGGAGTAGACACCATTATAATTACAACATGCCCCGCATCACCACAGATTGGTTGGAGTAGACACCATTATAATTACAACACGCCCCGTATTACCACAGATTGGTTGGAGTAGACGCCATTATAATTACAACACGCCCCGTATTACCACATATTGGTTGGAGTAGACACCATTATAATTACAACACGCCCCGTATTACCACATATTGGTTGGAGTAGACCAGGCTTGGGGCCAAAGTACTCGGTACTTCGGTACTTTGGTACTCGAGTACCGATTTTGCAGTACTCGTCGGTACTCAGTACTCGTACTTTTAAAAAGTACTTGTACTCGTACTTGTACTCGAGTACTTTAAAAAATAAAAGTACTTTTAACGAGTACTTACGAGTACTTTACGAGTACTAGTCATCTTAAATTGATTCAAAATAGCTCACAGACAAATCATAAATTATTATAACGGGATATGGAACATTCAGTTAATGATTCGTTTACCTTCCGTTTAGCTATTATATTGAAAATAATTTAATTGATACTTTGAAATCATTTCAAAACTAGTCCAATTACTTACATCAGCTTATAACAAAAGTGCACCTTTCTTACAATATCATGTTGCTAATTGCTTGTTCTGCCTTGTATATACTAATATCCGCATGTAGTTCACAAGATGATTAAATAGCTATTCTTAAAAAAAAAGACAAGAGACGTGTCTTTGGAAAAGAGGAATACATGTTGATATAACATTTACAAGTGACTTTACTATACTATACACTAGGACTAATCATTGAAGGGGGAGGCGTGATTTCAACAATGATATCGCGCAATTTTTAAATCACACTTACAACACCTCGTTCTTCGCAGCTAATCCCCAGCAAACACTAGGCATTGAACCAATAGTGGTATAATGTTGGGTCAAAGGTTGGTTGAAGACGGTGTACTAAGATTACTATAGGTTCAATTTCTCGTGTTTGTTGGGACGATCAATCGGTATTTGCATAATATTTGCACAATAGTGGGCCCAATTGCGTAGACACTTATCCGACATTTCCCCAGCACCGGACAAATAGTGTCACTTGAGTGAACAAGTAGTTTATAACTGTTATCTTTATTAGGCAGTTGAAACTCGGTGTGGCCTAAGACTGCCATAGCTCATACAACTCTGTATCAATCTTGCGTAAAAAACACGACCGCGTCAACGCGACGTCTTATCTACAGTGACCTTACAATGCAATTAATGAGCACTGTACCTAGAAGTACATAGAATTAACACATGACAGCAGTACTGTTCAAACAAAGATGACCAAAGTAATTAGACGGCAAACATCACCCTTTAAGTGCGGGACACTACTATTATTTATATGTCATTACAAATCAATAATACAGCGGTTCATCCAAAACAAAATCGGATCGCTGTAGTGATACTAAAAACAAGAAAAAAAATAAAAGTAGAAGGAATTATGCACAAGTTTTCAAGACGTCAGGTGTCTAGAGAACTAAATAACCCTAAAATGTACAATATACATTGTGTCAGATCACCAGCAGGTATTATTTCATTTTTTTATTATTTGTCTATTTTTTAATATCGTGATTATGTAGTTTGTTGAAGCTAGAAATTGAGGGGCAATTATAGCTGCAAATTAGATAAAAATATAATTGAACACGTTAGTGTCGCGTAAGGGTTAAAGGTGTGAGGTTACATAATGAGTAAATTGTCTGCCTACGGCGGCTTTCTATAACCCTGATGACAGACCGAGTATAAAAATAGATACAACAGTGAGGTGCTCCTCCTATAAATTGCATACAAATATATTTTTAAACTGATAATAGGCTAATTTATCAGCGTATGCCCGGGGTGAATCTTGTACGGATATACATGTATTATGGTAATACATTTGATTTGATATCACAGTCACCAGCAACTAAAGTGTGCCTGTTATCGCAAAACAATTTTGCCATACGAAGCCAAAAGGCAGTTCTGTCTACTTTACAAGTAAGCAAATACTGCCTTTTGGATTTCCAGAGCAGAATTGTGATCCGTATACCTTTAATAGCCTTGATCTTTTCCATGACACAATGTGTGTTCAGGCCAATTTAAACGTGTATTACAGTGGCAGCCAAATGTTGGCGGCACTAGCCCAAAATTTACCATCATTAGGACTACTCCAAGTTATTAAGCTAGCGTGTCTTGCAACGTAAAGCTTTAGACACAGACAATTTGTATACTAGCGTGTACCTATTTATTTATTATGATTCGCAAATAGTAGGCCTACATGTAGCATACAATACTTTGTACACTGATTGGAAAATGCAATATTATACTATTGGCTGGGACATGGCATCATGCAATATCAATAATAGGCCTGTCCCATAAAATATTATTTTCACCACTCATTTATATCTATATGTGACCCGACCTGACAAAAAGTATCGTAAGTCGCATATTTAAATATTGGAGTTATTAAGATATCCCGCACCTCCGCAAAATTACTTTTAAAATGGTATAGCACACAAAATTGTAGCGTGTTTAACTCCGAAAATATGTGTCGATAAACTAATATAGTCTGAAATTGCGTCATTTTGAGAAAATGGCATTTGGAGTTCAAAAAGGCAATTTGTGCACTTTTGGAAAATACCACACAATTGTATTCAAATAAAATAAATAGAAAACATAATAATTTCCACTCCATTTTCTTAATAATCATTTGCCAAAGTGCGACTTAAAACCCATTTTGTCAGATCGGGTCACATATATCAGCATGAAGTAACATTTATTATAATCAATTATTTAAAAAAAAAAATCATGTAATTAATTAGAGTTTACAACGAAAGTACTCGGTACTTGTACTCAAGTACTTTTCAAAGTACTTGTACTTGTACTTAAGAACTTTTGAAAATCCAGTACTTGTACTTGTACTTGTACTCGTCATTTTTTCAAATACTTGTACTTGTACTCGAGTACTTTTGTCCAGTACTCGCCCCAAGCCTGGAGTAGACACCATTATAATTACAACAGGCCCCGTATACCCACAGATTGGTTGGAGTAGACACCATTATAATTACAACACGCCCCGTATCACCACATATTGGTTGGAGTAGCCACCATTATAATTACAACACGCCCCGTATTACCACCTACCAATGACAAGCTCCAGAGTGTGAGAAGAGCTTCCTACTCCGTTTTTGGCGTCAATCTTGTAATAGCGGAAGTGTTGTGGGTAGCTGTGAGCGATAGTTAGAGTGGTTACAAATCGACCGGGTACCTCCTGAAAACATGTACATAATTTCCTGTGAGCATAAATTTTTAAATCAACTTAAATTAATTTATGTCAAAGAGTAATGCAGCGGAACAGAAATTACATTGCTAATGACTTCAGCATTATAGACTTGGAGAATTATTCCTTGATTTACACTGTAAGGGTTGATTTCGCACTGATGAACTCCGGGAATATTAGTAGTAGGGAAATATTACTCTATGTCAATTTTTGGCACTAATGGTCATATAAGTGACATTGTAATACGATAAAAACAGTTCAGTTCAGTGATGAGATAAATGATGTACAGATGATGACGTAAGGGAGGGGTGATAGGGCATGCCCAGACGTTCAGAGACTTGTTTTTTTTCAAAATAGTCTTAGAATAGTCTTAGAATAGTCTTAGAATAATAACAACTGATGATAAGTCCATTCATCCCACGTGAGAGACCTAATGTCAAACACTATTTGTGATTGTTTAAGGCTACCACGGTCAACATCACCGATATGGGAGCTACATTGGCACCTGTATTGTTTCAATCGGTCAATAAAAAAAAAAAATGTTTTAAACTACATTGGCACCGCTGTTGAGCAGAGGAACCAGGCTAAGCCGCTGGCAATCTGCCCAAAGCTTATGGTCAGACACGTAGAGGCTGAAGCTTCCCTTGAATAATTGCTGTAGACTAGTGCTTCCGCAACATGCCATACATGCTACAGATGGTACAGATCCCTATTGACCCTCCCTTGGTGGGCGCAAAAAGTACTACTCGTATCAACCATCCCAGTACCTCAGACGTCCAGAGACTCGTTTTTTTGTTCACTTACTCCGGGCATGAGTCTGGCTTTGATGACTCCGGACACCTCTCCCTGATGCACACTGACAGGCATGTCCTCAGACTCATACCAGGTCCAGGTGATCTCCTCAGGAGGAGGCATTGACAACAGCTCACACTCCAAAACAACGTCATCCTCGTACAGCGGAGCTTCTAGTTTGTCGGCACAGATTATCTGAGGTTTGACTGCAACAGAAAAGTATTGTTTTAAGCCCGCCAATGTCTTATGCAGAAGAGCGGGTTGCGGTAACGTCACACAAATTCAAGTGGGTGAAAAAAAACAGGTGAAAAGTTAACAATATATAATACATCAGGATCTATGACCATTGATCCAGTGTTGGGCTAACGTTGGTATACCGTCTGCGACGCTGGCCCAACGTTAGCCTAACACATAACATTTCTAATCTCAAGTTTTTTAGTAGGGCGTGTCCCTGGTCAACCCGATGGTGCAGCGTGACCCCTCACCGCTGCGTCAGATGGACAACTTCACACAGTCAGTTGCCTTTCTATTTTTATTTCTATTTAGATGAATTTTTAAATTATTATTCCTCAGGAAAGTCAAGATGTTAAATTTTCCAATGAAAATGAGAGACAATAATTTTTTGGGGGATTGAGCGAGTCCCTGACACAAAATAATAAACCAGGAATTTTTTCTCGTGTTTATTGATTTTTTTTCTATTTGCAGACATAATATTTGTCAAATACTGTCGCATCTATTTATGGGGAAAAAACTGTTCAACTTACATTCTAGCTTGGGTAGGATTTCAATGGTCTCCTCCTCAAATCCAGGCACACTGGCTACACACCTGTCAAGTTTAAAGGCCTTCATTCAGTTCAAGTAACACTGCTGAATATCACTTAAACTTTTAGGTGTAAATACGACTATATTCATTTTTATACATGTTATAAGCAGATTAAATGACTGTTTTGGGGAATGAAATGGTGTTTATACATCAGGAGTTGCATTTTTTGTGTCAAATTAAACAAATATGAGCAATTTTCATGTGGATGAAAATTTGAGTAAGATAACTTAGCAGGCAAAGGGTTAAGGTGTAACAACGCTCTAAATTAAGGGCATTATAACGCCTTAATTTATGACGTTATGGCGGTTAAAGAGCAACTGAATATTTCAGACCCTTTGCAGAATATTTGAGACTGACTTGAATGTCTGTGCCTTGGAGTAGTAGTCCATGAGAACGGGTGAGTTGCTGATCATCTGGGTGGTGTGAGTCATTTGGTTCAGACCCGGTGTGTCTCCAGCCACCACAATCTTGTCTTCTTCGCGGAACTGACTGCTCACGTCAGTGTCTCCAATAGTGATCTGTCATAGTTAGGAAAGATTACCTCTAATATCTTAATGATCCATCAAGACATCACACAATAAATTTTTTTTACCAATGTGCATGACTTTGTTTATCACTGGCAAATGTTTTTAATTTGAAACCTGACAGGATGTTATGTCTGATACGTTAGTCGTTGCTTCCCGCTGACTGTGTTAACGCTATATATTCAAAGCAAATATTTGGATTCAACATTACACATGAAACTATAGTGGAGTGTATCATAATGTAGGGAGCTAGATTGGTTGTGAAGAATAATAAATTTTCAAAAATTTTACACCTAAAAATAGCCAAAAATAAATAATAATTTGAATACATTCCCTTCACGAATTAGTTTTATCTGATAGTCAAGCTGACTTTTTTATTCCCATGATTTATTCTAAAAATGACTTTATTGTATGTTCTTTTTGATATATATACTCCAATACAGAATCATTCACCACTAAATTTTACACGTTTTTTTCTAGTATGCTACAGATCCAGACCTTGTGCATAGGCCCATGCATAGGCCTGTAAATTGATAAAAACATCACTCACTGATGGACGACACTGTAAGTCTTAAATTTTTGAGAATTTTTTTGTGGTTTAATGATTTCTCTGGCCATACTGGCCGAAAAGTTAAGTAAAGACATTTCACTTACTTACTTAATGGTTTCTCTGTTCATTGTTTATGTCATTTATATTTATGTTAATTTATATTGTGTACATACATACATTATTAAGACTTCATGGAGATATAGTGACTTGATAAGTCGTTCATTTTATAATTACTTCATATTTTATATTATTTATGCTGACATTTTTATACTCATTAAACTGTGTTGTAGTGCAGGCACTACAATATGTCATCAAACTCGTTACATATAAGAGCCAGAAGCATCATCATATTATCATATCAAGCCATTTAAAATGAATATTTTAGTACGGACATGCAGTTATTAGTTTGATCTTCTTTTTACCACTTCTATTATACAATATAGGATATTGTAATACTTGGAATTTTCACTTAAATGGGCATATTGGCCGAAAAGTGAAGTAAAGAAGACATTTTACTTACTTACACTGATGGACGATAATAATTTAAGTGAATAAAATGACCAATAAGTCAAATCAGTCAGCTAGAAATATTGCCATCTTTATAAATATGGGGGATTTTAAACGCAACATTTTTATTTATATTGTATAAATTACAGGTAATGAAATTTTTTTCCAGCAATGATTTTAAAAACAGGGCATACATACCACCATCTTTGGTTTAGGGTTGCTGCCGCTGGAAATACAGCCAAAGTAGTAGAGTTGACCAATGTGGAACAGCACGAGATCTCCATCTTTATACTCAGATACGGGGTTCTCAAGGCTGTCAGTCAGGTTTGTGTTTAAAGACAGCAGCTTCATGTTGTCAATGGCAACTACAACAAATAAAACATAAACTTCATGTTGTGAATGGCAATTAGAACAAATAAAACATCAACTTCATGTTGTCACTGGCAATTAGAACAAATAAAACATAAACTTCATGTTGTCAATGGCAATTACAACAAATAAAACATAAACTTTATGTTGTCAATGGCAACTACAACAAATAGGACATATTAGCTTCATGCAGTCAACAGCAACTATAAAATCGGATAAAATATAAAGCTTATGTTCTTAATCGCAACTAGAACAAAAATAATAAGAATTCGACTCCAAATATATCTGGAGTCGAATTCATATTATTTTTGTATATATATTTTGTATATATACAGAGTATACATGTAGGCCCATACCAAAAATGCATTAAATTCTAGATTGTAAGATGTATTAAACAAAGTAGATCATTTAGTGCATCACCAAGAACACAACCCCTCAGCTATTTTGTTATTGTTATTTTACCTACGACATCCACAGTCACGAATTGTTCGCTGTTGTCAATGCCTGGAATGGTGCATCCAATATCACCAGAGTCCTCTGCCACTGCGTCTGTAAAATAAAATAAACTAGACAGTCAGTCATAGACTCAAAAACACCGCTGAAATTAATGATCTGAATGATCTTAAAACTTATAGTAGTACCATTGAATTCATTCAGAAAAATTAAAGTGGGTAGTAAAACGTAATTGGAGATGATCAATTATGATATTGATCAATTATGATATTATAGAAATTCAGCCTATTTCATTCATTGGGTTTGGCGGGTCTAGTATAACAGCACACAAAAGTTGTAAGACTATGACGTCATAAAGTAATATTCCATACAATTAGCTGAATATTTACAATACCACCAATCCATGTGATCTGGAACGTAATCGAGGTCATCATAAAAATTTAATCGATTGTTCCTTTGCCCGAAAGACACCACTGGTTCCTGGTAAAAGATTCTTGCAAATCTGTGCATTCGTTTTTAATTAAAATACACCACTACATTATTTTCTTTGTCCGACCACGACATTCTAAATCGGGAATGGAGAGTTATTATTCATGAAGTACAGACCAATTCTAATCATGGTAGGCCTACGGGAATATAATCGGTCAGGTGCGACCCAACCGTTAATTGTGAGGGATTTTCATTATGGTCGGATGTGTTTTAAGTCAGTTAAAACACTCGGAGCTCTACTCTAAGCTTTGAAAAAGGCCTCGGCCTTTTTCAAAGCTAAGAATGTAGAGCTCCTCGGGCTTTATCCTATACCTAATTAGACCAACCAACAAGACCAAAAACCTAACCTTCCTGGTGCAGGTAGTAATAATTGCATCAGATCACCAGCAGTACATGAGCAGTATTGTAAGAGTAAATAATTATTTACGTTATTATTCCTCAAACACAATGTTGCAGTAATATTGGGCCAAAGGGACAGACATTGGTTCAATGATTTAGCACTCTAATTTTGAGACCTAATCGGCCATACTGGCCGAAAGGTGACGTGAAGAAGAATTTTTACTTACTTACTTACTATTTTGAGACATTAGTTCAATGATTTAGCACTCTAACTTTGAGACTTAAATGGCCATACCGGCCGAAAAGTGAAGAAGAAAGAAGAAACTTTACTTACTATCTTGAGACATTGGTTAAATGTTTTTTATATGATGTTAAATTTTGCACCAACTATAACTCGAAATCCACCACTGTACAATACCTTTTATTGTAAGGACGAAGGTGACGGTATCATCAGCGCCTTCCTCCGTGTCTATCGTGTAGCGTCCCGTGTCTTTAAACGCGTCGACCAGGAAGTTATTAGTTCCCATCTGGACCTCCTCGCTGCCCTGCCTCTTCATCCAGAACAGAAACTGCTTGCTGTCAGGATTCACCACCAGGCATCTGAACAATAGTTTTGGTTTTATTTTCGAACATCGCCAACATTTTTTATTAACCCTTTCAGCGCGGGGACCGTCTCTATCCGTCAGAATCCGTAGACGTCCGATTCTGACGTATAAAGACGGTCCCCACACTGGAAGAATTAAAATATTGCTAATGGCGGAATTAATTAACCATGACACTTATGATGATTTCAAATTGAAAAAACCCCTTTGGTCTGCATGGTTTAAAGATTCATCCAACTGGGAAACGGGCATGTGTGGTATGGTCACGTGTAGGCTTAGAGTAGCCTATAGACAGATTTGAGTACAGGGCTGTAGGCCTACAGTAGCCTATAGAGTACAGGGTGACAGCATTAGCATCAGCAACTAAACTGATTACAAGATACTACTTAAACGAGACATTGACCCAATGTTGTTTTAATGTTAGCCCAACGTCTGCGACGCTGGCCCAACATTGAACTAACGTGGCGGAGTGTAGATTAGCTGTCTTGTCAATACACATTCCTGGGGTCAACTGTTTCGCAATTCCCGTAGTAATAAAGTCAGTTAGCTTGCAAACCTAAGCATCAGGTCTAAGAGATTTGAGCCTTGGTGGAATTATTAACTCATAGACGTTGCTCAAGTATATATGGACTTGCTTTGATCTGGGAACTTGCTCTTCATGCCGCGGTGGATATGAAACGCATATTTTAGTATTATTATGATATAGGGCCTAGGCCTACCCATGGGCACCATTGCATTCTGGTGGACCCATTGCCTGCAAGTTTTAACATTTGACTAGACAGTTAAACGAAAATAATTCAGCATTTTAAGAATTAACCTTTACAGCGCAGGGATTGACTTTAGATGTCAGAAGCTGACGTATGTAGACGTCAGATTCTGACATCTAAAGTCAATATTGCACTGTAAGAGTAAAAAATATTTCCAATTGCAGTAGACCCAAACCATAGGTATTCAAATGAATCGGAAAGAGCTGAATAAGACATTTATGATGATATCAAATTGAAATAAACCCTTTGGTCTCCAAGG
This sequence comes from Flabesymbios commensalis, assembly GCA_964017125.1. NCBI lineage: Eukaryota > Metazoa > Annelida > Polychaeta > Terebellida > Flabelligeridae > Flabesymbios > Flabesymbios commensalis. The sequence goes on along the minus strand of OZ024903.1, from coordinate 109,389,555 downwards.
TTTTTATAAAACAAATTCAGCGCTTCAAGGGTTAAACTAAAAAACTTAAATTAAAGTGTATCCCCCCCCCTACCTGATGCTGGTGGACTCGCCCGTCTGAAGCTCTATGGCTGAGGAGCTGATCTTGATGGTGGGAACATTGGGCTGAAGCGCCTCCTGTCCATCAGTAAAGGTGGTCACTAAAAACATAAAATACAAATAGTCAGAACTAGCTACTCGTCGCACAACAAACTCGACAAAAGCAAACATATATGTAACCAATAAGTCAGTAAGACATTATAAACAAACATCTATGTAGCCAATAAGTCAATAAGACATTATAAGCAAACATCTATGTAGCCAATACGTCAGTAAGACATTATAAATGTGTTACCTTCAGCTATTGTTACTCTGGGAACTACCCACCTGAGCCGCTTTTTAACAAAAAAACGAGTGTCTGGACGTCTGGGCATGCCTGAGGGTAAATCCCCTAGACATGCCCAGAACCTTTTATTGGCCGAGTAAAGAAAACACTCTCAACAACCCACCATGCCCTATCACTGCACCCTAACGTCATCATCTGTACATCATTTATCTCGTCAAAGGACTGCACTGTTTTATCGTATTACAATATCACTTAAATGACCATTAGTGCCAAAAAGTGACGTATAAAAACAATAATTCAAACTAGATAATTTGAAAGAGAAAGGAGTATAAATTTTTGCATTTAAATGATACATTTGATTTAAAATGCTGAAATACTTTCGTATAAACCATGGAGACCGAAGGTTTTTTTTAATTTAAAATCATCGTTAATGTCTTAGTCAGCTTTTTCCGCTTTATTTAAATACCCATGGGTCTACGGCCATTAGAAAGATATTTATATTTATTAAATAGACCTATAAAAAAACCTATATTTTGGTCTAAATGGACTTTGAAGGCTGGTGACAGGCATGCGGCAAAGTTGTTGTCGCTTTGATTAAATACAAAAAAATATATATACCATGTTTCTGGCTCTAATTAGACGTCAATCTTAACTCTTACAGAGCGGGGATCGACTTTAGTGGTTAGAATCTGACGTCTACTGACGTCAGATTCTGACCACTAAAGTCTATCTCTGAGTGGGAGAAAGTTTACATTGTATAGCGTAGCGTTATAGTTTTATGTGCTGAGTGACTTTGTAACTACAATGGTTTTTGTCCACGCTCATGCGTACAAATAAAAGGTGTGCAAATGGTTTCCGTGCGAGACCATTAGAGATACTGGGACAGGTACTAGTACTTTTTGTCCCCACCTAGTACAGCTCATTGGGCAGCTGTTCTGTATGTTGCATGGTGTACAGCATGACACAGAACCACTAACGTCAGGCCCGTAGCCAGGGTCTAAAAACCTGAAATTTCTGAGAGAATTTTTAATGATGAAAAATAAAAAATGTGAACAGACAGACGAGGCGGTTCGTCTGCCTCATGCTAGATACGGGCCTGAACGTTACTCGTTAGTCTACAGCGACCAAGCTGCAGTCTAACGTGTCTGGATCTACTGGTGCATTGCCAGCGGCGTCCTCCGCTGAACAGCGCTGCAAATTGAAGATGTTGCCCAAGGGTAGGCCTACTGGTAGGGACTTAAACTACTCGTAACTGGCAATAGTGTTTGACATTAGGTCTCCCGCGTGGGTTGAATGGAGTTACCCTCACTTATCCGACGAGTAATGAAAAACACTCTTAATAACCCACCATGCCCTATCACACCAACCTCAAGTCATCATTTGTCGGCCTATATAATCAACGAATTGCGCTGTTTTAACTTTTTTCAAAGTCACTTAAATGACAGCTCAGGCTGAAAAATAAGGTTAAAAGGCATTAATTTACTACTATTACTATCACTACAACAACCCAATAAACACGATACTTTAAACCAATGTTGTTTTAATGTTGACCACCGTCTGCGACGCTGGCCCAACATTAAAACAACATTGGTACAAAATTTCTCGTGTTTGCTGGAAATCACTAAAATCAGAAAAGGCTGTGTCACTATTTTATCCCTTTAAGTTAAATTATTTCTGTCCTTGCTATACCACAACCGGAAAAAACCTCAGAAAAGACCGAGTTACTACAAGACCCTTTAACCCCTTAACAGCCGGTGTCGCATATATTCATTTTTTATTAGCACATTAAGTACCACCTTTTAAGAATGTTAAAGATTCAGCAATATTTGAAAACAGTTGACCTCCATTTTTTCAAATCTGAATAATTTTCACTCACTTGAAGTTGTGGATCGCGTCAGCGAGACACAATTTCAAGTGGGTGAAAATTCAGATTGAATACTTTGGCGGTTAAAGGGTTAAGTGAAATAATTTCTGTTCGCGCTCCACTACAATCACTAAAACAACGAAAGGCTGCGATGCTACGCGACCATTTAAGTGCAATAGTTTCTGTCCTCGGTCTACCAAAACCACAACAAAAGCCTGCGATGCTACGCGACCATTTAAATGCAATAGTTTCTGTCCTCGCTATACCACAACCACAAAGAAAACAGAAAAGGCTGAGTCACTACGAGACCCTTTAAGTGAAATAGTTTCTGTTTTGCTCTACAATAACCGTTAAAATAACAAAAGGCTGCATTGCTACGATACCATTTAAGTGCAATAGTTTCTGTCCACAAAAACACCAAAAGGCTGCGACCCTTTTGCCACAAAAGGCTATCTACTACGTCAACCATTATATCTGCATAGTTAAGCTGTCTGCGCTCTACCACAACCACTAAAACCACTAAAAACGAACAAAACGTGGCGTTACTACACAGCCCTTTAACCACAAAGGGCTGCGTTACCAGGCGACCCTTCAGCCACAAAAGGCTGCGTTACTATACGTACGTGGTTCCTGCCCATTTGCCACAGCAAGCACTGAAAACACTGAAAACATTTAATTTTTCATGCAACAAACACTTCACATCAATCCAAAACTGGGTCAAAGTCACAATCCACAGCTTTTTTACTTATATTTATGAAAATAGACGGTTTTCAGCCGCTGTTTTTTAATGTTGAGCCAGCGTTTTAAATACTCGGCCAGCATTAAAACAACAACGGCTAAACCTCCCAAAAATATAATTGTATTTTCGAGAATAAACGTAGATCTGCAATTGTTACTATTGAATTGTATCATACATTTTCTAAATTCGTGTCGACTGATAAATGAAAGGACATATTCTGCAACTCTGATTGCCAAAAATCGCGTGTGACAGAATATAACTCATGTAACTGCGCGTAGGTAGAACATGAACAAATAGAGTTATGCACTACTGGTGGCTTGGCTTTAATCAGGTCTTATACCTTTTAATCTGTTAATATCTCATTTCTTCTGATTTTAATTCATCGTGAAATATGAATTGTCGTCACAATTCCAACCTTAATATAAATGAACCGTTTTTTTACATATAGGCCTATATATATACTCGTGTCTAAACGTTTATTACAAGTGAATATTTAGAACGTTTATGTGATGATCAGCTCGTCCATCTATTTATAATCATTTTTACACACAGGGCAGCACTGGGCTATTCAGCGTGACACCCCTGTCAGTTGGTCTGATGTTGGGCCAGCGTCGTAGACGATGGTCCAACATCAGCCTAACATTGGGCCAACGCCTCGTGTTTGCTGTGAATGATTGACCGAATAGAACCTTGGTACCTTGCACAAAACTCAAGACATATGGCGCCTTAGAGCATTTCTTTCAAATTGGAAAGGTGCCATACAAATTGATTTGTATTAGAATGGAGAATCTATGTAATGTAGTAGCGCACACTCTAAACAATATAGGTTCTTTAAAAAAAACCCTTCAGTACTATTACCATGCAGCCCCAGGACAACCCTTGCAGGGTTCTCCTGGGGCTGCATGGTAATAGTACTGAAGGGTTCCTGCTAAAGAACCTATATTGTTTAGAGTGCAGGCGCCTTTAAACATGACGGTCAATTTGAACTGCAGGAATATAAATTAGAAGAAAATAAATCATGATAAGTTGGTTAATCTGTCAATATAATGAGGTTCCGTGGTTTCATTAAACCGCTAATTAAATCATTTAAATTGTCACCCACTAGAAGTTGTGTCTCGCTACCTTGACACACAACTTCAAGTGGGTAAAAAATACTCATATTTGTTTAATTTGAGGCCAAACATTGCAAATATTGTTTAAACGCACATTTCCTTTCAAATAACAACCTGATAAAACGGATTAAAACTACTCTAGTCGTGATAAGCGGTTTAAGGGTTGTAGGTCTATATATTTAGTTGGATATCTATTATAAAATCGAGTAAATTTCACTGATCTTGAGATGAGAATTCACAGGTGAACTCTTTAAAAGCTAAGTATGACTATGGTCGTTTTTAATCTGTTTTATTAGCACGTTAAAATACGGGTAGCCTATTGGAAATGAAATGAGGCCTTAAAGATGGTAAACATCACCTCAAATTTGCAAGTATTTGGACTCAAATAAAAAAAAGTAAGTAATTTTCACCCACTTGGAGTTGTGGGTCGCGGTAGCGAGACACAACTTCAAGCGGGTGAAAAAAAATAATTAGAAAACTCAGCAGGAAAAAGACATTTAGGGGGAAGTGCCCGAATATGAGCACCTTAAGGAAAACAGCCACCAGTAACTTTATTATATTATCTGGACATTTTAAATTGATGTATATAATATCATATGCATACTCTTAAGCTGAAACAGTTTTTCTCTCTTGATTCAATTCAAAAATAAAAATATAAAACAAAAATAATATTTGTGCTAAATTGCTCATAATAGGCACTACCTATCTTAATATGAGCATGTATGTTAACTATTAAGACTATTGATTCAAAATATCACCACATGAAAGTAATCATTAACTTGATTGTGAAAAAAGCTTTCGATTGTGAAACAAGGCATTGCTGAGCGTACATAGGCATATCAAATCAACTAAAAATATGATCATTTAAAATGTGTATAGACAAATAAAATCCTGAAATTTTGCTTATCAGAATGGGTGCGCCCAATATGAGCACCACAAACCGGGTGCCCCTAATATGAGCATACCTGTTTTCATCCCAACATGTTTGGACTATTTTTTTAACCTTTAATACCATTATTGAGTATGCATAAATGTTTCCAAATATATTTTGATTGAAAATATATCCAATTAACATAACAAATCACAATATTTCCCTAAAATCTCCTATTATGGGCATATGCTCATATTAGGGAAAACGTGGGCGCTCATGTTAGGAAATAATGCACTTTTTGTTCGTGATGGCTTTCCATATCTTTAATCATGAATCAACCTGATTATCACATGATTTATGACAAGCCGACATGTCTATTGTGCAGACAAAAATCGCCATGACTTGAATACACTGTGTTTTTCATAATTTTCATCACATACTACAAAATTTGCTTTTTTAGCATCATTTATTCGATCTGCTCTTTGTGAAATGTTATTCTATTCAAATCAACATACCATTGCTTTATTTTAATTACGTTTGGGTTACTGTTAAATGATATCAACAGTACTGCAGCCTGGTGATATGTAGTATAAGAAATATGGCCTATGCTCATATTAGGACCATGCTCATATTAGGCGTACTTACCCTATCATCGATCGATATGCACAAAAGCTAATATGCACAAAAGCTACACAGTAACCGACAATACAATAGGTGAAGATTAACATTAAAGTTGGCCCCCAAGTGTGCGCGTGATAACGCCATAGATTAGGCCAGCTCATACTGCAAACACGAGACGTTCAACCAATGTCAGTTCAATTTTGGCCTACCGTCTGTGACGTTGGTACAACATCGAGTCAGTGTAAGATGAATGCCTCGTGTTTGAAACATGAAACGTTGGCCCAACGTTGGTTTACTGTTGGCCCACCGTCTACGACGTTGACCTAACAGTGAACCAACGCTGGGCCAACGTCTCGAACGTTGTACCAATTGTGGCTTAATGTTGGGCCAGCGTCGCAGACGTTGTACCAACATTATATAAACCAACATTTTTTCAATGTCTCGTGTTTGCGGCTCGGTTATAGTCAGCCATTAAAACGCTCAGTTATCTAATTTATATTCCCATATGATGTAAACATGTCCATAAATTAGAATTTTTGTGCTGCGCATTCACCATTTAGACTAGATATAGAGACAAATTCCTAATTTCCAATTATTGACAACCATGTCAAAAATAAGAAATACGGGAATTTTGTCTCTATAACTAGCCTAAATGGTGAATGCGCAGCACAAAAATTAAAAAACTTTTGCAGTTCTAGTCTATGGACATGTTTACATCATATGGTCATATTATTAAGCTAATATAAAATCACCGATTTTTTGATGATTTTAGACCTGGCCATGCCCCTTCAATTTAAGACCAAATATATTAGCAAATCTTGATGTTTGAACACACAATTGAGAATAACTGATTTAATCAGCTGACGAACCTTTTAACCCTTTCAGCCCTCACGATGCATTAAAGCATAATTTTACATCCCTGATAACAGACTTAATTTTCCTTAAACTAAGGGTTTTGGAATGAAAATTTCCATGAAACTGTTCTACCAATACATGGTAATTTTTTTTAATTTCTCACCCACATCAAGTCATCTTCGTCCACTACAAGTCGAGAATTGCGACAGCAATTCACGGCTTGTAGTGGACGAAGATGACAATGGTAAATTCAGGCCTGAAACGGCTACAGTCCTGACGAATATCGTGCTTATCGCTTAAAGGGTTAATCCGTGATAACACAGTGTTATCTCTCTAGGATTGGCGCGGTACACGCGCGGGCGCATCCAGTCTAGGAGTGGAAGGGGAGGCTAGAGCAGGTTTAAATAAAAGAGGAGCTTTATGGTAATATCCAAAATAATGTGTGACATGATATATACATACTTTTGTTAACACTGCATTAACACTGCATAAGCGAATGAATGAATGAATGAATGAATGAACGAACGAACGAACGAACGAACGAACGAGCGAGCGAGCGAGCGAGTGAGTGAGTGAGTGAGTGAGTGATTGATTGATTGATTGATTGATTGAGTGAGTGAGTGAGTGAGTGAGTGAGTGAGTGAGTGAGTGAGTGAGTGAGTGAGTGAGTGAGTGAGTGAGTGAGTGAGTGAGTGAAATGAAATAATAAATGAATGTACAGATGAATCGGGCTTTAGGCGACATGCATATATACAGACTAAAGTGGATGAGGAAATCCTCCTGAGGATGGGGAGATGAATCAGATAACACTGCCATTCAGACACTGGATTCGAAACTATAGTAGGCCTAATAGGCTTACCCTGTCGGCGAAGGTCACTTAGCCACATACAAGGTGACACACTTTAGAAGACCACTTTTTGACGAAGTTTTGGACTGCTCCCAGGTAGCCTACTAGGCCTACTGTTTCCATATCAAATGGGAAGGAAAACTACATATATGATTTATAATGTTCTTTTCTTCATTAGACCATTTCCTCCACACTATGCCATTTAATGGATCCTGCCACCTTGGTCTCGACCCTTAACCCTACGGTCGTTTCTAATCTGTCTGATTGGTCGACCAAATCACTGTTATTGGGAATGAAATGTGTGTCTAAAAATTAAGATTTGCGACTATTTTAGGCCTATCTCTAATTAAAGCTTGGAGTTGTGGGTCGCGGTAGCGAGACACAACTTTAAGTGGGTGAAAATTAAAATAAATTAATTTAGCAGGATAGGGGTTAAAGCGTATAAACCACGAGACCAAAGGTTTCCTTTTTCCAATTTGAAATCATCACAAATGCCTGAATTAACTCTTTCTGATTCATTTGAATACCTGTGTTATGGGTCTACAGCCACATATGCCTAAATATTGTACTCTTCTAGTGCGGGGATCTACTTTAGACATCAGAATCCCGCGCTAAAAGAGTTAAGTTTTACATTTTAGAGCGGGAAAAATATATTGACATATTAAAAAGCGGCAGAAACTACGCCGCATGCCTGTCATATTCTGAAGATTTTTTAGGGGAACAAAATGTTTATTCCCCGTCCACTTTTAAAAATTAAGTATTGTGGAGAGGTGGCATGGTCGGCCTCAGACCATGAAGACTCGGATCCTCTGTCTGGATGGCAGTGTGTAGTGTGTATTCCTGATTTCTTATTTCAAACATGCATGTCCAAAATAAAAAAAATATGGGAATTTCGTCTCTATATCTCGCTTAACTGGTAAATGCGCAGCACAAAATTTAAAAAAAACCTTGCAGTTCTAGTCTATGTCTATGGTCTATGATTTTATCCTGTCGCTTAGAGCAGAATTAATACAAATGTAGGCCTATTACTTTGCTAATTGCAATCACATTTAATTCTTGTAATCCAACTAAAGCTATCAACGAGTGGTTTATTAATATTTCTTTATCTATTTTCCAAATATAGATTAGCAGACCTACTGATCAGCTAATACGTTTACGATAGGTGCGTTTTATAGTGTGAACCGGGATTGTGATTCACTCACAGTAGAAGACGTTGGCCCAACGATGTTTAAATGTTGGGTCAGCATATCCAACATTGAAACATCATTAGCTGGTATAGTTTGATGGCTGGGCAGCGAGGGCAAAGTCTCACACATCCAATCTACCTGCGAGGAGCGCTGCTCATTGATAGTAACACGCATATTTAACCCTTTAAGTGCGGGGATCGACTTTAGACGTCAGATTTAAGTAACAAGTAACAACAAGTAGCAAGTAATTTATTCTGATGGTCTTCTTTAGTAGAAGACAAGACAGAGTTGCCAGGAACCTTGAAGGCACATGACATAGTATATACAATATTCACATTTTACAATATTAAAATTTACATAGCCCCTACTGTAGATTTGATAATATTCGCGAGGTTTTAATTTTCGCGAATTTCGCGCGGAGGACAAATTCGCGAATTCAAGAATCTCGCGAAAACTATTATTATAGCGCTACCTATCATGGAAAATGATCGTGTGAGCGTGAATCAAAATAACGCTGGAATAGAGTATAACCATCAATTTGTATATTTACTGATCACGATGTACAATTGGTGATCGATTTGAGTCCTATACAAGTCTGTACCTGCCTGTTATTGATGACGATGATTGGAACCGTTTTGCTAATTACCACACCCACATCATAATTATTCAAAAGAAGCAGAAAGATCTAACTTACTCAGTAATGTATGATGAATTCAAATTGAAAAACTCTTTGCTCTCTATGGTTTGTATAAAACTATTTTAGCGTAGTAAGGGTTAACCCTTTAAACTAATAGATTTTGATAAAAAAAACCGTAAAGACCGAAGGGTTATTCACATTAAAAACGTCATACATGTCTAAGTCTTAGTTAGCTCTTCCGCCTTCATGAATACCTAATCACCTCTGCCGGTGGTTATGTTTTTGGTCTTGTTGGTTGGTTTGTCTTACTTAAAAAGTAATGAGCGGATTTCCATTATAGTTTCACCAGAGGTGTGCTTGAGTCAAGGAACAATCGTTTTAATTTTGGATGATCCGCATTACGATGCTGATGCAGGATCCGCATTGCGATTTAATACTGTTATATATGTATTGTACCAAAATACATTTAATCTATAGAACTGCATAGAATAATACTTTATGACGTCATTATAGTCTCACAACTGTTGTGTATGGTTACTATATCTGAGCGAATGAATGATTGAAATAGGTTGAATCTTTGATGTCATAATTGATCATCTACAAGGTATACTGTATTAAAAAAGGCATGTACACTTAATAAATGAATGCAATTCTAGTAAGATAATTGCGATTATTAATTTCGGCGGAGGTTTGCTCTCCCTGGCTGACTGTCTAGTTATGTTATAGGTTTATGACCATTAATTAATAAAATAATTTAACGCTTTCAGCGCAGGGATATCTCCGCGCTGAAAGGGTTAATTATACACTTGGGTTTTTTATAAATTCGGAGCATTTTTATTCACCTTCAGATGAGATTGTGAGTAAATATTGCTTTACGTCGCTTTCTGCACAATCATGGGAATATCACGACAGAAGGAAGTCCGAAGCCGGGACTGTGCCCTACTCTTTTCGAATGACTTCAAGTGTTCAGTACAATAGACAACACTGCACACCTTTTACACAACCCCGATGACAAATATCCGACCGGGGCTCGCACCCAGTACCTCTGAGCTTTAGCTGAGATGTTGCGACAGGAAAATTTAAATTAGAGTGAATAATAACTGGATAGCATTGAATTTTTTTAACTAATTCTAGAATTATTCTTTTCATTTAAATGGTTATGATATTTCAACAATTACTTTCTACTCTCCATTTTAAAATCATTGTCTACAATGAAATTTTCTTATATTTTGTATTCGCTGTGCCGTGTATTACTTTTATAAAAATGTAATATATCAAATTAAAGCTTCTAACGGTCCAATTGTAATGGGTATAGTGGTATTTTAAAAACTCCACAATGACTTATAAGATGCAGTAATATGAGATAATTTTGTGGAATTGACGACATGACAGTAGCATTGACAAATATTATCTAATTATAAAATTATTTACTGGTATTTTAATGAATGAAAATAATTCATTCGAAATAATGTCAAATTGACGCATGTGCACTGAGACACATGGCAAGATGAATGGGCGATCAAAAATAAACCATATTGCACAACACATTATTATAATATTTTTCTTTTGAGAGCTAATTGTTATTTTTTCATATCACTTGCATAATTTAGGGAATTAAGACTTATATTGTTGCAAGCAATCATTATTTCTATAGAATTTTACACCCCAGTTAAAAAATTGTATAACAATACAGTCGACTATACTGCTCCACAAAGCCAAAAGACAGTATCTGCTTACTTTAAAAGTAAGCAGATACTGCCTTTTGGCTTTGCACGTTAGTATAGGTTATTATACAATGTTTTACATACGTTTAAAAAGTGAAAAGAATTTAAAATATACGGAATCTTTGGGAGAGAATGATGTATGTTGATGGGAATATATTAAGCTGACATCTTAACACTTTTAGCGCAGGGGTCAGATTCTGAGTCTGGAGACGTCAGATTCTGACGTCTAAAGTCGATCACATAGCACTGAAAGTGTAAAATATTTATAAGGGCCGTAGACCCATAACATAGGTATTCGAATGAAGCGGACCAAGACTTTATTGATGAATTCAAAATGAACAAAACCCTTGAGTCTCCATGGTTTATATAAAATATTTCTTTAAGGGTTAATCCATAAATTCATGTTGTGAATTAGCAGAGTACCTCACGGCCAGAACACGGTGTCTGATAGCTCGTGAGAACATGGATGTTCGCCATGCATACTGCTCTGCAAAGTCAAAAAGCAGTATCTGCTTACTTGTAAAGTGAGCAGATTTCTACCCAAAAACCACTGTTCATACAATTTACTGATAGTCCAACTAACTTAACACGCATGACCCAACGTTGTGCCAACCTTTACAACGCTGTATGAAACATGGAGACCAAATAAGGGTTATTTTCAATTTGAAATCATCATAAATCGTCCCCTTGGATATGAAAGGGTGTATCTGCCACTTTACAAAGTGGCAGATACACCCTTTCATATCTAAGGGGACGAAATGTCTTAGTCAGCTCGTTCCGCTTCTTTTCAATACCTATGTTATGGGTCTACGGCCATTATAAAGTGCTAATTATCTTAGTACGTCAGAATCTTACATCTAAAGTCGATTCCGGTACTGAAAGTGTTGAGATTTCCGGTCATTATGTTATATTATTTCAGTGCGGGGACCACCTTTAGAATCTGACGTCTACACATGTACAAACGTCAGATTATGACGTCTAAAGTCGGTCCCTGCACTAAAAGAGTTAAAGTCGGGCCGACGTCATGGCCATTATTGGTTCAATCACAACTGCATCAGTGCTGGGACATTATGTCTATCAAGGTGCCACAGTTTTTTGAGTAATTGGTTCTCAATAATTTTTATTCATAATTCAGAGCAGGCGGTCGGAGAAAAAACTTTTTTATTTTGCAATAGTAAACTTATACAAACAACTTTTTTTTCATCGTCAACTTTTTTTTAATAAGCATAATTTATGTTATTATTTTAATATATTTCAGTTTATGTCGATAAATAGCAGGTCGACGGTGTAATAAAGTAAGAAGACGAAATTTCATCTATCTAGGTGATAATACAGGTGTGATGGTAAAGTTGAAATATCACCAATAACGAAGAGTAAAAAACGAAACTACCCAGGCCTGCGTGGACGCTTAGAGGAAGTCTATATTGTATCATATTATGTGCATCATAAAACATGGTTATTATTCAAATTTGTCTCTATACGTGTGGGCCTATTTCATGAAAAAAATAATAATAGCAGGAATAAATTCGTTCCATGTGCCACGACGATGACCGACTTTTCTAGCTAAATGAATTGATAAAACAGTGATTTATGTTTTTAAGGATTTACAGGGCTATCAGGGCCTACAAGAAATACATTATGTTATTCTGGTGATATTCACGACATATTCCTCGCCCATTGTAAATGATGCTGTTCTGAGACATACCCTAAGAAATAACATCATAACTCATAACTTCATGATGCTTTTTTGGCGCATATATATAAAACTAAAATAGAAAGATAAAATACTAATATTTTTTCAACTAGGTCAAACGATTATTTCACAACAAATGCAATGAGATTATATGATATTGCATGAAATATATGTTTAGAAAGTTGTCAATGCATTTTTTGACAACTTCTCCAGTTCTAATTAATGTAAAGATATAAAGCTTCAGATGTAATATTAAATTCAAAAAAATTAAACAAATGAACGTTGTGTCTGGATAACACGGCACACAACTGCCCAGTTTATTTGGGTGAACACATACGTTTGATTGCTATGATTGTTTTTTAAATAATTTTTTAAATCACTTTTGCATTAAACGTCTAGGTTATTATGTCATGGGCTATATGTCACCTTCAGAAATATATCAAAATCAATATAGATGCTCGCTAATTTGGCCAACCAAAACACAGCTGCGCTAACAAATATATTAGGCAGTATATTATCACTAATATCAAACCAGTATATATTTTACTCACCGAGGGCTATTGCAGCCAGATATTTTATCCAGCAGGAGGCCATGTTTGTAGGTTGATGAGGACGACCTTGTGGTGATGAAGAAGAAGGAGTGACAGTGACCAAGTGACAGATACAGAGACAACCCAACGAGGACAAAGGCTGCTCCGAATATACCGCCGAGCAAAGCTAAAAGACAGTATCTGCTTACTTGTAAAATAAGCAGATACTTCCTTTTGGCTTTGCAGAGCAGTATAGGAGTGCCCTGATAACAAGCAGCGAACACAAGCAATTGGCCCAATATAGAATCGTTGTGGGGCCAGCGTTGCAGGCCGTGGACCAACGGTAATACGTGTGGCTTCCCATTGTTGACGTTAGACATTCTATTATCGTAATTGATAAGAATACTCAAGGTACAATTCTAATCTTAACCATACCGTATTAGACTCGCCGTTCATATGCAGATTGCCGGATTGAATCGTTATCATATATATACCATAGGCCTACATCTATATTAGGGTATATATGTATTCAACGGTTAGGTGACATATCCTTGCGGTCTGTTATAACTAAAATTTAGATTGAAAACTTATAATACTCATAATATAAAGACTTATAATATTATGTATATCTACATATCTATATATTGGGGTAGGCCTATATATATTCAATTGTCGGGAAAAATGTATGTATTCAATGGTTTGGTGAAATATTCTTGTTCTTTTTAATTAATGTTAATGTTAATTGTCGTTTGTAATTAAATTGTGAGAAGCTGGTGGGAAATCATATTTTACTGATGCATCCTGTTTATTTATTGGGTGGGTTCTACTTGCAGAGGCTTCCCTGAATGTCTAGTATCTCTCCCAGGTGATCCCATGTTTATTTACTTAATATGTTACGTTCATTGAATTGTCTTTATCACATTGTTTACTACATATATATATATATATTAGCCTACACAAATATTTCATGTACTTTTCTATTGCATGTATCTGTATATTGAGATAAATTGAATGTATGTATATTACGTTCTACAATAAGAAAAAATATATATCCTTGCAGTCTGTTTATAAACCTAAACTTAGATTGAAAACTTATATTACTCGTATTATTAAGATTTATATTATATATCCACATATTTATATATTATGATATATCTAATAAATGGTTAAGTAAAATATCCTTGGGGTCTATTGCATCTGCATGTGGATTGGAATCATGTCAATAATAGGCCTACATTTATTCAAGCCAAAACATATAGTAACTTATCTGCCTAACTAATATGCGACTGTATACTGATCCTGTTAACCTTTTCACTACCATACATGACGGAAATTTCCGTCGTCATTCGTCAATGAACGTCACCATAAAATGACACAAATTTTCGTCAAATATATACTACATTTATGTATTTTTCGTCATTTGAAGCTGGAAATTGCGTTAGCAATTCCAGCTTCAAATGACGAAAAATAGAGCTCCTACACTAGTATATCTGGATCCTGGCATGCACCCCGGCCTGGAAGTCAAAGGGTTAACAAAGTTCTTCAGCTGAAACAGTTAGGGCTAAGTGTGTGTTAGTATGCAGCACTGCGATCACACTCACTCACTCACTCACTCACTCACTCACTCACTCACTCACTCACTCACTCACTCACTCACTCACTCACTCACTCACTCACTCACTCACTCATGAAAACACACCCACCAACCGACCCATCAACTCACTCACTTCTTCCTCTGATCGTCTAACCAATGGCCATATAATATATATTTTAAAGGGACTGGCTCAGGCTAAAATCATCAAAAAATATGTGATTTGATTTTGGCTTCTTAATATGACCATATGATGTAAACATGTCCATAGACTAGAACTGCAAAAGTTTTTTAATTTTTGTGCCGCGCAATTAGGCTAGATATAGGGCCTAGAGACGAAATTCCCAACTTCTTGTTTTGGATAACCATGTCAAAAATACGGTAATTTCGTCTCTATATCTAGCCTAACTGGGCCAGTCCCTTTAACTAGGGACGAAACCAGAAAACACGAACGCAGTATTACCCTACGGTACTGTTGGGCCAAAGTCCCAATAAGCACAAAACATTTGTAACTATGATGTTGGACCAACGTCGAAGCCGTTTTACAAACGTTATACATATGTTTTGTGTTTGCTGGGGACGGACGGTGGTAGTTCATTAATAAACCATAATTTGATCAAAAAAACATTTCCGCAGGCTGGGAATTGGAGAAACGTAATATTCTACAAGAGAGGGTAATTACCACGGAATTCAATAGATGAATAACACCACAATATATATTTCAGTTCTCAATCTGAAAAATGTACATATAAGGCCACTATGTTTTTCCTCTGTTTTAGATGAGCGTGCGCATTAGATTTAGGCCGCGCATTACCAAAACAAAAAGGTTTTTTTTTCTGTCCAGCGCGTGCATTAGATTGTTGCCGATTTTCCGAAAAAAACAGTGAATTTCGGGAGATAAAAAAACATTTAAAAAAAAACAAGTTCATTTCGAGAGATAAAAAACATTTTTCCCACTATTTTTTTTGCTTGTTTTTTTCGTCGCCCTCATTAACTTTTTTTGAAATAGGTCAAAAGTGTTTTTTTTATTTTGTCGCCCTCATTAACTTTTCCAGAAATGTCCAATGTTTTTTTTAAATGTTCTTTTTTCGCCCTCCCTCATTATATTTTTTCTGATCTAAAACAGAGAAAAAAAAAACAACGTGGCCTAATATTAATTTCGTCGGGGGTATCGCATTTTGTGGAAGTTAATGCCTCATATAAAAGAGCCGTATTTGGTAATAATTGCATCTCATCTTTTTTCAATAATCCTGCCACTGGGATGTTAATTAGGCCCTACTATGGATATATGTCCCAAAATAAATTATTCTGAACATCTGCTACAAACTCTATATTATCAACTTCAGTAGCTCATTGTCAATTGAATTGAATATTGGAGTATGTATTTTCAATAGTTAGGTAAAATATCCTTGAAGTCTATCTATAAAAATATAGCTAATTACCATGTTCCCGTACTTTCGTACAAGTTACGATATACCGTATGCTCCGGATTGGTTGAGATGAGTGTCTCAACATACAATATATCTTAAATTTTTTTAGAATACGAGCACTGCCTAACTAATATAAGGTTGTATAGCCTACTGATCAAAATCAACAATTTTAAATTGGTTCCTTGATATGTCCATAATATGTCAACATGTCAATAGACTAGAATTGTGTACGTTTTTTTATTGGGCATTTACCAGTTAAAAGAAATAACGACGAGATTTAATTGCAGAAATGCATGTCCAAAATAAGAAATACAGGAATAACAAATAAACGCACGTTGTCTTCGGCACATTTGCTACGTTGTCACATCAACCACAAAAATTAAAGACTTGCACAGTTTTAGTTGATGGACATGTCCACATATTATGGACATACCAAAAGTAAAATAGAATATTAGGGGTGTTGAATGATTTTTGGCCCGATTTTGTCGCTTTGCCTAAGTTAACATTCTGCCTCACTCACTCACTCACTCACTCACTCACTCACTCACTCACTCACTCACTCACTCACTCACTCACTCACAAACACAATTCTTCAACAGTGGCTAAACATAATATTCTACAATCGATAGTAATTACCATGAAATTCAATAGATAAATAACACAACAAAAATATCTTTCAGTTCTCAATCTGAACAATCTACATATATATAATCTTTAGTTTATGTGACACCATATCTATTCATTTGAATAATGTCTTTTTCAAATAATGAACGACATAATTGTCAGCAAAAAGTTAGATATAACGTTTTTCAGCAGAAACTGATTGCACAAGGTTATATACACATTCTAAATCAATGGAACTTTAAAATCATGAACCTAATTGACAGTAACATATATTGAAAAACTATTCATCTTACTGAAATATGTCCAACGGAGATTACATGATTTGAATTAGGTTTAACAGAACATGTGAATAAGAAAAGCTCAAACGAATCACATCTTTTAACAGGTCCAGTTTGTTAAACAGAAAGGGAGTGGTGCGATATTTTTTTTCTAACCTATTTACAGACTTCGCCCAGTTTGGAGGACATGGAGGAGATGGGGCGTTAATTCATTTCTAACTGATTTACACACTTGCTTAAACCTTTAAGCGATAAACATGACATAACCTTTTTAAATCAGCTTGATTAGCAAATCAAATCACTGTTATTATGAATAAAGTGTTTAGAAATAAATGTTTAAAATGTTTGGTCTAAAATAAAACAAAATAATTTTGACCAACTAGAAGAGTGGGATGCGTGCAGCGTCAAGTGGGTGAAAATTTTAATTAGAAAAACATAGGGGGTAAAATATCATGTTGTACAATATATTGTGCAATTAAAGATTCCAGAAAGCAAAAATTGTAAACAGTTCTACCACACGTCTATGCTGTCCACAAGTTTCTGTGACAGAAAATCATTATCCGTAATCTGCAAGGTTTCCCAGAATCGCTTCGACATGAAAGACGAGCTGGGGACGAACTCTTCTTTGGATAGAATACGAACAGTGCCTCTGTTCAGAATATCCATAAAGTTATAAGTTGGCTGCGGGGGTGGTGGTGTGGATGGTAGAGGGGTACGTGGTACATTTCTGAAAAAGCCAGAAAACATTACGCATTTAATTAGTGAGATAACGTTACGCGGCAAATGAAAAAAATATATCGTTATAATTAAAACAGTTCAATGAAAACTTCTGTTCTTAAGCCACCAGTTGAGTAATTCTTCAGAGGTAAGAAATGATGCTTGGGTGCATCATGAAGGTATAAACGGATATCGGCCGAGGATTTCGCCATTGATTGGTGGATTATGATGCCTATAATATATTCTAACAACAATAAATACTCCTGAATTGGATTTATTTACCTTATCATTGACTCCATATTACCACACGTTGCTGCTAAACATAAGAAGGATTCATTAGTAGATATTTTTCAAAAGCTTTCATTCATGCATGAGATAAAATTACTTTATGTAGATCTGCATAAATGATGTGGACCAATGTGAGTTTGTAGGATCCTGACTTCATTCAGTTAAGGTGGCAGTTATCCCCGGCTTCTCGGACGCGGGAGGCTGTGGACGACCGCCTCGTTTCCGTATCTTGGTGACGGGTGCACACAATTGCAGCCGTGCGGCTTTTGTACTTTTTCCCGCACTTCAGGCGTTACACTCGGCGACTACGGACGTGCCGTAGTTCGCTCTCGCTAAGTCAGATAGGACGTGCCGTGCACGAAGGTTGTGCTTTGTTGTTGCCAAATGTCAAACGAATAAACATGACAAGCGGAGACAGAGTTTTATGATTTCTTTGGAACCGTCGACTCGACGGGGAAGGAAGTTTGAGTTGAAATGGTGAAGATTGGGCAGATTCCCTCATCCGCCATTGTGACCCCACACTAGAGACTCCGACGGTCACTTACAGGTACTTTCGGCGCGAGGGGCTCCCCATCACACCATAAGTTAAAAGCAATAATCATTTGCTTTAAATATAGATGTTATCAATAATTTTACACATAATTATGATGAAGAAAAAATGATAATAAGTAGTTATTTGACGCTCTCCTTGATGCATTTTCAAATATGGAGGAGATCATTGACGAAATATATATATAAAAAAAGAGTATACAACTGAATATCTACTACGAAGTAATTGATAAATTTGTTTTTTTTTATTTTTAACAAACTTGAACCGTATAGAATATAATATACAAGGGTTCAATATACATGATTCTTACCTTTTGATTTAAAGGGCATATCCCCATAAGTAGGTTGTTGCAGTCCCCAGTCTTTGAGTGGCGTGCTTTTAGATGCTGTTTTTTTCATACCCATGTCATTGAGGGGCATGTGTTGAGGTGTTTGGAGTTGCTTACCTCTCTCATTCAGATTTACCTGTTTAGCTGGGGGCTGAATTCCCCTGTCAGATACACACTGAAGCAATTGCTTGCCTCTGTACAGAATCTGTGGGGTATAAATAACTCTTAATTTGTTAAAGCACGACTACGGCCGTTTTTATTGTGTTTTATTAGCACATCAAATCACTGTTATTGGGAACAAAATGAGTGTTTAAACTGGTAAACATTAATATTTAAAAATGTTTGGTCACAAATTAAACAAATATGAGTGATTTTGACCTACTTGAAGTTGTGGTTCGCAATAGCGAGACACAAAACCCACCTGAAGTTGTGGTGGCGATACACAACTTCAAATGGGTGAACATTTGATTTTTTTATGTAGCACTTTAAGGGCTAAATTATCATTGAAAGACATGAACATTTCGTAAATAACACTGATCACAAGTGCTCCCTTATAATACATTTTCTTCTCAGGTAAAGCCTTTCATCAACCTAACATCAATGTATCGTTGGATAAACATACTTATGTGAGCTTACGTTTATATCACATATGTTAAATTGAATGCAAAGAAATTTGTGATATATTTTATGACATCCAAAAATATACTTGTGTCTGGTGAAAGCTCACAACGTCCTTATTGTGATGGATTATATCATTCTTTATTCAAAATATGCTATGTGACGATAGACAGTATGTGCCACCTGGTGAACAACTACATAATCAGGTTCATCTCTTTGGTTAAGTCCTACAATGGTTACAATCTCCCAATCTATACATTCAATATCATTGACTCGGGCATAATGACTGTGACAACATTACTGGCATGAATCGTTCAACACAGGTAAATATTGTAAAACTGCGCAAGAATTGTAGATAACTGTCATGTCATTATCCCTTATATCGCGAGGATCGACTTTAGTTATCAGAATCTGACGTTTGTATACCTCAGATTCTAAAGTCTAAAGTCGATCCCCGCACTGCAAAAGTAAAAATATTTATAACGGCTGTAGACCCATAAGATAGGTATTCAAATGAATCCTAAAGAGTTAACTAATACATTGATAATGATTTTAAATTGAAAAGACCATTTGATCTCCATGGTTTATGCAAAAATATTCAACGCTTTAAGGGTTAAGAGATGTTATTGTCAGCTGGGATATTTTTATGACCACTTACCCGCCTATAAGCCGCTTGTTTTTTAATGTTAAGTCCTTTATTCTCAGGCACAGACAAACACCAAGCCACAGGCGTCTTGTAGAAGTATTTTCCATTGGCCTTGATGTAGCCGTTGACCTGCAGGGTGGCGAAATATGTCATTTTCTGAAACCAAAAACCCGCATTGCTGTATATCATCTTCAATAACATCTTTAACCCGTTAAACCCTCAAAATGCATGGAAATATTATTTTCCATCTCTGACGAATGTATTAATTTCCTACATCTAGGGTTTTAAAACGAAAATCGTCATTTAACTGTTTTAATAATAACAATATCGCGTTTTTTATTTACCACCCACCAACGTTAACGTCAAACTTGAAAGTGTTAAGCGCAGCAATACTTCCTTTTCAATCATTTTTACAATCACTTTGAAAAAACATTTTTGAAGGAAGGAGTGTTTTCAAAAACAAAATTAAAAAACTACAAACAAAAAATTAATAAAAAGAGACCGTCATTGTAGTTTAATACCACTTTAGCAAAGTTCCGTTTAATCATCTTCACTCTGCCATGTGATTTGCGCCACGCAATCTTGAGCCATGCTCTGCGTGTATTAAGACTGGACTGGTGCAGATGCGTTTCGTATGTACTCTACAAGTAGTGATGTGAGTAGTAATGTAAGATTTAAGTTAATCATACGGTGGTGTGTTGAGACAGCACGTTCTCTCCTGGCTTCAGTCTACCGTCGTCTATCATCTGTTTGAGCTCAGGTAGCGGACCACGGGGACGTGCTGCCACCTTCTGGAAAAAAAGAAAACCAGCTGAAGTAGTATTATTTTAGCCCTTAAAGCGCTAAGTTATATTTGAAATTTTCACTCACCTGAAGTTGTGTCTAGCTACCGCGACCCAACTTAAAGTGGGTGAAAATTACTCATATTTGTCCGATTTGAGAACGAAAATGAACAATTTCTACCATTAAACAGCAATTGTTAATAAAAGTATTTAACCCCAAAACCGACATGACAATAAAAGTATTTAACCCTTACGGCGCGGGGATCGACTTTAGTCGTCAGAATCTAACGTCTAAAGTTGATCCTGCACTGTAAAAAACAATATATTATTAATGGCCCTAGACCCATAACATAGGTATCCAAATGAAGCGGAAAGAGATAACTAAGACATTTATGATGATTTCAAATTGAAACAATAGCCATCAATTGATGGCAGGACCCCTCAGCCGTAGGCTCTGTCCATCAATATCAAGAAATGATGAGAAAAAATGACACCCACTACCACCATGTCAACTGTTTTTTAAATGGCTGCGACTAGCCATTTTGTTTTTAATAGATTCATCCCAAAAGTTGATCAGATCATCAGAAATACATAGAGAACAACCATACCAAATTTAAATGCAATCCAACCAACGGTTCATAAATTATCGTGCCCACAAGCTTTTAAAGCAGCCATCTTGGAAAATGGCTGCTGAAAAAAAATATATTAGATGAATTGCCCAGGCACATAGGTCATGTCTGTAAAAAATAAGAAAGATTCATCAATTAACTTTTTAGTAAGAGCTTAATTTCTGACTGCCCGCCTCTGGTGATCACATATACCCCATAGCCTTAATGGCTGCGGGGTAAAAAACCTTTGGTCTCCATGGTTTATACAAAAGTATTTCAGCACTTAAAGGGTTAAAACGGTAATAGTCTTGCTTAGCACTTCAAGGGTCAGTTACGAAACATTGTCTCACTATGTGGTTGCCGCTGGGCCCAAAAAAATGGGTAGCAAAGACACATGTTTGAACGTTTATTTTCTAAGGCATTTATTCGGATGGAATAATACATTATTGAGACCCCCACTCTGTGGGGGCACTCCGTAAAAAGAAATTGTTTGCTTTATTTTCGGAGAGTATGTACAAAGAGCGGTCTACAAACGCAATAATGCAGTTGGCAATGGTCCTGACAGTGTACTTTGGATTTAATCTTGATGGACTATATCAGGGTTTCCCCCAGAAAAATGAGAAAGCATCATGGTAACTGGCGGCTCGGGTTCAGCGCGGCGCGCATATATGCGCGCCGCGCTGAACCCGAACCGCCAGTTACCATGATGCTTTCTCAGTCTGGGGTCAGGAGGCATACCCCCTTGAAAACTTCTGTATATAATACCCCTTGTAGTAACTTATAGAGCTAATATGTATCCATTATTTGCACTGATACATCATTTTTTATGACATTGTAAAATATTAAAGTAAAAAATCCAGTTTGGGGAGAGCTTTTAATTATTTTATTGAAGCATCATGGCATTTGGAAAAGCATCATGGGAATTACTGAAGCATCAGGGTAAAAGTTTAAAGCATCATGGTACCATGATGCTTTGATGCTTTGGGGGAAACCCTGTATATGGATCAATGTCGGTTCAATAATGTACATGTGGTGTGATGGCCCATTCATTGCTCATTGGACTCACGACGTCGATATGAGCCCTGTGCAATAGGCGACACAATATACCTACACCCTTTAAATTTAATAATTAAAATACATTAATTCAATAATCAAACAATGTCCCAGCATTGAACCAACATTAGGTATGGGCTGTATGCTATGGTAAGTAGAAACTGTGTAAATGTTGCATTTGACAATTAAAATAACAGTTGCCTTGTATTACAGAGCGGAGAGGGCACAAGAGAGAAAGAGATGAAAGAGCGTAGAACGAGAGGAGAAAGAGAGAAAGATAAAAAGAAAGGGAGAAGGTATGAGAGAAAGACAGACAGATAGAAAGAAAAATAGAAAAACAGAGAATGAGAGTGTCGGACACTCTATATCAGAGACCGTATAGCAGAGATCTCATACCGGGAACTGCACACTGGAGACGGCATACGAGAGATCGGAGGTCCGAGATCGCATACTGCACATAAGACACCGCATACCGGAGAAGCATACTGGAGACCACATACAGGAGACAGTATACCGACTATCATAACTGTTGTAAACCTATCTATAGACATCAGATTCTAACGTCTAAAGTCGATTCCCGCACTGAAAGGGTAAATACTGACCTGATTGGAGAAAGGTCTTTTAGGTTTGAAGAAGCCTTTAGTTGACCCCCCGCATGACTCAGTGCTTGTAGTAGATGTGGCGTAGGACAATGCCACAAAAGACGGTGGTGCCCTCTTCCCGGATGCTGTCATAGGCTTGGGTCGCCATTGGTTACCCGGCTCCAGAAGGCTTGACATGGGCTGCGTCATGGCAGTCACTGGCGCAAACTGAGGCTGTCAAAATGAAGAAAATAGGGCTTTACATCTCAGTCATGCAAGAGCATCACACTACTGAATCTTCACGAGTGAACAGAAAAGAAACATTTTATTTCTTTGAAACCTTAATGCCAGAATGCCAAGCTCCAATGTGACAGGCATGCTGCATAACCAATACACAAGGGTCCCCACCAGAAATGAGACAAGTGTGGTGATAAATGATCGACATTCAACAGTTTACACATATGATTTTATTACGCAATAATATGCAAAGTCAAAAATAGAACACCTAAGTCTCAAATGAAAGGTCAGGGCCTCATTTCACTAAGAAAATCTTGATTCCAGTATATTTTATGTGCATAATATTTTATTGAGTGAAAAAAAAACCCAGAGAGATTTATTTGAACATACCTGACTTTGCATGTTAACAGGCGGCTGTGATTGTGCTAGAATAGGCTGCTGTCGACGAATCCGTACATTCCCAGAGTCTGTGTTCTCTATTCTGTCTGGCTGGCTGTTTGAATCGATCGTGGTTAGTGGCTGAGTATTTGCATTAATTATACTGCTTGGATGACCTTCTGCAATAGCTATTCTAATTGGCTGGCCTTGAGAGTTGACAATTCTGATTGGTTGACCTTGGGGACCCATCATCCTGATTGGCTGACCTTGCAGATTGGTCATTTGTGAATTTATTATTCTGTTTGATTGACTAAAATACGGTTCCTGCTGCTTCAACGGTGTTGTTTGATTTGATTTCGAAAAATTTGTACTTTCATCTTGCCTGTTATGCACCTGATGTGACGGTTGTGTCAGATTAATATGGGTCACATTGCTTTGAGATTTAGCCCCAGGAGGAGGCATGTTCGGCAATAAATCCTGCAAATGCATTGAATCACTCACTTGCTTGTCCACCACATTTTGTTCCCTATATTCACAGGATGTCAATGTAGTGGCACAGATTTGCGATTCATTAACCTGAGAAAAAGAAGTAGATTGTGGCGTATCATATTTTGTTGTTATTTTAGCAATGTTACCTTGGCTTTGTCCATCCACATGTTTGGCTAGAATTGGTGGTTGGAATTTATCAGGTCGTTTTGTGGCGGACGTTTCCCCAATACGTGTAGCATCAGCATCAGCAGAAGTCTTAATTGCTCGGGGATTTTCATCCAACACTGCCTGGTTTGTGGTCTTATCTTTGGCACCAGCTGAAGCAACCGATGGGACATCTCTACAGCTATTTAATTTTGCCACAGTATCTTTCTTCTCAGTCGCATTAGGATTTTTTTTTTCATTATCATCGTCGAGTACAATGACGTCATCAGTGATCTTTTGTTTTTGCTTCACAGCAGCAGACAAAGTCATATGACGTTTGAAGAGTAGCATAAGTTTCATCTGGCGTTCTCTCAGTAAACCGGCGGTGGTTTTCAATCCCAGCTTATTATCTTGAAATTTATCTTTTGAAATAGCTTTTGACAATGCCAACCTCTCCTTGTTTTGATTCTGATTCAGGTAGCGTAGTAAAGGTTCAAGGGTCTGCAACAATTTCTCCAGTTTACCTAGGAAAATACATACCGGTATATGAAATAACTAATACGAATAATAACATGAAAGCAACAGCAACCACAGCCACAGCAACCAATTTGAAATATTATGGCAAATAATCATGCATCGAACCACTGACACTGTAAGGCATAAGTGATTCTAATGTAGCTGATGAGTTGACCAGAGAAGTAATCACTCTTGTTTGTCATAAATACACCCGGCTATATATTGCCCTCTTAAATGTCTGCTCGTTCATGCAGCAGACAACACACTCTTGTGCTGACTTCTCAGGTCTATTTACTTATCTATTCTGGCTACATTTACAGGTATTTGACATTAGTTCTCTCAAATCAGTACTTCACAGTTGACAGCCATTGATATCCCAGATATTCCTGGGTCAAAATGTAAGCTTGGTCGAGTTACCTGTGTCTAGAGGTGCTGCTTTAGCCAGGCCCTCAGCCTTCTTCATTTGTTCGTCCAGCTTTTGCAGCATCTCCATTTGGTGATCGTGTTTCTACAAAGGCAAACTCTAATCATTATCAAATCCAGTTTAACTAATTTAAAATTAGCTAGATATACGAAATGTGCTACACAGTTGGAAGTTATGTGATGCCATTCCATTGTGCATTTGTATTTATATATTGATGGAATTGTTTAAAATAACAGTCTTCACTCTTGATCACTTCTACCAAGACTACTAAGCAAACACGAGTCGTTGATTTAATGATGTTTTAATGTTGGACCGACGTTGAAGACAACAACATTGTGTCAAGCCTCGTGTTTACGGGGTATGCTTTCTCATGCGTATCTAACTGTCTATCCAACGTTCAAATCCCCTCTAACTCTTGTCCTGCTGAATTGTTTCAACTGTATTTTTCGTCATATGAAGCTGGAACTGCTAACGTAATTTCCAGCTTCAAATGACGAAAAATATGGCTATTTATGAGAAAAAAAACATGTGTGAAAATTATCATTTTGATTAACTGAGCATTTATCACAAACTATTTTATGAAATTTCAGTGACATTTATTTTCTCTGAAACTTACTCGAAACCGAATACATACGGCTCCAACAGCACAAAGGTTTGAAGTTATGTTATTTTGGTGTGGGTTTTCACTTATACACGGACATAAATACAAACATGACATCCACCAAAACACAATAAGAGTGATTACAAATTCTTATTTCCTCGTATCTGGCTATAATCTTCGGGCGGATTGCCAGTGGCGTACCCTGGTTCCTCCGCTCAACAGCGGAGCCAATGCAGCACCCGCATCAGTGCTAGCGCTGATGTAGGCCGTGGTAGCCTTAAATAACCGGCAATAGCGTGTTTGACATCAGGTCTCTCACGTGGGATGAATGGAGTTACCCAGAGGGAGTGATCCTTCCTATTGTTACTCTGGGGACTATCATACCCGAGGATAGCGGAGCTGCGCGAAATGCCACAGAGTTTCATCATTAAATTGTACAGCGAAACTCAAGTCTCCGGCCGTCTGGGCATGTGTGGGGGGTATATCCCCTAGACATGCCCAGAACCCCTTATTACGCATTCAATCTGATCACCCCTCCCTCGATTTGACGCATTGCTCACCACCTCAAGATGCTAAGCGTGAATAATCGTGAATATTTACAACAATTTGTCAATATCTCATATACACGCGATACTTTAGAATGTAGCATCTGTAACAAACATCAATTTGAATATGGCATCATCAACATTGTCGAATACACCAACAAAAGTTGACACAAAAATAGATAAAAAAGATTAAAATATTTTTTAAAATACACCAAAACAGACCTACCTTTGTCGGGGTCTGTGATGATGTTTTGGAGGGAGTTCTAGCTTTGGTTGCATCACTCGTTTTAGTGGCATTTGGCTGCAAAGTACCTGCAACACATTTCCAGCAAACATGATGTACCCATTGTTGGTTCAATGGTGGATGGTTCTCTAACTAAGCCCCCCCCCCCCCGGAATCAACTTTGATCGAGAATCCCATATGACATCCTAATAAAAGTCTTTGTTCTCAAGTGATCTGGTAAGGATAATCGATTGTGACCTGCTAGGAGGTTCTCGTTGTTTTCCCCAGTGTAGAGAAGACCGTATTTTGTAAAATTAAAAATGTTATAAAACTTAACTCATAGACAATAATATGTTGGTATTTTAAAATAGAAATTGTTAAAATACTCAAGAGAATTGTACAATTAATGTATCTGAATAACAAATAGCAAAATAGTATTATTTCTAAATTGTATACCTCTATGAATGAAGCATAGTATTATTACCCCTTTTCCCGCAAAGTTCATCTAAATTTTCACCCACTTGAAGTTTTGCCTCACTACCGTGACCCACAACAAGTGGGTGAAAATCACTCATATTCGTTTATTTGAAAGAAAACGTTTGCAAAACATCCATTTTAAAGCTTACTCTGCTAACAAAACACATAAAAACAACAATAAAAAGGTCATTGGTAGCCACAAAAAAAACTTGCCTTCATTTTGTGAATTACGTAGACTCAGCAGAACTTCACTTTGACAGTCACTTCGTGTACTGGACGATACCTGGCTGTCCATCAATGTACTGGCCTCAGGAATCTCCAGGACCTGGTTAGACGTCTTGTACCCTTTAATCTCTTTATGGTCATCTCTGCATTTGTCTTTGTTACGGACACCATTATCCTGACTATCCTTACTACCACACACACTCACACATTTGGAGCTTTGAGATAAATCTACTGTTACGTCATCATCTTGATAGTGACGCAGACTGGGTAGTTTCCGATCCAGTGACAAATCTACTGTGACGTCAGAAGCTGAATCGTCACAGGATCGTTTCCTGGCACCACTCCATGACGTGCCACTCCTTGACGTAAACCATAGTGGGCGAGATAACCCGTCTTTGATGCCTTTGGTGTCAGAACACGGTGCTAAAGGTATGAGAACTGATGACACCACGGACATTGTGTCGTCATCAAAGTCTGTCATGTTCTGAAAAACAAATAAGTACCTCACAGAATGAGTGAGTTAACGGGTGAATGAGTGAATTCGTGGTTGAATGAGTGAGTTAATGCGTGAGTGAGCTCATGGTTGAGAGAGTTTATGGGTGACTAAGTGAGTTCGTCAATGGGTGAGTGAGTTGATGGAGAATAATTTTTCATAAAGGTTTTTCTTCAATTTGAAATCATCATCAATGTCTTAGTTAGCACTTTCTGATTCATTTGAACACTAATGTTATATGGGTATATAGCCATTAGAAATATTTTAATTATTTCAGTGACATTCTTTATACGTCTTTATACGTCTGTAGACTGTAGATGTAAAAACGGTCCCCGTGCTCAAAGGGTTAATTCCTTAACTTAGTCAATCTTGTTTTTCTAATGATAATTCACAACAAAGAGCGATGTTGTAAGAATAATTTGTAAGTGAAAATTATTAAATATTATAATTTGGTGGTAACAGTCACTAAAAGTTACACGATCAAAATATTTATTTGACCTGATGCTCACATTTCCTACATCTTCCAGGTTTGCTGATTTGAATTTCGGGGTTCCCAGGACGTCAAACGCAAGACTATCTGAAAAATAATATTATGCAACATAGTATGCTATGTATATGAAACAAAAGCTGGCCTAACAAGAACAAACATAATTGCATAATTAAATAAAATATATTACAGAACTTGAACCTTTTCCAATAGCTTATTTCAGTAGCCCTACACTTACTACCACGAGCCACAACGACCCACAACTTCACATTTGTTTAATTTGAGACAAACGTTTGCAAATCTTGATGTTTAAACACACATTTCGTTCAAAATAACTGGTTTAAACGGCTAATAAAACGGATTGAAAACGGCTCGTTTTGCGATTTAATCCAAATAAAATGCCACTGAAATTGATAAAATAGTTCGCGATAGATGCTCAGTTAATAAAATAATTCAATTTTGAAGATGTATATTTTACATGAATATTTTTCGTCATTTGAATTTATGAGTGGTGGCATCCAAAAAAAGAATCGAACCAGCGGTGAATCGCCTGTTCTCAAGGCCCGAACATCGAGGATTGCAGTTTATAAATAGTGTGAAAAACGAGCCGAAAAATGTATATATATTTTTTATTTATATTTATATCATTTTTCCCTCATAAAAAGTGAATTGTGAGACAAAAAAAGGAAAAAAGTGGATTGTGAAGGATCCATAATATTCAGAACCTATGTGGCCCCTCAGTATAGATTATAAAATAATGTAACATGGTTTAGAGGTTTAACACTACACTTTAAATAACACAGTCGTGTACAAATGACTACGAGTAATGTGCTGTACCTTCTCGGGTGTCATCTTTTAATTTTGAACCTGAATCCTGAGTTGAGTCATCAAACTTTGAAGACTTTGCTCCGAAACGATAAAGACTGGAACAAAGTATAAAAGATTTTCCACACTGGAATGAACATGAACTGATGGAATTAATTGACAAAGTAGCCTAGCCTTCATCAATTAAAGATACAGATTATAATCAACAAATTATTGCTACTTATGGAAATATCACTTATTATGAACGTATACCAAAGTGTTATCAAGCTTAGGGTAGCTTTTTATTGTGCAATTATTAGTTTAATCACGTGATCGTGTATTACAATGTATTTATATAATATATGGGTAGGCCCAACCTTACAAATAATACATAGCACATGGAATCCTCCTCCTCAGAGTTTATTTATGCTATAATTCCCGGACCACTAGAAGAATCAACTCACGGTTTATTTAATATTGTTTATTGTGACACAATCACTGTTTAAGAACACATATTGACGACATATTTTATCATAAGTGCCTTAAACGACGTTTCAAATGGAGCTCAATTGTAGTGTTGTTGAGCGAGCTAGTTTAATTTGATCTGTAGTCTATCTGGATGTTGCCGTGGCCTAACATTACGTACGTCACTTGTAGGCATGTTGTACAGGTGTGCACTTTATGACACATATACGTGTAGGCCTATATCGTCTAGACAGAAATTGACACAGTCTTACAGATCAACCTCTTAAGTTTCCCGCCCCAACTGACCCCGTTCCTAAACTAGGCATAGATCTCAACTGGGTCGGTATTCTCGTACAAGTTACGATATATCGTAGGCTTCTGATTGGTCGAGATGGCCATCTCGACCAATCAGAAGCTTACGATATATCGTAACTTGTACGAAAATACGGGCACTGCGCTGGGCAGTCCTATCTACAAGTCTAAGCTTATAGGCCTATAGACCTACAGATCAAAAAAAAGCAAGCACGACAATCATAGGAGTTAAAAAATATTTTGTCATGTTTTTTGGAGACGATAAAGAATTGAGAAGTAATGTAG
Organism: Flabesymbios commensalis; assembly: GCA_964017125.1. Lineage (NCBI taxonomy): Eukaryota > Metazoa > Annelida > Polychaeta > Terebellida > Flabelligeridae > Flabesymbios > Flabesymbios commensalis. The sequence continues at coordinate 109,359,312 of OZ024903.1, read as the reverse complement.
CCTATCTGTATGTCATGACTGTTCATATGTTTAATAAACAGAATAAGACATCGTTTTTTTTAAATTAGAACTTGTATCAAAACGGTCAGAGCATAACAGCACGTTACGAATAATTTATCATCATGTATACATAGAGCCAGCGTTTTAAATATACAAATCCTGTGAGTGCATTTCGTTTTCATTGAGAGCTCGAGGGTAAGTTATGATCATATAGCTTGTATTGGCACGTAGCTTGTATTGGCACAATATTGACCCGCCGTCTGCGACGCTGGCCCACCATTGGACGTACATTTTAAAATTAGAATGTATACCCATTTGAAGTTGTGTCTCGCTACTGCGACCCACACCTTCAACTGGGTAACAAATTCTCATATCTATACAACTCAAATCTCAATATAATATGACAATCTTAATGCTTATTTCTCTTGAAATTTTTCCTGTTTGAAAAACAATTAAAAAAGGCTATGAGATTAACACTTTAACCCTTTCAGCTAGGGGGCCATCTTTAGACGCCAAAATACGTTCCCCGCACTATTTTTTTTAATTATATGGCCGTAGACACATATGCCTAAAATGAGCTGACTAAGACACTTATCATAGTTTCAAAGGGAAATAACCCCTTTGGTCTCTATGGTTTTATAAAAATATTTCAGCGTTGTTAAGGCTAAAATTACCTGTGGAGTCCACTCAGTAAGAAAGGTGACGTAGTACAATTAGTCTCTGTGTCTGAGTTATCAATCACAGATTTATCACATCCATCTTCCGCCATAGTGTCACTCGCCATAGTGTCACTTGCCATAGTGTCATTTGCCATAGTGTCATCTGCCATAGTGTCCTCCACCATAGGGTCATGCGCCATACTGTCCTCTGCCATAGTGTCATTCACCATAGTGTCATCTGTCATCCCTCACAGTGTCAACCCTCGTAGTACCATCTGCCATGGTGAATGTAGCTCTGTCACTCAACTATAAAAATGTCACATAATGAACTCAAACATAGTTTAGGTTATTTTGATCCCCGCCATAAAACATTAACAAATTCTGAAAGCTGGAATTTTCAATTTCGAACATGTTATGGATAATACCTCATCTATCGTATCGCAACACAAGTTAATACAATTCCGGCCTCGAAATAACATCCTCCAGTCCGGTACAGCCAGAGAAATGTTGGTCTGCCGTTCCAAGGTAAAAGGGTGTATCTCCAAAATTTGTGTTTTTGATTTTTTCACTTTAAATGACTACATTATGTGTTCCATATGTTCGCATTCACCAGGTGTCGCTAAACATCGAATTCAAACCATTGTGACGTCACGCCTTAGGCCATATCTCCATTTCAATGACAAATTGTCATCGTAAAGGGCGTATGTTTAGAGTTACATTGAGATTCGTCCTTTTTGTCCATGGAGGACTAAACCTACACCTTTTCTGAATGTAATTACATGAAGGATAATCATTTTAGCAAAATTCACCACAATATAGATTTTTGGTGCAGGAATGCAGATTGCAAGAATTCAATGTTGTTAGTAGTAATAGTAAATTATTGCTTTACATCACTTTTAGGCACAAATGGTCATTCGAGTGACATTGTAATACGATATGGTGTGCTTCTACAAATTCATGGTGATAAGGGTCGTCAGTTTGAAAATGTATGTACTCCAATGTACTCAAAACACACATAAAAACAGGCCCGGTATGAGTATGCTGACCAGACAGATTTCAAGCAGCGCCTCCTAGCGTGTAAAAATGTCACCACAGTTCAAATTGGGCTAAAATCAGTACCCTCTTTCACAGATACACATCTTTTTAACCCGCTGTATCCCTGCGAGGTTATCAAGAAACAGCTCTATCTGATATCTCAGACGAGGGAGATAACATGTGCTTATTAACCCTTTAACCACGGGTGGCGCGAAAGACAACCACCTGGCAGACCGCGGATCGCCTTTTCGCGACATCTGTAATTACTGTTTTTAATTTAAAAATTATTTAATTCAGCGCTCAGACAATTTATGACGTTATAATTCAGCGATGAAAGGGTTACAATTCACAAAATTATAACTACGCTGTAATTTATTTTGTTTCACTAGAGTAACAGCCGCATTAAACATATTTTGTGTCATGATTATCATGCATTATTAGAATGTGAACTATTAGTAGTATAAGGATTGTTATTTGCATTGCACAGAATACCAGAGATGAACTCTCTTTCTCCTTAGTGAGATAAGAGATTTCCTACAGCAGGCAGGACAGCGCTGTGATCCTGGAGCAGATTTCTACATAGAAAAAGTGTGTCATCGTCACCAGCTGGATGAACTAGTGGAAACACTAGCAAATAAAAATAAACTCGTTAGTTTTAAAATAATGTCTCACTTCAATATGATATCAGTAAAATGTCATGTGTTGTAATGTAATGATACTCCCAACAAATATTATAACTATATGTATGCAATTTTGGATGAATGTGTCACAGTGTTGCTGACTGTGATAAGCAATAAGCCAACATTGAATCCATATCTTGTGTTTAATGGGCTGTACCGGGGACGGCCTCAATAGCAGTTCAGCTATGACAGGAGACTCAGAGCTACTGTCTGGATATTTCTAAATTTTAAAAAATGCGACAAAATGGCCCAGCTGACCCAGACTGGTGGAACGAGTGTCAAAGACTTTGCAATAAAAAAATGATGCAAAGGTACTGTATCACAACTGCTTCAATCTTAAATAAATAATGTGCGTTTAATATACCCTGAACCACCAGTTTATATTATTGAACTGTGTAAATTTTATGTTTTTCCTCTCATATAATAATTATTAATCATTTTGGCGAATATATAAAACTGCTCACATGCCCACTGTTGATGAATGCTGTATGATTGTTATCATTTCCTTGTTGGATAATATATTTTTTTTCCTGTAAGAAATGTACTCTCTAAAAAAGTAATGTTTCTGGTCAAAGAGATGGGTGTCATAATCTTAAGTTTAAATTTAATCTAAGAGAATTCTAACAAATGAAATGATGGCATATAGTCCAGTTGTCAAATGACATTTTTTTACTCAAGCGTGTTTCGCGGTATGGACGATGTTTTATGATTGATTCTGGTTCTAAGGGATGTCCTGAGCAGGAATCAGCCGGGTGCCACTTTGGCACCCTTGGGCGGAATTTTTTAAGGGCAAAAACAAAATGGCCGCCAATTATTTCAAGGGCAAATATGATTTTTCAACAAATGAAGCCAGGAACAAGTGTAATACCTCATTTTTATGTGATTTTGACTGGGCAATCCATTTCTTGTATTATTTTGATGACTCATGATCATCTTCAAGGTCAAAAAGACAATTTCAAGGTCAAAGAAGCAAAAATACCATTTTTAACAAATAAAGATAGGAACATGTGTAATACCTCTTTTACATTGGATTTTATCTGAAAATGAATGTATGGTATTATTTTGTTGATCCAAGGTTAGCTTCAAGGTCGAAAGTCCTTTCCAAGGTCAAAAACAAAATCGTTGCCAGATATTTCAAGGTCAAATATGATTTTTCAACAAATGAAGCTAGGAACAAATGTAATACCTCATTTTCAAGTGATTTTGACCGGGCAATTCATTTCTTGTATTATTTGCATGATTCAAGGTCATCTTCAAGGTCAAAAGGTCAAATATCAAGGTCAATTAAGCAAAATTACCGTTTTTAACAAATAACGCTAGGAACATGTGTAATACCTCTTTTGTCATGCAATTTTGACTGGGCATTCCATATCTGATATTATTTTGATTATTTAATGTCATCTTCAAGGTCAAAGGGGTCAATTTCAAGGTGAAGTAAGAGAAAACACATTTTTAACAAATAAAGGTAGGAATGTGTGTAATACCTCTTTTTATGGGATTTCGACTGACAAATCCAATTATAGTATTATTTGAGTGATTAAAGGTTATCTTTAAGGTCAATTTCAATTCAAGGTCATCAAAATTAAATCAACAAACATAAATAGCAAAAAGTGTTGTACGTCTTTATAGTGTAATTTTGACAAATAATCCATTTCTGCTACTATTTTTATGATTAATGGACATTTTCAAGGTCAGTGTGTCAGTTTTAAGGTCAGGTGAGCGAAAATATGATTTTCAACAAATAAAGCTAGGACAATATCTTTCTGGTATGATTTTGGTTATTTGCGAGATCCTATAAGTCAAATGTAAATATCAAGGTCAAATATTATTTTAACATAGTATTCTACATATTGGAGCACACATAATAAATTGTCTTGGTGTATCTTTAACTGGATAATCTAATTCTAGTAAGGTTTTAATGAATATACATCATCAGAGTGAAATGATCAGACAACTAGAAGGCATCAAAAGGTCACCGAGAGGCGTCAAATAGCGACGAAAAAGCATAAAAGATCAATGGAGAGGCGGTGAAAGGTGACAGAGAGGCGATAAAAGACAATGGAGAGGCATTAAAGGATGTCGACGAGTTTCTAAAAGGCACCCCAGAGGCGCTAAAGAGCGAGTAAGAAGGGTTAAAAGAAAATGAGTAGTCATTAAAGGGCAATGAGGAGGCATTGAAGGGCAATGAGGAGGCTGTGGATGGCAACGAGGAGGCTGCATTAAAAGGTGGCGGGGTGGCATGAAAGGGCTATGGAATGGTGACAAGGAAGTATGTTAACGGGTGATGGGGCGGTGCTAATGGTTGATGGATAGGTGTCTAAGTGCAATGAGAAGGCATTAAAAAAGACAGAGAATCGTTAAAGGGCTATGAAGAAGCGTTAAATGGTGACAGAGAGACGTCAAAGAGCGATGGAAAGGCGTTTAAGGCCGAAAAAGTGTTAAAAGTGATGTAGATGCATTAAAGTTTAATGGAGGGGCGCTAATAGGCGCTGCAGATGCGTTAAATGGTGATTCTAAAGGGTTAAAGGGCGATGAAGGGGTGGTAAATGGTGATGGAAAGGCATTAAATAGCGATGGGAAGTCAGTAAAGGGCGATGAGGAGGCGTTAAATTTCACGGAAGAAGCGTTAAAGGGTGACGGAAAGGCGTTAAAGAACGAAGAAAAAATATAAAGGTAGACCCAAAAGCATTGAAGGGCAATGAGAGACGATAAATGGCGTCGAATGACCATGGGGAGGTGTTAATGATTGATAGTAAAGCGTTAAAATGTGAAGGAGAGTTAAATTAAAGAGCAATGGAGAAGCGTTCAGTGTGAAGAAGAGGCATTGAAGGGCGTCAGAAAGGCCTTCAATTGCAAAGAAGAGGCATTAAACTAAAAGGACGTTCAGGCCGAAGAAGAGGCGTTAAAGGGCAAAAGAAAAGCCTTCAATTGCAAAGAAGAGGCATTAAACTAAAAGCTACGAAGACGCATTATTGTCTTCCTTTAGCGCCTCTCCATAGCCCCATAATGCCTCTCTCTCACCTTATAAGGCCCTCGGTTGCTCTGTAACGCCTCTTGTGGCCCATTAACGCCTCCTCATTTCTCTTTAATATGCCTCCTCATTGCCCTTTAATGCCTTTTCATTGTCCTTTATCGCCTTCTCATTGCCCTTTAATACCTACTTATCGACCGTTAGAATGTTTCCATCACTCTTTAACACATCTCTGTCAATTGTCATTCAATACCTTCGAGCCGATGTCTTCACCTTGAGAATGTTTGATCATTTAAACCCAACATAATTAGATTATCCAGTCAAAATAAAACCCAACACAAGGTAATATACGTGCTCCAATTTCTAGCTTATACGCTAAAACATATATTTGACCTTGAGGTTGACTTTAAATCACCAAAATAATAGGAAAAAGACATTTTTCGCTCAAAATCCCACGAAAAAAAGTTTTTTACACATGTTTTAGCTGTATTTGTTGAAAATCATATTCTCCTTTACTTGACCGTGAAATTGACATTTTGAACTTAAAGATGACCTTTTATCATCAAAATAGTATCAAGAATAGATTATTCAGTCAAAAATCACGTCAAAAAGATTTATTACACTTCTTCCTATTTTGTTTCGAAAAGATCATATTTTTACATTTTGACCTTGGAAATGACCTTTCGACCTTGAAAATGTCCTTGGATCAACAACATAATACCATTAATGGATTTTTCAGACAAAATCACATACAAAAGAGGTATTACACATGTTCCTAGCTTGATTTGTTAAAAATGGTAATTTTGCTTATTTGACCTTGAAATTGATTTTTTGACCTTGAAATTGACCTTGAGTCGTGAAAATAATACAAGAAATGGATTGCCCGGTCAAAATCACCCGAAAATGAGGTATTACACTTGTTCCTGGCTTCATTTGTTGAACAATCATAGTTGACCTTGAGATATCTGGCGGCCATTTTGTTTTTGACCGTGGCAATGCCCTTTCGGCCTTGAAGATGACCTTGGATCACAAAAATAATACCATAAATGGATTTTTCAGACAAAATCCAACGAAAAAGAGGTATTACACATGTTCCTAGCTTTATTTGTTAAAAAGCGTATTTTTGCTTATTTGACCTTGAAATTGACGTTTTGACCTTGAAGATGACCTTATATCATAAAAATAATAGAAGAAATGGATTGCCCGGTCAAAATCACATGGAAATGATGTATTACACTTGTTCCTGGCTTCATTTGTTGAAAAAAACATATTTGACCTTGAAATATCTGGCGGCCATTTTGTTTTTGCCCTTAAAAAATTCCGCCCAAGGTAGCCAAAGTGGCACCCGGCTGATTTCTGCTCGGGACACCCCATAGTATCAGAATCAATCATAAAACATCGTCCATACCGCGAAACACGCTTTAGTCAAAATCCACTGGACTAATAGTTCAATATGAAAGGAAACTGTGGTAAAGAAGACTTTCACCAAGGGGGCTGGGTTGTGTGCCTGTAAACGCTCTGCATATCCCCAAAATGCATTGTTGTTTTTTCAAAATGTCCTGCCGGGTGCCCCCAAATCCCCTCCATTACCGGATTGTCCTGTAACCTCCTCTGTGTCTTCGTACAGATACAGAAAAAAAATGTTCTTATCTTAGCAATGTACGAGAATACTGCCCCTATTCACTAACCGTAATCCTTGTGATGCCATAGCAGGCATGCATTTAAATCTATACTCTAATATACAATTTTTATGTATTTCTTATATATTGCTAGTATACATGTATTCTTTCTTTGTTTTAAGATGTGATGTTTAAAGTGATACTTCAAACTAAGCTGTTTCATATTCAGAATGGGTTTGGGGGAGCTCTGTCAGTTAACATGCGTCGTTTAAGCTAAAATAGCACTGAACTTGCCGATGCCAATCTGAATTATTGGAATTTATCAATTTATATATATGTGTAGTTGTGCTTTTTATTGTGGTGTATTTTGCATTTTCAGATATGCTCCTGGGCGCAAGGGTAGTGGAGTACGCTCTAAATAGAAAATAATCTTGTGAAATAAAGTTATTATTCTTATTCCATCAGAAACTTGTACATGTACTTACAATAATGAGACATGTTATGTAGGCCCTATATCATTACTTTTTAGTAAGATTATCAAAGATCTACTTGTTTTAATTTTTTTTGTGGTTATGAGTTACACAACTGTAAGTATTTTTGAAAGCCATCTATATGTTTAAAAACTACATATGTTACTGCAGAATGACACAAGTTTGCTTTCAATATATTATATTCTGATTAAAAATTGGGAATCTCTGTTGAATTTTCAAAAAAACAAAGCCCACATGCATTTCATATAATATAGAACTGTATATAGCAGAAGTTGAAACGTCGCTTAGATACAATGTTGAAAAACGTTGAAATCACATTAAAATATTGTTGAAAGCACTTTGAATGACGTTGAAACGACATAAATATCACATTGCGATGATATCAGGTTGAAATTTCGTTGAAATGACATTGAAAAGACGTTAAATCAAGTTAATATCACGTTGTTATGACGTTGAAATAAAGTTAAAATAAAATTACGACGTTGAAACAATTTTCAAATGAAACCAATTTTCAACTTTTTAACTGTTTCAATGTCAGCAAATGACGTTCTTTCAACGTTCATTTGCCTGTTGGGTGATTGGACAAAAAACCTCGTCACAGACTTTCAAAAAGCTGAGAACTTTCTCATTGCATGCAATGTTCACTGAAAGTCTAAAGTTGGTATGTCATTCGTATCCCATCTGGCTATTTCCCGATCGCTCCATGTAGCGATTTACGATGGACATGGATGGAATACAGATGGGGAAGTATTTTCCAATAATACAGGTGTTGTGGTCGCACCAAAACCCATGTCCTATTTTCAGTCAATGAAAATAGTCAAGCTGCACATGTCTATAGACCCAGGCTACTGTACACTGTTTAACAGTGATAGCTCATAGGTGTGTGTGTGTGGGGGGGGGGAGGGGTGGTTGTCACCTCCGCGTGGTCCCCCCTGGGCAACTTCTTAGAAGGCCAAGCACACTCAAACGTTTTTGCCTTTTTCCTTTCATCGAACCAGGTTTTTCTATTTTTTGTGACGTGAAGTTTTTTGTTTTTTTGTGTTTTTTTTATTTTCGAATAGTTTTCAGTTCAAATTATTTATTCTTTATATATTCATATTTATATATTTTTTCATTGTACAGTGGGTTCTTTGATCGGTGCTGGGTGATTTCTCTGGGATGTTGCCCCCGGATTGATCGTCCAGCACACACTTTGTACATATACGGGATTGTTTGAAGTATATATTAATGGTTTCTCTTTGGCATCCTGGTGATGGACGGGATGTCCAAAAGAAACCATTGCCATATGATTATTTTTTCACTTCATTGTTTTAATGGTTTCTCTGTGGCATCCTGGCGGATAATGCAGCATGTAGTGACTGTAGTGACTTACGGTGTCCTCACGGTTCGTGATCGCTTCTGTGGTGTTCTTCAATATCACGGACCTTGTTACCAACTGTGGGGGCATTGTAAGACTTTAATTTTTGAGAATTTTTTTGTGGTTTAATGATTTCTCTGGCCATACACGCCGAAAAGTGAAGTAAAGAAGACATTTTACTTACTTACTTAATGGTTTCTCTGTTCATTGTTTATGTCATTGATATTTATGTCAATTTATATTGTGTACATACATACATTATTAAGACTTCATGGAGATATAGTGACTTGATAAGTCGTTCATTTTATAATCACTTCATATTTTACATTATTTTATACTGACATTTTTATACTCAATAAACTGTGTTGTAGTGCAGGTGCTACAACATGTCATCAGACTCGTTACATATAGGTGCCAGGAGCATCGTCATATTAAACATTTTAAACTGAATATTTTAGTACGAAAATGTTTTTATTAGCTTTGTCTTTCCTTTACTACTTTAACTATACAATATGGGATATTGTAATACTAGGAATTTTCACCTAAATGGCCATACTGGCCGAAAAGTGAAGTAAAGCAAACATTTTACTTACTTACTAGCTCATAGGTGTAGTGAGTAAAACAATTTTTTAATGGCACTTTTCGGCACTAATGGTCATTTCATTGACATTTCAGTGTATTGGCCGGTTTGATTGAGGTTATTAAAAGTAGGTTATTAGAGGGATTCTATAATTTGTTGGTTCTTTTGTAGTAGTAGTAGTAAATCATTGCTTTACGTCACTTTTCGGCAAAAATGGTCTTTTAAGTGACATTGCAATATGATAAAATTGTTGTAGTCAATTGATGAGATGAATGATGTACAAATGATGATGTGAGGGTGGGGTGATAGGGCATCGTGGGTTAATGAGAGCGTTTTCCGCCGCTCTGATAAGAGTTTCCGGGCATGTCTAGAGGATCCACCCCTAGACATGCTCAGACGGCCGGAGATTTGGGTTTCGCTGTGCAATTTAATGCTGAAACTCAGTGGCATTTCGCGCAGCTCGCTATCTTTGGGTCGGATAGTCTCAAGAGTAACAATACGAAGGGTAACTCCATTCATTCCCCGTGAGAGACCTAATGTCAACAACACGCTGTTGCCGGTTTAGTAGGGCTACCAAGGCCTACACCAGCGCATGCACTGATGTGGGTGTTGCATTGGATCCGCTGTCGAGTGGAGGAACCAGGGTATACCACAGGCAATCCCCCCGAAGATTATGGCCAGATACGAGGAGGTTGCAGCTTCCCTTGGATGATTGCTGTAGACTAGTTCTTCCATACCATTCCGTAAAGCCTGCCCTTATCTGACAGGGGTACTGGGATGATTGCTAGTAGTAGTACTTTTTGCCCCCATCTGGGGAGGGTCATTAGGGATCTGTTCCGTCAGTTGCATGCTGTATGGCATGGTACGGAAGCCATAGTCTACAGCAATCATCCAAGGGGAGCTGCAGCCTTCTCATATCTGGCCATAATCTTCCGGCGGATTATCATAAATATTATATCACTATTAAATACCCACAGGGCATATCCATATATTGGAAACAGAAGTGGCAGGCCTGTAAAGTAACCAGTTCTCACGTTTCCCACACTTCGGAAGGCTGTGTGATTTATGACGATACAATTATTGTACGCCCCACATCATCCATATTAATTTTTTTAGGCATATACTGTTTCTACCAAACAGCGTCCGAATTCCGTGTAAATTAATGTACAGGTGCAGTAATAATAATATTCATCATCATGCCATGTAAAAAATCTGAAACATTTTTGACAATCCTTCAGTCTAGGAATATAGCTTACATCATTCTTTAGTCTACTTTTGACAGACACACCCCACACACCCCACTTGACTCACCCATCTTTGCAAGATTACACACAAGATTCAAAAGTCTGTTTCGACTGATGTCGAATTCTGAGCCAGTCAAAAGAGTCAACTCGGGATTGTGAAAGACCTAGGACATTAAATATCATGTCATGTGTCGGGATAACAGCTCAAGATTACGGATAGCAAGAAAAAAGCAATCGTGTATCGTCGCCACGGAGCTAAAGGATCCTATCTGACACTCGTTAGAGTGGCAGATAGGATCCTTTAGCTCCGAGGCGACGGTGAGTATTTTTTCTTTTATTAAAAAAAGACCTGTTAGAAAAAACGCAGGTTAGATGTGGCCTAACGTATAGGAATTACAAACCCTCGGCATGGGCGTTACATTTGGTGGCAGGGGTGGGATCATCAAGCTAAATCTCTGCAAATATAATCTAGGTGTTGGATTTACTGGAGATCCCGCAATAAAAACATGAGCTCCTAAATATTCAATCTAGCAGAATTATTCATCTGCATATTTATTGATTCTGACAGATATTTTGTAAAATATTTCTTTTCAGAATTTTTGATCTTGAAATATTCATTGATCCTCATAGATATTTTGTCAACAATTTATCAACAGAATTATTTATCTGGAATTCTTTCTATTCTGACTTGATATTCTGTACAAGATGGGTGTACAGAATTCTTCATCTGCCAATTGTTTTTTACTGTAACAGATATTTTGTAGAATATTTGTCTCCCCAGAGTTTTCTTCTACAGATATTTGCTGACTGAACACATTTGAGATCTCTGATCTTCAACTAATTCTTGATCCCTCATTACAGTCCTCATCAAAGTCATTTTAGGGTTGTTTGTTTTCCATATTGTCTGTATGCCTGATAGCTTTGAATGGTCAACTCCTAGAGACCTAGAGATTATGTGGAATCTACAGCAAGATAAAATGTCAGAGAAAACGCAGGGTTAAGGGCTTGTAATCAACATATAAAGGAATACATTACCACTGCACCAGGCGAATGGATCATATTCCTTACCCACCTTTACATAGGAAATATGGTAATATATATTTAGTAGTAGTAAATCATTGCTTTACGTCACTTTTCGGCACAAAAGGTCTTTTAAGTGACATTATAATACGATAAAAACGTTGTAGTCAATTGATGAGATGAATGATGTACAGATGATGATGTGAGGGTGGGGGTGATAGGGCATGGTGGGTTATTGAGAGCGTTTTCCTTCGCTCGCCAGATAAGGGGTTCTGGGCATGTCTAGGGGATATACCCCCAGACATGCCCAGACGGCCGGAGACTTGAGTTTCGCTGTACAATTTAATGATGAAACTCGTGGCATTTCGCGCAGCTCCGCTATCCTCGGGTCGGATAGTCCCCCAAGTAACAATAGGAAGGATCACTCCCTCTGGGTAACTCCATTCATCCCACGTGAGAGACCTAATGTCAAACACGCTATTGCCGGGTATTTAAGGCTACCACGGCCTACATCAGCTCCAGCACTGATGCGGGTGCTGCATTGGCTCCGCTGTTGAGCGGAGGAACCAGGGTACGCCACTGGCAATCCGCCCGAAGATTATAGCCAGATACGAGGAGGCTGCAGCTGCCCTTGGATGATTGCTGTAGACTAGGACACAAAATATGAGACAGAATAAAGTGGACTAACTTTATATCAGCAGCACTGACATTATAGGCCTATCTACATGCTTCCAACTGTCCGCAGCCTTTCATTAATTCTGTTGATATTTTCAACGAAGAAAGGCAGTCATAGACCTACAGCAATTATGTAGGCCTAGCCTAGCTATACTTTCACTATCCAAACAGGTAATGTGAGTATGGCTTAACATTGGTTTATCGTATGCGACGCTGGCTCAACATGGCTCTTGTCAGTCATGTCAGTGCAGATTCTAGACCAAGCCTAAGGCTATGCCCAGGCTATGGTGACAACTTCTCTCACCTGAAAAAGTCAATGTCGTATACATACATAAAAAGCATCAAAATGACTATGACTGACTTTTTTTGCTGTCTTGGCATGAAATACAATGTCTTTTACGGTACCCCTGAAGCTGCAGTAAAGTTAAAGTTGCATAACTGTTTTGTTTATTTTATTCAAAAGATTAATCCATGGAGACTGGTGTTTTAATTTTGTATTTTACAGCTCCGGTTACTGAGTTAATAAAGATTTAAGTTTGTTGTTTTTTAATATTGCTGCCCCACCAAAACCTGATCACAGCGGAGTAAGACACACTATCTGTATAATTAGGACATTAAAAGTACCAAGTGGCAGATAATAGTCATCAATGAAAAGAATGGAAGACTTTTAAAAAATTTCTTATTTTTCATCATAGTGATCATAGATACATTTGATGCAACACGGGGTACTCCTGGGTACCGTTGTACCCCGGGGTACCGCGTGATTTGCAGCGCCACCTGGTGAATGCGGCGGCAATTTGCGTTGCAATAGGTTCTGATATTGGAAGATGTTTTACCAATACTCCTTACTGACGTAAATGCCCCCAAAACATATTTTGCAAAATATGAACGTTTCACATCTTTTTTGCCTTTTTAAAAATTATTTCACAATTTTTGGTACCCAGGGTACAGCATTGAAAAATAAATTAAGTAATTGAACAAAATGGCGTATTTCAATCTGGTATACCAGGGTACCGCGTGGTGCATCATTTCACAGTACAAAGTGTATTGTCCCATGTCAGTTAGACATATCTAGAAGTTATTACTTTGTCTGATATAGGTGATATCTGCATATAATGTCATGTTTAATTTCGGTACCGGTATGGAGAATGTCACTCACTTGAAAAATAGGACTTTATTTCAGTATGGTGCTTTTAAGTGTGGGCCAGCATCTGAGCCCTTGGGATGTAGTCGAAATTAGCACCAAATTCAGTGATCTAAATAATCTTTTTCGCTCTTTTGATTTTCGTAATTTTCTTGAAAAACATTTGCAGTTTTTTATTGAATATTTCACAGGCATTTCAAAATAGAGTGACAATGCTATTTGAAAATATCAGACTATTTTATTTTATCGTTAGTCATCACATGCAGTGATATAAATTGAGAAATGCTGTTAAATAAAACAATTGTAAAAAAAGCAGCCTTTACTGTATAGGTGGCCGAGTTCCCAGCAAGCAAAAGACATTCACCCATTTATGGGTCAATGTTGTACCAGCGTCGTAGAAGCTGGACCAACATTGAACCATCAATGAGTGAGTGACTCGTGTTTGCTGAGTTATTGTAGGGGCTGGCCTAATCTTAGCACACCAACAGGTGGTTTGTGTGGGCTTGGCATCGCAGCCAGCACGAGGCATTCGTCTACGGCTCTGGCCCAACGTTAGACCAATGCGGCTCAACGTCTCGTGCTTGTTATTAAGGGATTTGATGCTGGTCCAATGTAACATTATATTGGCCCATAATTAACAACACCATATAATTTGATGGTGTATCGCGTCGTGATCTAATCCAGCTAAATTTACATCGACTTTGTGCATTTATAGCCTTTAAAAATATATGAATGATTGTTTTTGATTATTTTAGGTTATTTCTGTCGAAATAAAAAAAAACAGTTACGCAGCTTTAAGCAAAAATATACGCAATTTCTTATCTTAACTATTTCGAGAATAGCAGTTAATAAAAATTCTTTAAAAAAGTCACGACATTTCTTAGCCTACCAATTCTTAGACTTACGCAATTCTTATCTCCTTCCAGAATACAGCCCCACATCTAGTAGAGTAGACGTGTTGTCTTCTTGCCAGTTGTCCCTACCTCATTTCGACCTATTTCGGCACCTAATACAAATTCTAATTCTCTGCTTTACATATCACACTTTGAAGTTACTATAATATTAGGTCTAGTCTATCCGTGTCCTGTCTGCACAGACCACCTGATTATTCCAGAGACTATTGCTTCTCCTGGACTGTGAGTCTATCAAGTTTAAGACAGGCTAGCTAATTAAAGGGACTGGCCCAGGCTAAAATCATCAAAAAATCGGTGATTTTATTTCGGGTTCTTAATATGACCATATGATGTAAACATGTACATAGACTAGAACTGCAATTTTTTATAATTTTTATGATGCGCATTCACCAGTTAGGCTAGATATAGAGATGAAATTCTCGCATTTCCTATTTTTGACATGGTTGTCAATAATTAGAAAGCAGGGAGTTCGTCTCTATATCTAGCCTAACTGGTGAATGCGCATCACAAAAATTATAATATTTTGCAGTTCTAGTCTATGTACATGTTTACATCATATGGTCATATTTAGAACCCGAAACAAAATCACCGATTTTTTGATGATTTTAGCCTGGGCCAGTCCCTTTAACCTTTTCACTACCATACATGACGGAAATTTCCGTCGTCATTCGTCAATGAACGTAACCATAAAATGACACAAATTTTCGTCAAATATATACTACATTTATGTATTTTTCGTCATTTGAAGCTGGAAATTGCGTTAGCAATTCCAGCTTCAAATGACGAAAAATAGAACTCCTACACCAGTATATCTGGATCCTGGCATGCACTCCGGCCTGGAAGTCAAAGGGTTAATAATTACATGCCAGGTCTACGAATACTAGCCTAAAGTTAGTCTATTGTTCGATAATATAGGTCTATAACCTAACTTGCTGTAAATATTATTATGTATCCCCTCTACAGAGGTGGAGACATGGTGCTATACTCTGTTTGTGAGTGTGCAGGCGGTCAAACAAGACTCGTTCACCTAATTCCAGGCCAATGTTGGCTCACCTACTACCAAGCTCAGCCAACATTAGCCCAGTATTGGGTGAACGTCTTAGTGCATGAGCCAGACCCTGAAAATTTGGCCTTTACTACCACTTGGGGGGGCAAATTCCCACTATATTTTTCCGAAAGCTATATATCTTGGGATGTCATTTCTGCATGATAGCAGTTTAGATTCGGTAGCTTTACGATTTTACAGTCATAATAGTGGACCCTATTTATATATATAAATATGTATTTTGGCGCCATTTTTGTAAGTGTTTTTTAGTGAGAGCAACATTAGCTCTATTTAGTTCTGTGCACACAAGAAAGTAAAAACAACTGCTATGTCAGTAACCTCAACTACACTCATTGTAATATATTACGGTGGTGGTTACCTCGGTCGACCTCTCGCGAGGTCATCAGAGGTCATCAAAGGTCACGAAAGGTCATCACCAGGTTCTTTTAAAATTAATTTCATTTTTTTTCAAAATTATTTCTGGCAGAACATATATTTTGTACATGCCATAATAAAAAATCACAGCACACTAATCTGTGAGAAAACGACATGACAGTGACACAAAATTATACATAGAACTGTGGAATAACAACATTTTGACGACCCTTTTTTCAGTTAAAAATGCATGTTATTCATTAAAAATACACGCAGCTATAGCGTATTTCAGAACATATGGACCGACATACCCCATGTATGTACTACATTTGGAATGCTACCTTAAAATGATATGTTACAATTTTTTTTTATATTTTAGTGTTTATCTCCCGAACCCCCTCCTTCACCCCTTACAAGGTCATTAGAGGTCACCAAAGGTCAAATTCTGGTATTTTTTCAACCAATTTCATTTTTCCCAAAAATGTGCCTGAGTGGACATCTAATCTTTGTACCTGCCATAACCACTAACTACAACTCGCCTAATTCTGGAAAAAGGCATAGAAGTGGGAAAATATACATAGAACTATGGGAAAAATAGCATTTCGACGGCATTTTACTCAGTTAAAAATGAATATTATTATTGAGCGATTAAACATTGCAAGCGTATTTCAAGGCTACATATCGCCCGACATATATCACTTAGGCATGCTGACTGAATTAGTAGTGTTACTTGTTAGGGGCACAAATTCATTGCGATATTCTAGTCGTGGTCACCAACCTGATCCAGTGCGAAGTCATCAGAGTGTAAATTTCTTATAACATTAGCATGATCACGCATAGCACTAATATCATATCGAATGAGCCACCCCAAACATGATATGCTCACCTTAGAAAAATAATATATACCCGCTTATAATTAATATAAAGCCGGAAACCAAAGGAAAATATAAGGTACAGGAAAAAGACAACAATTAATAATGAACACATTACGCTCCAATTGTTTTATTTTCCATTGAAAAGGGAGCTCCGTAAATCAGCTAAATTATTACTTTTATTTCACATATTAGTCATGGCTATACCTGTCTATCCTTGTTACGTACACATTAAAACATAGCGAATTACAATCTATTTAATTGCTATACAATCAGGTTTATTATATTTTAGCAAGTTCGGGTGAAACCGTAACATTTGATATGTATGTGTTATGAGCAATATGGAAATCAAATTTTAAAACATTCATATCTGTAAATACAAGAAAATGTTTTCGTTTATCGTTGGATCCTTTTTGAAATTGTTTAATCAGTTATACCGTGAAGATTAACAAGTGCAGTATTTCGTTATGAATACTCGTCATCAATATAATATGTCTTAACTACTTGTATAATACACAATACGTATAATTATTAAGAAAACTAGTAACATCAGCTTCCTCTTGTACTCTACATTTATATTTAAATTTTATAAGTGTTGTTTATGTATATAACCTATTTACATGTTGGTTAAGAATATAATTAAGTTATAACCATGACAATCGATATATAATCTTTTATAACATACATGTTAATGGAGTACATACTATATTTTCTTATAATATTTGGATGGCATCATGCACAAGTGGGCTAACCCACATTTTGACAATTTTGAGAAAAAATCACGCAGCAACATGGAGTACAAATTGAAACGAATAAATACAAATTAACACTAAAAGGTAACAAAATCAATGACCAAATGGTCTTACCCTGAATGTGAAACTCGTATATTGATCAAGTTGTTACTATCAATGACATATATTTTCATTTTTTAAGTGGGTTAGCCCACTTGTGCATGATGCCATACATTTGGTAGTTTGATCATTATGTACCATTTAAACCTTCATGATGCACCCGAGCATCATTTTTCATCCAGCATCCATAAACATCATGAAAACTGAACAAATTTATTACAGAGAAGGGATTGTATTTAATTTGTCACATTTTCAGTTCATTTTCATCCACTACAAAACAAGAATTGCGATAGCAATTTGAGGCCTGTAGTTGATGAAGCTTTCAATTGTAAATTATTAACCGTTTATATCTCGCTATTTAAATATTTTAACCTTCATGGTGTATCAAAGCACCATTTTCATGTATTACAGAAATTCGAATTGAAAATTTCTATAGAACTATTTCAACAATACAGCATTTTACTCAGTTTATCACCCTTTAGAAGACTAGTCATCTTCATCCACTAAAAGTCCAGAATTGCGACAGCAATTCGCGGCCTGTAGTGGATGAAGATTCCAATGGTAAATTTAGGCGTGAAAGTTTAACTTATTATAATGCAGTTCTTTACTATGAATACCTTCAATATAATTAAGTTCTGAAGTATATATAATTAACAAGAAATCTACATATCTGCTTATTAATGTATATTGCATATATACATGTGTTACATTGTGTCTTCTTGTATTTGTCGTTTATATGTCTAGTAGGCCTACATTGTCTGCATGTTGTAAACTAATGTCTGCTTCGTAATCTTCTGGTTTTTGATTGCTGCACTCTCGAAGTCGACACATGTCAGTGCATTTAAGTCCATTCAAGATACACACACATGACGGTAACTTGCATGCTCTAGAACATTTACAGGACATCAATTCCAGAACAGCTTCAGGGGCCGGGGAGCCTGTCATCCAGTCTATTGTGAGAAATTGTTGGTCGTGGTCTGATTCTAATTGCCAGCCATGTCCTTTTGGATTTGGAATTTCAGGGCATGCTTGAAGGCTTCGTCTCCATATAGCTGCTTGATAATTTGCTCGCAATGAATGCTTTGCCAGGCAGTCCTTGCATGGTGGTAGTTGGTAAGATTCAACTTCACCATCTTTTGAACAGAACAAATTATATCGCAAGTCATTAATTTGTGAAGTCATCGGCTTTGTTGCATATAGAAGACATGTGAACTTTTCTAATCTAGTAAATAATTCTGCGGTGATATTCCAATTTTCTCCTAACTGTATAAATGTTTCTCTGGCATCTTCGTTTGTCTTAATCAATTCTAAAGCACGAATTTTACCTTTCCCAGCAAAGGCACTCACACTATCACATCCTGTAAAGGCATGCAGTCCTATCAGTGCTTTAGAAAACTGTGAGCCAATAGCAGAGCATATCTGGTGGATGTCAATCAATCGCGTATGTGTTTGTGTTCTGCATTTCTGGAAAAGAGGAACTCCGATGGTGTCACTAAAAGCCAAGCACAGAACAAAAACATCTGTATCCTCTGAAGAAATAATTACTGACGAGTAACCATCTTTTACAGCATGGGCAGCATGCAGTAGCATGCGTCCATCTGCTTCCTCATTTTCGCTCATTAGTTCTTCAACTTCGTCACACATGTCCTCATAAATTTTCCAGCATTTTTTGCCATCTGTGGCATGGAGTACCTTGTCGTGTAATTTTTGTGTATATTTAGGTTTTTGCCATTCATGGATTAGAAATTCTATGAGGCTAGCTTTATTATTTGCTTGCTTGAGAAATAGTCTCCACTGTCTAACCAGCTGAGTAGATGTTATATTGTGCAGCTGCAGACCTTCTTCTTCTCCTCTCTGTGTCCTTTCAACGTTTTTTATAGATATGGTCTGGTAAGTGTCAAAAACAACGTCTATTCTGTCACTGTGCATACCTTCTTTACACACCATTCCGTGCAATTCAGCAGCCACATCTCCAAAGGTAGTTACTTCGTTTTTTACCTTATGTACTAAACTCATCCCGTCAATTATAGTTGCTGAATTAGTTGGGAACGAGTTTGATGGAGGTGCTAGTTTATTCAAATGCTTGGCCAAAACAGATTTAGCTGTTTTCCTTGGTGTTCCATCAGGATTTGCCAGTGACCATGGTAAAGGTCCAAGCGGATGTGCAAAAACTTGTCTCATATCAAGGCTTCTACTTTGTGCTATCACAATTATTCTTCCAAACAAAGACCTATCTGTCTTCAACATCACAGCTTTACCATTGGATATAGCTTTTTTCTTTTTGACTAGATTAGAGAAAGTTTTCAGTTTGTTTTTCGAAAGCGGGTCATGGAATTTCAGTCGCGGTGGATTGCCTTGCAGTCTGTCAAAGTTAAATTGTTCATATGCTTTTTTACCTATGTTGTAAGCGTTGAGTAAATCTTCCATGATATCTGCGGGCGCTGTTGTTGCTGTAGAGATGCATACCAAGTCATTTTCTTCAAACGGATTAATCCAATTATTAAATAACTCCACAATGGTTGATACATTCGTCTCGTCTTTCTCAATTCTTGGTCTTTGTAAATCGGAATGGTTTAGAGATGATCTACTTGTATTTGTAATGTCCCTCAGATTTGCAAGAAAGCCGCTGCGATATTCCGCTGTGAGATAAAATCTACTCACAGCTCCAGATTTTTTACTAAACTTTGTTGTCCCTCCTGCTGTTTGGGTATCTTTATTTATAGTCATTTCAATCGTTTGATCGACTGGAATTCGTCCAAATGGATTCTGATCCGCCAATTGTACTGAAAATCCACCGTTACAAAATATGTTGTATACCTCTGGGTGTTTTTCTTTAAGGCTGTACATTTTTGTAAGGTATGCAGGCAGGTATCTTGCATAATTAACTCTGTCATAAGCAAAACACCATGGGATCATTTTACTTATAGCTGAGAGGTGCAGATGCCAATTTCCTTCTCTAGATGCTCTTAACAGACCCAATAATATGTCACCTACAATGTCAACGTAAGACATCCAAAATGATGATAGCTTTCCATTATCATGGCGAAGGAAGTCTAAATATTCATTCCAGCTCACCATCACTTGTTCAAATGCTACACAGTTCAATATTATGTCTAATTGTTCCTGACATAGGTCATCATGTAGGTTGTTTACTTGATTTGTCAATTCTCTGTAATGTTCCAAATTATCGGGATGGTTTGCTTCTAACCATGGAAAAAACCCTCTCCATGCAACACGAAGTAGACCTTCAAATACACTTTTGTGAACTCGTATTGCTCTATTGTACATTTTTCCATCAAGCACCCCAGATACTGAGCCTGCAACAACTAAACCTGATTCAATACACATGTCGCGCAGACCGGCATCTTGAAATCGTTTTCCGAGTATGGCTAACACTGTTAAAATGGTATGAAATGTGCCCAATCTTATGATAATATGTTGATATCTGTCATTGTGCTTCCATAATATTTCTGTGGCTTTCGAATAGAGTGCTTGATCCATTACTACAACGATGTTATCCAATTGCAGCATTTGTCTTAATAAATCGGTTTGCTTGATAATTTCGTTAACTGTTGACATTTCAGTGGCTGGTGCGTTTATTGTTGGTAAGTAACTAACTACATCCTGGTTTATATTAATGTCATTTCGTGTAGATATGTTGAAACCTGTCCAGCTAGGAATTGACTGACTGCCAGGGTCTACCAGTCTGGTGAGCATCCACAGCAAATTTTTACACTGTGCTGCATTTGTATTGTTTATCTGTTTTTCAGTCTCCACGACCAGTGCTGAATCAACTGGTGGGCCGACTCTAACGCCACATATGTATGTTTCTAGGGGTTTATTGTCGATATCAATCGATCGCTGTTTCATTTTATTAATAGTTGGTAGTGTTTCATCTTCAATGTGCGGACCATAAACGCGTGGTTGTACAGCTATTCCATTCACACGGTGTGTTGTTCCTGCTCCAGTTAATGTCTCTTCCAATCTGTCAATGTTGTCGAAAGCTAAATTTGTGAAAACATGTGACTTGATGCTCTGTGGGATTAACATATTTCTATTAGAAGTCACATTTAGTTTTTGAAGGCAAAGTGCTGTATCATTTTCTTCGAGTTGTGAGTACGAAATTCCGTGGCCAAACTTGTTCAGTATCTGGATCAATTCTACATTACCAGTCAGTGCTTTTACACCATATGAAAGAAGTATATGTTTTGGAGGTTTTGTTTGTCCATTAGTTACTGCATATATTAAATCTTGACTAAATGAGTCACATAACCGTTCAATCTTTGGTTGTGTAGTGACTTTGCTGGGTGAAGATGTCAGCAAATTACTAAAGAAGCGTTTTAGTCTACCAGGTATTTCCATTGTATCCTTGGCTGTGTCGGCAGGATGATAAGGCCACTTGTTTTGCACTGCCATGTTTTTGATCGATGACCTCAAGAGTGATGATGATTTATCAATGATATTGTTGTTATCTTGTTTCGATTTCCATAAATGCAACTCTTCTTTTACATTTTGATATTTCTTTGCCAAATCGACAATCTCTAAATTAGAAGGCATGACGTGCAACTTTCCTTTTTCATCTGGAAATATATGTAAAGCATTTCCGAATTGTTGTTCAATTTTTCGTCGCATATGATTCTTTGATGATGTCGTTAAAGCTGCAAAACCTTTCAATTTCATTGAGGAAGCCAATTTACTTTTCAAGCTGCTGAACGCTATAATTTCTGGCGATGTTATCAGATTGTTACGAATGTAGTCAAATAATTCGACGTATGCTATGTGTTCTGCCTGGGAATAAGTGGTATTCTCTGTGTCTTCTATTGTATTATCATTATCGGGAACCTGGTGATGTTTGCGATCTGTTTTTCTTGTATATTCTTTGTAACAGCTTCTGTGATAATGTGCTTCAGCTGCTACAATATCCCTGCTGGTCACCGCCATTATATCTGTGTCCTGTTTCTCAATCGCAATTTGTCTTAGTGTATTGTCGGCTCTGAGATCGACTGATTTTGTTAAATTTTCTTTACTACGGGACCATTTCCGGTAGCGAGTTTTCTTGCAAAATATGCACTCTTTTTTGTAGATTATGTCTGAATTATTACTCTGTCTTTTTGATTGACGGCTAGTGCTGTCAGAAAGTAAATCATCGCTGTTGTCAGACTTACGTTTTAATGACTCAATGTCTCTTTTCAATGTGAATAAGCTACGACAGTATCTGTGATACGCAATATCTGGTATGGCAAGGTTATCCGGCATTTGCTCAGCGAGATGCAAAATTGGTTCATGGTTTCTGACCTTTGCCACTTCTAATAATGTCTGCCATGATGCTTGATCTGTTGGTTTGGTTAGCGATTCTGACAGATTTAAATTTGAAGAGATGTGGTGTATGATGCACCTTTGTGGTACTTTGCCAACTATTTGGATATTTGTATCCATTTTGTTCAGTTTCTCTCTAACGTCTTTGTGATACAATTAAATAAAACTATTAATACCACTCATAGTTCATGCTCAACTTGTTTGTGGATAGTCTAAGATATGTTGTGTATGATACACGTTTGTGGTATTTTGCCAATTATTTGGATATTTGTATCCATTTTTCTCTCTAACGTCTTTGTGATACAATTAAATAAAACTATTTATACCACTCCTAGTTCATGCTCAACTTGTTTGTGGATCGTCCAAGATATGTGGTGTATGATACACGTGTGTGGTACTTTGTCAACTATTTAGATATTTGTATCTATTTTTTTCAGCTTCTCTCTAACGTCTTTGTGATCGATCAAATAAAAGTATTTATACCACTCATAGTTCATGCTCAAATTGTTTGTCGATAGTCCAAGATATGTGGTATATGATAGACGTTTGTGGTACTTTGCCAACTTTTTGACTATTTTCATCCATTTTTTCAGTTTTTCTCTAACGTCTTTTGTGATACAATTAAATATAACTATTTATACCTCTCATAGTTTATGCTCAAATTGTTTGTGGATAATAACATACAATTGTTATCAGAGTTCAAACATGAAATTAGAAAGCGGACCAGGCACATATATTTGTGCAATGTATTGATGTCAACATGCGATACATACATGTCAACGAGTAGTACAGTTCTCTGGAATCGGGAGGTGGTAAAGACACGTCCTCCAACTGCCGGATAGTCATTTTGATGGACATCAAAGTTGTACTGTTTATTGAGAGTTAGTAATCTCCATCACCACAATGTCTATTGCATGTCAAACTAAAAAGTTACAATAAATATAAGCTAATATCTATTGAAACTAGCTAAAAACTATTTACTACTGAACATGCTAAATACTACATCACAGCTCCTAGTCAACTACAGTAACTGTATCCGAAAGTTTTTTTCACGGGGAAGAGCACCAGCACCCGAACTGCTTTCTTGTGAAACGTTTGAAGGTACGCCCATCTGCAACTGTTGTAAGCTACCATGGTTCATTCTCCTCATACCTACACGCACAACGTCGCACGTTCAATATCACCTGAATAAAAAAACAGGAGGGTGAGTATTTTAAAAGAGTAGTCCACTGTGTAAGAATAGCGCAACAAATCTGTATGCCTACCCAGAAAGCACCACTCTGAGTACAGAGACAGAGCCAATTGAGGTATTTAAAATTGAAACAAAAAACATAGGGGCCTACATACAATGGTATACAGCTTAAATGAGGCAAATGAAAAAGGATTGTATTTAGAATAGTTCAAAATATCCATACTAATTTCAAAATGTCTGAACTAGCCTAAATCATATAATGACATGAACACACATTTCTAATTTTGAAATCCCGAAGTTTTACAATTTCAATTTGATGTTGAGCCATGAGAAATTAAATTGTCAGCGGTTTGGTGGCCCTTTTTCATTTCCGACGGTTATTTTTAATGACAAATCTGGTCTGAGGGGGTCCGGGTGGGTATGATTGGTAGCAGGAGATCTATGAATACATAGAATAAAATTAATTTAAAGTTAACTACAATGTAAATGTTTTTAGTTTCAACAATTTTTTCAAATTCATGTAGAAAACATCCAGTCAGCACCAGAAATGTCTTATAATTAGTCTGTCTTTGTTTTAGTTGATTTGTTTTCAAGTTTGTAAATGCCAATTTAAATTGGTTTGTGTGAAGCGGCAGGTCAGTAAATAATATATAATATTAATATAATTTATTCGCATTACCTGACTCCATAAGGAACATCATAGGTAGGCCTATATTATGTGAAACTCAATAGCCTTGAACTCCAATGTTTCCACTGTGGTAGCTAATACAATGAAGTATGGGGGAGGGGGTCTTATATAACATTGTTTTCAGTGAGTAGCATTTCAAAATGATTTTCGGTGAATATCTGAGTCTCATGCTTCACATTGTAAGAATATGTATAGTATTAGGCCTATTATGTAGGCCTATGCTGCTATAAAGGACTGGTGTATGTGACTAGCATGTGGTTATGCAGCAGTCAACGAATTCCCCGACACCCCCCACCGCGGGGCTATGTGGGGGATTTGCTTTTTGGGTGTCCCAAAAACACAAAAGTCCCCACAACCAGGGGCACATTTTATGTTAAACCCCCCTGATAACCCCCAGGTAAAACCCCCACCCAACAGGGTGGGACAAATCTCCTGGTTTGTATTTATAAATGATTTCCATCAATAATAATAATTATTGTGACGACAGACCTACCTCATTGCGTAACATTTAAATTAGCATTTTAAATTAATATTAGGACACAATTAGAATACAATTTGTAATCAACTAGGCTACTTAGTCTAGTAGGCCTATTTGGCCTACATGGCTAACGCCCCTCACCTCCTGCCATCACATTGAACATGGCTGATGCTCCTCACCCCCTCCCATCGGCTTGAACATGGCTGACGCCCAACCCCCCCCCCCCCCCTGCCATCACCTTGAACATGGCTGACACCCCTCACATCACCTTGAACATGCTGACGCCCCTCACCCTCTGCCATCACCTTTAACATGGCTGACGCCCCTCACCCCCCTTGTCATCACCTTGAACATGGCTGACGTCCCACACCCATCATCACCTTGAACATGGCCAACGCCCCTCACCCCTCCCATCGGCTTGAACATGGCTCACGCCCCCCCCCTCCATCATCTTGAACATGGCTGACACCCCTCATATCACCTTCAACATGACTGACGCCCCTCACCCCCTCCCATCACCTTGAACATGGCTGACGCCCCTCACCCCCGCCCCCCCTTGCCATCACCTTTAACATGGCTGACGCCCCTCACTCCCATCACCTTAAAAATGGCTGACGCCCCTCACCCCCCTCCCATCACCTTGAACATGGTTGACGCCCCTCACTCCCCTCCCATCACTTTGAATATGGCTGACGCCCCTCACCCCTCTCCATCATCTTGAACATGGCTGATGCCCCTCACTCCCACCCCCTTGTCATCACCTTGAACATGGCTGACGGCCATCACCTTGAACATGGGTGACGCCCCTCACCCCCCTTGTCATCACTTTGAACATGGCTGACGCCCCTCACCCCCCCCCCCCCCTCATCACCTTGAACATGGCTGACGCCCCTCACCCCCCCTTGTCATCACCTTGAACATGGCTGACGGCCATCACCTTGAACATGGCTGCCGCCCCTCACCCCCCTGCAATCACCTTGAACATGGCTGAACCCCTTCCATCACCTTGAACATGGCTGGCGCCCCTGCACTCCCTCCCATCACCTTGAACCACCCCACTGAACTTGAACATGACAGCTTCAATGTTTTGTGAAATTAAAACTTTTATTTTATAGCAGTCACTTGAATAGTCAGAAAGATTTTCAATATAGACAAATCCCGTGATTCCAATCTGGGTCAAAGCTTGAGAAAATCCACACACCCCAGGGGCTTGAACAAACAGCAAACCCCCAGGTAACCCCCGTGGTAAACCCCAGGCTGCCCCGCGGTGGTGTGGGTCGAGGAATACATTGACTGCTGCATTAGCCTTCTATGTGATTACAGCTATACTACACTAACCATTTCAACACACATGTCTCATGTATAGCTCTATAAAAACAATTTTGATAAAAACTGTCTTGAAAGAAATACATTTTAAGAACTGTGGACAACCTGCATAGGCCTACACATAAATCTACTTCGCGTATATTTTTGTTTTCCATTAATATAGTTGGCCTACACTACTGCACATTGTAATTTCTACATCCTTTTTCCATGGTAGTAGCCTGACGCTGTTATGAGCGAGCTATCCCACACGACGTTGTGGCGACTTTGAATCAGCGTCTTTGACGTTGATTCAATGTCGCAACAACGTTGTGTGCCCAGTGGGATACAGCCATTAGTAGAAAAAAAATTTAATTGATAGATTTTTTACAAGAATACACTTTTTTCTTTGTAGGCCAGTACTTATTATATAAATAAATGGCCCCGTAGCCCTGTGGCGCGAACAAAAATGTTGTCTTAACTTTACATAATAATAGGATACCGACAAAATGTCATTATGTGATATAGACAGCAACGGTAGACTATAATTTATGCGGAGTAAATTACGCTATAATTGCAACTTCACATTGAAATAGAAATATAGACCTACGATAGGCCTACAAACAATTGAAACCATTTTTTATAGCGATAGTCCTATCGAGTTTAACTTAAAGAACAAACATCATATTTGACCTAAGGAATGAATGACCGTGGGGGGCCCACAGTAGCCTATCAAGCAGGGTCAGTTTTTCATCGTTAATATTTCTCAGATTGCTTGGGCTGCCAAAATTTGGTATGAGCAACCAAAATTAGCATCTTATGTAGGCCTAGGCCCTAAATATATAGGCCTAGGCCCTATAGGCCTACATATTTTCTGTGGATATCTTGACCACTTCTATTTGGTTGAAAAAGCCACGTATAAGCAGTAAATTATTATGTAAACCATTGTAACGGTTAGGCCTGGTATGCCTGATGTCTACTCATCACTGTAGATCCTCTACCGTGAAGATTAGGCCTATGTCTAATAGGTTTATCAACATAAATCTTCGCTGCACATGAGTAGGGCCTATAGGCCTACAGATTATTCGACGTCCTCATGTATCCCCATAATAATGTATTTAACAGAAAATATGCCCTATGAGTATGTTTATTCATTGGAATCTGCCACACCAACTTTAATTGCGTAGGCTATAAGAAATGGGGGGCATCTCACCAGTTAAACTGCGAAATTACCAACATCTACATTGAGTCGAAAACACAATGCCTGTCAACGCGATAATATTTAACGCGTATAGCTGCAGTATAGTACCGCAATCGTGTGCTCTGTGTCTGGCATTAACAACAAAAAGAACGGATTGTTTTTTAGATAATTTCATAATGGAGACATATTATTGCTTTAGTCGTATATTTTTATATATAAATCTAACATTATGTGTCAGGGGATGTCCTATACATGCATACAAAAGTAGTATTGTCTGGTAGAGTACGAGTTGTCAACAACGCCGGTCACCGGTTTTCAACCGGCACTCCAAAACTCGGGTGCACGGGTCACAAAATCCTATTCTAAACACAGTAACTTAAGATTAATAACATAATATTTTGGATATCGATAGAATATTATTAAATATATTACATGTTTGTGATTATTATGATAAGACTTATAGGTAGAAGACATTTTTTGTCATTTTGCACGACATCGTTCAGTGTCGTCTGCTTTGTTTACTGTCAATACTAGTCAATAATAAACTGCAAAACGCGTTCATAAAAACGCGTCGAAGGAACCAGAACGTGCATTTTTGTCACGAATGGGTGGTCTACTAATACATCTATAAAATTGTTAAGCTACCGTTTCTAAACTGCTATCATGCAAAAATAGTATCCCTAGATATATGGCTTTCAGAAAAATATAGTGGGCATTTGCCCCCCCAAGTGGTAGTGAGGACCCCCTCTGGCTCATACACTATCTCGTGTTTGGCGCCACGCTTAATGTCGGCCAGCGTCAAACACGGCGGGCCAACATTAACCCAGTTTTGGTTCAAAGCAACATGCCGGTACCGCCATCATGTAGTACTGACTAGGGCTGAATGAATACCGCCCAGCACAGGAGATGCTGGCCCAACATTGTGTCTGTACTTGCCGCCAGCCGTGGCCACTAGCAGACCAGCACGCAGCCCAGGAAACACGAGGTGGTGAACCAGTGCTGGTTTGATGTCGATTGGGACCAAGTCTAGTATTCTACCCCCGACAAATCGAAGAGTGTTACATCCTGTCACATGACGAGATCGACCAATAACCAGCGTCATTCAGTTGTTATTTAAATTAGGGTGTAGAAAACCAGACTTTTGGGCTCCGGATTGGTATAATGACCTTCGGACTATCGAAACTTTGGACTATAGAACCTTCGGACTATCGAGCCTTCAGTCTAGTGAATCTTCGGACTAGTGAACCTTCTGACTATCGAACCTTCGGACTAGTGAACCTTCGGACTATCGAACCTTCGGACTAATGAACCTTCGGACTATTGAACCTTCAGACTGGTGAGCCTTCGGACTATCAAACCTTCGGAATATAGACATGTAACCCGTATAACTATGTGTTTCCCATCAACAGCACCAATACAATGAGGGTATACTTCCATTGCTCTTTAAAGTGGGATACCCTTAAACAAGTTCCAAAGTTCCTAAGTTCCGGGAACTTCAAGTTCCCAATTTTCAAGTTCCGGGAACTTCAAGTTCCGAAAATTCAATATTAAAACATTATTTGCAAAAATCGTTTTTGGTCGTTAAAACAGTTTGGTAGACCCCTACACATTATTAATTTTAAATGCTGTAGACTAAAGTTAATTTTTCACATAGGCCTATTTATATTTTGTTTCTAGGCGATCTTGGCAAACATTTCACGATGTGAAATTAAATATATATAGGCCTACAGGTATGAAATAACATTTACAAAAGAACAGCAAATTTATTATACAAAATATAACATGGAGAGTATTACAATATGATATTTTCCAAGATATGGGCCTACTTGTAAGCCTAATTATATTCGAGTGGTGGTCGCAGACGATAGAACAACTTTATTAAACGATTACTAGTATTGGGTCTTTGATGTCTGTTTGTCGTGTTTGATGGGCTATATTATATATAGGCTATATAGGGCTGCGGTGATATCCTGTAGAGCTATATTGAGGTCTATCCTCCACGCGCGACGATGTTTGCACCTCCCCCCCCCCCCCCCGCGGCAATCAACTAGAATGAACACACAGTCGATGATATTTTAAAGACCAACGTTGAGACTACATGGATTCCTATCTTATCATATCAAACACTTTAAACTGAATATTTTAGTACAAACATGCTTTTATTAGCTTTGTCTTTCCTTTACTACTTTAACTATACAATATGGGATATTGTAATACCTGGAATTTTCACTTAAATGGCCATACTGGCCGAAAAGTGAAGTAAAGCAAATATTTTACTTACTTACTATCTGTGAGGTGTGATTGGCCTATATCATTATATATTTTCTATGCCTATAGCGGCATGTTATAATAGTCTTTGAACTTGAGTAACAACTGGGCCTCCTCAGATCTGTGGATGACTGCTAATACCAGCTGTAAATCTCCCATCAAACAGACATTGACCCGATCTTGGATTAATGCTGCTGTAAGGTCGCAGACGTTGGGCAAACCTTACCTCAACTTTGGGTCAACGTCCGGCCAACACATATGACACTTAGCGGTCTAATTCGTCATTTGAACAAAAAATGAGTGTGCGCCGTCTCTGTGCAGTGGTTAAAGCCTGGAAATCATAGATCGCTGGTTCGAAAACTCCTCTGGCATAGGCCTATGTGCACAAAGGTGGTCTAGTCTAGAAAAGCACATTTAATGCCATTCATGCTGGCAGCTTGGCAATACTATAATGCGTGGAAAGGCAAAAGGCAGTATCTAAAATGTTTTTTGTTGAAATAGGAAAAAAACATTTTTTGTGAATTTTTTTCGAAATTTCGGAACTTGAAGTTCCCGGAACTTGAAAATTGGGAGCTTGAAGTTCCCGGAACTTGGGAACTTGTTTAAGGGTATAATACTCTAAATATTAAAAAAAATCGGCGGCTTTGAAGTGATTATTTTTTTTTTCGATGACGTCAAAATCAAAATAGCTGCGCTGACCTCCTTTTTTCAGAGTTTCACCCGTGTTCGAGCTTATCCGAGCTCTCTATGAGTGAATGGCATACAATTTAGAGCGATAGGCCCCTCCTCCCCAAAATTTACCAAAGAAATTACGGATCAAAACAAATCTAGGTCACAGAGGCCATATGATGGTGAAATATGAAATCAAGCATCAGGTGTACACATGGTTAACCTTCACGTAAAGTTAACTGTACATTCCAGTAACTTGAAACAATTTATAGGGCTAAGAGTGGAGGACAGACGAGCCCCGTGAAAAACAAAAGTCTTGATTCAAAATTTGGCTGAGGGCTAAAAAGGCACAGTTGCTGACTGGTCCATGCCGGAACAATGGTGTTTCGAACCAATAGGACTTAGGACTAATGGGTCTTTGAACTAATGGGAAGTCGGACTAATGGGACTAAATTACGACCATGTTATCCCGTTATTGTTAATTATCACATATATAATTATGTCAACCTCATTTAGGAACATAAATAAAAATACACATATTAATATAATATTCGCCCCCGTCAAGTGCGACGCGTTTAATCCATAGCCTGGGATTTAATGTTGTCTTCAATCATTTGTATTGGAGAAAATGCTTCCAAGTTGCGACACATTTAAAGCTGCATAACTGTTTTGTTTATTTCAATAAAAATAACCTAAAAAGTACAAAACAATCATTCATATTGTCTTAAAGGCCTTATAAATGCACTAAAACTGGGTAAATGTAGCGGAATTAGTTCACCATGCGATACACCAGCAAGTATTATTAAGTAGTGAATCGGTTTTTGTACAATATGTATGTAATAGTGGTAAGTAAAATATTTGCTTTATTTCACTTTTCGGCCAGTATGGCCATTTAAGTGAAAATTCCAGGCATTCCAATATCCCATATTGTATAGTTAAAGTAATAAAGGGAAGACAAAGCTAATAAAAGCATGTTCGTACTAAAATATTCAGTTTAAAGTGTTTGATATGATAAGATGACGAAGCTCCTGGCACCTATATGTAACGAGTCTGATGACATGTTGTAGCGCCTACACTACAACACAGTTTAATGGGTATAAAAATATCAGTATAAATAATGTAAAATATGAAGTGATTATAAAATGAACGACTTTTCAAGTCACTATATCTCCATGAAATTGGAGTGATTGTGTAAAAACTACAAGTCAAAGTCAAAACAGTGTCATTGTCAAAACAAATATATAATATATACTATAATACTATATACTATAATCAAAAAAAGTAAACCCATTTAGACATAAATATGAATGACATAAACAATGAACAATGAAACCATTAAGTAAGTAAGTAAATGTCTTCTTTACTTCACTTTTCGGCTAGTATGGTCAGAGATATCATTAAACCACAAAAAATTCCCAAAAATTAAAGACTTACAGTGCCCCCACAGTTGGTAACAAGGTCTGTCATATTGAAGAACATCACACAGCGATCACGAACCTTGAGGACATCGTTGTACGGCAATGGCTTCTCTATGACATGCTGCATTATCCGCAATGCGTATCTTTTTGCTACAAGGTTATATATATATGTAGGCCCTACAAGACGTAGACGCAGTCGGTGAGCCAACATTGACCTGACATTAAGTGGAGGGTCGTGGGTCGACGGGGTTTTCGAAATATCGATTCTAAAAATATAGTGTTTGTGGACTTAGTTTGTGAAACTCCAGACACGGGCTGCCGATGGACTCCACCGGACGGTGGGGAATTGGGCTTGGCCGATCAATTAGACTACTCAACTTTTTATTTGTTTTTTTTTAACAACTTTTATTTTAACTTAAATAGTCTATTAACAATTTAACTTGGGAACTTGAAGTTCCGGAAACTTGGGAACTTGAAGTCCCGGGAACTTGGGGGAACTTGGAGTTCCGGGAACTTGGGAACTCACTCTCGGGTGTCCCGGTCATAATCTTGATAGTGCACCCATTTATTGTATTTCCAGTCAACAAACAACGAAGAGAAAAGTGTCTGTCCAATCGCCAACACCTTCGCCTTCTGATCTTCATCACCTAGATCTACAGGGGACACCCGAGAGTGAGCTCCCAAGTTCCCAAGTTCCCGGAACTTCAAGTTCTCAAGTTCCCGGAACTTTAGGTTCCCGAAATTTCAAATAACATAATTTGTTAAAATTACACAATTAAACATTTGATTAATTGATTCGTTCCCTGGCGAAACAAAATTATTTTATTTTAGAGATCTACCCCCCCCCCCCCGGGGGGGAAGGGTGTCACCTCCGAGTGGTCCCCCCTGGGCAACTTCTTAGAAGGCCAAGCACACCCAAACCTTTTATCAAACCAGGTTTTTCTATTTTTTTGACGTGAAGTTTTTTGTGTTTGCTTTCCGGTGGTACTGAGGTTGTTATGTTTATTTTCGAATAGTTTTTAGTTCAAATTCTTTATATATTCTCTATATATTCATATTTATATATTTTATATATTTTTTCATTGTACTTGTGTTGCCCTACAGTGCTCTCACGGATTATGATCGCTCTGTCGTGCTAGTTCTCGATGACAGACCCGATCCCCAGCTGTGGGGACATTGTAGGTCTACTCATAATTCCTCTATGATTTGGTTTTTGTGTTTGCAGTGGTTTCTCTTTGGCATCCTGGCGATGGACGGGATGTCCGAAAGAAACCATTGCCATATAATTATTTTTTCACTTTATTGTTTTAAAGGTTTCTCTGTGGCATCCTGGCGGGTAATGCAGCATGTCATAGAGAAGCCATTGCCGTACAATTAGCCTCTGGTGACTTACGGTGTCCTCACGGTTTGTGATCGCTCTGTGATGTCCTCCAATATGACAGACCTTATTACCGGCTGTGGGGGCACTGTAAGTCTTTAATTTTTGAGAATTTGTTGTGGTTTCATGATTTCTCTGGCCATACTGGCCGAAAAGTGAAGTACAGAAGACATTTACTTACTTACTTAATGGTTTCTCTGTTCATTGTTTATGTCATTCATATTTATGTCTAAATTTAGTTTACTTTTTTTGATTATAGTATATAGTATTATAGTATATATTATATATTTGTTTTGACAATGACACTGTTTTGACTTGGACTTGTAGTTTTAACACAATCACTCCAATTTTATGGAGATATGGTGACTTGAAAAGTTGTTCATTTTATAATCACTTCATATTTTACATTATTTATACTGATATTTTTATACTCATTAAACTGTGTTGTAGTGCAGGCGCTACAACATGTCATCAGACTCGTTACATATAGGTGCCAGGAGCATCGTCATCTTATCATATCAAACACTTTAAACTGGATATTTTAATACGATCATGCTTTTATTGGCTTTGTCGTTCCTTTACTACTTTAACTATACAATATGGGATATTGTAATACCTGGAATTTTCACTTAAAGGTGTAGTCAACTGTCAAAATTCGCGGGACAAGGGTCCCCCAGAAGGCAATAGTGCCCGTGGGTAAGCCAAGGCCCTATTCCATAATAATACTAAATATGCGTTTCATACCTAAAGCCTCATTAAGAGCAAGTTCTCAAATCACAGCAAGTTCATATATACTTGAGCGACATCTATGAGTTAATAATTCAAAGCCCTTGCCTTTTGCCCCTACTTGGTTGCCTACTTGCAAACAAAGTGACTATATTACTGGGGGATTTGGAAACTGCTTGACCCCCAAGTTTGTATTGTCACCCAGTAAACACAAAACATTTGTATGACTTTATGCAATGTTGGACCAACGTCGAAGACGTTGGGACGACATTGCATAAATGTCATACAAATGTCTTGCGTTTGCTGGGCAGGAGGACTTTCTCTCAAACATTGTACATTTATCTAATGTTGGTTCAATGTTGGGCCAGCGTCGCAGACGTTGGCCTAACATTAAAACAGCATTGGATCAATGTCTCGTTTGAGTAGTATCTTGTAATCAGTTCAGTGGCTATATTAATGCCGTCAATCTGTACTCAATAGGTTACTGTTGGCCTACACTTGACCGTCCCAGGCCCAGGCATGCGCGTTTTGAAGCTGAATGATTCTTTAAATGGCCATACTGGCCGAAAAGTGAAGTAAAGCAAATATTTTACTTACTTACTCTCCTTGGAGAATATCCCCAGTAGATAGGTCAGTAACTCAATTACTTAGCGCGGCTAGCTGTGATACAGTCGAGTAAGCCTAGCGGCAGACATCTGGATCATCCTCTCTGGGATGTAGGATTGATAGATCCCCCCTTATTTTGTTTTTTTCAAAATTATATTATCCATAAATCATTTACGGCACTTGCCGTGGGGGGGGGGGAAGCGACACCCTTTCTTGGGGGCGAACCTTCCAAACTCCCACGCCCGTTCCTTTTTCCAATCCTGGATCCATCCCACATTATTTACATTACCTGCAACGTACAAGTTGAGTGATCAACGTTGTCAGATGCGTAGTCTTTTAAGGATAGATTGTGCTGTCGTTAATCATCGATTTCCTAAAAATCGCCATCAAAGCAGCTTGGATGTTACGTTCTAGTCTGCACAAGAAGTAAAATATAATGAATTATTGCGGTAGAAGTGTAAAATTAGGCTTTAAAAATAACAAAATACATAATTTGTACTGTAAGTATATTTTATTTGAGTGTCATTATTTAAAAAATTGTTGCCCGCTGATCGAAATCGGGCCCCTGTTCCCTACCTGATCAAGATAGTAGGCTATAGAGTCTATATTATATAAGACTCGCTCACTTAGCCCTAAGGGTGGATAAGATAAAATTCCTTTAACTACAAAATATTGAGTAGATAATTTATAAAAAAATACCTATAGCCAGACAGTCTCACTCACAGTCTGCAAACTGGAAATTGGGTGGATAGTTTAAAATTCTAATATCTAGCTAATATAAACGGGATACCCTTAAACAAGTTCCCAAGTTCCCAAGTTCCGGGAACTTCAAGTTCCCAATTTTCAAGTTCCGGGAACTTCAAGTTCTGAAATAAAAACTAACAAAAAAATGTTTTTCCTATTTCAATTTTTTTTTTTTTAGATACTGCCTTTTGCCTTTCCACGCATTATAGATTGACAAGCTGCGCGCATGAATGGAATTAAATGTGGTTTTCTAGACCGCGCACACTTATTGTTATGTTCAAATGACGAATTAGGCCTCTATGTGTAGGCCCCACGTTGACCCAAAGTTGAGGTATTTGCCCAACGTCTGTGACCTTACAGCAGCATTAATCCAAGAGCGGGTCAATGTCTGTTTGATGGGAGATTTACAGCTGGTAGGGGCCTATTAGGCAGCCATCCACAGAATAGTTGATCTGAGTAGGCCCAGTTGTTTTTCAAGTTCAAAGACTATTATGACATGCCGCTATATATGCATAGAGAATATATAATGATATATAGGGCCTAGGCCTACAAATCACACCTCGCAGATGACAATCATGTAGTCTCAACGTTGGTCCTTAAAATATCATCGATAGAGTAGGGTGGGGCAAGGCGCCCCCTCTAAGGTCAAAACATCCTACAGCTAAATATATTGCCCGCAATAAAGAGTTATTTAATGCTCACATAAAGACAGATGAGGGGAAAATAAAAAATGATAAATGACTTATTCCAAATTAATTGCTAAGATATTATGAGCGGCTATGTATAATGACAGGGAGGGGCATCTTACTCCACACTTGGGGCAAAATGCCCCGGGGGGCATCTTACCCCAGGTATACGGGGCATCTTGCCCCTTATGCTCGTCATCATATAACTGATATTTTGAAAATTTTACGCTACGCATGGGAATGTCGATAACCCTCGCCCCTTTCATGGTACATTGATGTACAAGGCACGTGGTGCTTTAGTAGACCGTGGCGCTCTTATAGAGCTAGTGCCTGTCACGCAGAGACAACCATGGTTAAATCAAGGACGTTCTGTATAGAGCGTCCTTGGTTAAATCTCCGCTGTGTGCAAGTTGATTTCAAGATAATTATTATCAGATTATGGTTTTCAAGCTTAGGACATCGTTAGGCCCTATAACTTTTTATGTTGTGTCCCCAGACAAGGCACGCCATTCTCATTCGGGTGTAAATAGTAGCGTACGTGATAGGACAGTGATGACAATGTGTGCGTAAGTTCCCAGCACCGAAATATATAGCTGTATGCTCATCAAAGGGTTGAAATGGCCCATGTGTTCCAAGGCTCGTGTTAGACTATCACTTTTAAAACTATAAACGTTTACGGTGGAATATTCCCTTTCAATTAGTCAATACTACTATGGTTGCTATTTCCATTACGCAAGCATATCAGTCAATCGCCAGGTGAGAGGGTCACCATTCAATTTTCAGGGGGGAGGGGGCAGGATTTTTTGTTGCGGACAAATTATTTATTTCAACCCGTCTCAGAGGTGCGCTGGAAATTTCAAATTTTATTCTATGTTTACATAGAACAGTTTTTCGAGGTCATTTTGTTATTTCATGCAAGTCTGAATTCAAAAATACTCCAGCCCCCTATCAAGCAAATGATGTATATGCCTGCTGTTTTATAGTTCTAATTATAGCTATGAATCTTCAATTTATAATTTTGTGAAGATTTGTTTTTATTCTGGTAGAGTGTACTGGTAATGTTATCTGTGGATATCAATATACAAAATAATATTAAATTATGTTTAGCATCTCTAAACAAGTGGAAGGTTACGATTCACCCGTGATTTTCCATTTCAGCGTCTATTTTGAAAGTACTCGAACACATTCAATCATAGATTGAAAATTATCACTAAATAGACAGCTGCACCACCAAGTAATAATTTGCTTTTATTTAAAAAATCAAAAACGA
This sequence comes from Flabesymbios commensalis, assembly GCA_964017125.1. Taxonomy (NCBI): domain Eukaryota; kingdom Metazoa; phylum Annelida; class Polychaeta; order Terebellida; family Flabelligeridae; genus Flabesymbios; species Flabesymbios commensalis. Next base: position 109,321,838 of record OZ024903.1, on the reverse strand, counting down.
TTAAACTTCATGAAAGCTATAGTGGCTTTCAAATTGATAAACAGAATAAATACCATTTAAAAACTGGTAAAATGTAGACAAGACATATAATACTACATGCCTACTCCGACTCGGGGACCGCTCGCTTTTCCGAAGGTCCATTGTTCCGAAGGTCCGTTGTTCCGAAGGTTCGATGTTCCGAAGATCCGTTGTTCCGAAGGTCCGTTGTTCCGAAGGTTCATTGTTCTGAAGGTTCGTTACTCCGAAATTAAGGTTCATTGTTCCGAAAACAAGGTTCAATATTCCGAATGAATTTACATGGAAAATAATAGTTTTTCTGTGGTTTTAAATCTGCTAAATTCTTTAATGTTTTTATAGATCAGCATGAAGGTCGTGGGCGGATCCAAGATACAATTTTATAGTGGGAGCAGTGGCAATTATCATGATGCATAGCGCCAAGAATTAATTTACTGTATTATAATTATATTCTTGATAGCGCTCATTAGTTCTTCCTGTGACCAAAATGTGTGCATTTTCTCGTACATTCAGATGTCGGTATTTTTGTTAATATATAACACCACGTCTTCATTAAAAACATGAATTTTAATATCTATAACTTTTTCTCGCTTTGTTGATGCACTTGTGATCACTCCCCAAGATTTATATTTTTGTGATACGTTGTTTCTGGAACGAAAAATCTTCCAACAAATGAAGAAATTGGTATTTAGATGATATATCTGTAATATTTACCTCCGAGGCTGCTTTAACACAATGACTAAAATATACAGGCACTCTTAACAGACAAATTTTATAATGAGATGTACGATATGAGATGAGATGAGAATTTGTGTGGTGAGAACCCGAGGGAGTTTGACAAATTAAAAAAAAACATGTTGCCGCCGTCATTCACTAGGAGACAATAAATTAGATAGTAGATTTTATTTGTAAAAAAAGACAATCATGTGTAGCAACATGAACGATCCATTAAAGGGGCTGGTAACTCGTGCCGCTCTCCACGACAGTAGTCGCACTATAAGTCAAATGACATGAGTAAATACACGTCGTAGCAATGCTCGTCGGAGCGATGATACAGTACCATTACATGTCAAACGAGCCTAGTTGATGATAATAACTAAAATCAATAAATAGGCCTACATTAAAATACAAGTTGGGTGTAGACAAAGCAGCTTTAATCGTTAAAATGACAGTTTTAGAAATAAGCATAGGTCCTATTATCGCCATGCAAAATAAAAACATAAGCAATTTGCAAAGAAAACATTAAACAGATATGCAGGCAAACTTGGTACCCTCTTCGACGCATGTGTCGAAGGAAAACAAACAATATTGTAACAATATATTAGCTGATGAATGAATGATTGAATGAAATCTTATATAGCGCATGTATCCAGCCGGCGGCTGTTCAGAGCGCTGTACAGTAAACATACGGATTAGATGACATCGCCAGGCATGCGATTGTGTGAGAGCCTACATTTCAAAATGTATTGTGTACCATATTTAAAGGCTTTTGACAGGGAAATAAGCTGGGCTAGCATCTCATCTGCTCATCTGCCCAAATGAAGCTTATACTTTCCCACGGATAAGCAGTGAAAATGGCAAAGGTCTTGGCTCAGCCGACAGTTTATATTGGGGGCAGACAATTTAATACCGGGGGGGGGGGGTAGAGGGGGTATGTTTTTTGGGGGAAAATAGTTTGCTTCCCGAATTTGGGCAAAAAAATAGTTTCCTCGAAAAAGTGTTTTTGATCTAGAAGGAAAAAAGGTTATGTTTTTGTTTGAAAGAAAAAAGTTTGCTTATGAAAATAAACCATATCCCCCCCACCTTGGTGGTATCAAATCGTTCGCCCCTTATCGTCCATGATAAATTAGGAAAACACCTGCCACGGAACAGCTCCCATTTTGTTAACGTTATGTGACTTGGAAGTTTATCACTGTGAACGTTATGTTAATTGCATGTTTTTCACTGTGAACGTTATGTTAATTGGATATTTTCACTGTGAACGTTATGTTTTGTGGATGTTTTTGACTGTGAACGTTATGCTATTTATATTTTTTCACTGTAGGAGCGCACCAACAGACATTCCAGCTACGAATTAAAGAGCACTTGAACTTTGCACACACAATTGCTCTGGAACAATCTGTAGGCCTATGCATGTTAATTGCAAAAAAGCCTTTAAAATCTCTTTATATAAGCGAAAAGTTTATCATTTTTTTGTATTTATGAAAATAACCGTTCAAACGAAAAGTAACAAAATTGATCAATAGCCATACCCAGAATAATCTGTTTTAGGGAAATGTGGGACGTGATGCAATGGATAAAGCGTAGAACTTTACAATTAGCCGCTGCATGCCTGCCTTGTGAATTAAAGGCTCGCTTGGTGCAACATTTTCAGAGAAATATCATATTTCTTATCTCTCCACGCTGGGACATTTATGTCTCAATGTTGTGCCCCCACATGCTTCCTTTCACTTAGGTGTAAATGAGTAGGCTTACCTGGTGGGATAGAGATGGAAATTATATACGATTATAAAATCACTAGCGCAAACCTTTTGCAGTGATGTATGCTCCCCGGGGAGTAGAAATGGTACATTAATTAGGTCTAACAGGTCCAATCAGCAGGAATACTATGATGTAAGTCGCCATGTAGCCTGTAGGCATATGATGAGCTGGGTATGTGCGCCATATGAATATATCATATTATTATTAGACCCTATTATGTGAAGACAGCTTGAAACGAAAAAATATTAAGAAAAATAAAGGTAATAATATGATAATTTGTATTACTATATGTGAATTGCATGTATCGGTGACACGTGAATTATTTGTGAATGACTGTTATTAACCCTTTAACCGCCAAATTCTTCAATCTGAATTTTAAGCCACTTGAAGTTGTGTCTCGCTGACGCGATCCACAACTTCACGTGAGTAAAAATTATTCAGATTTGACAAAATGGAAGTCAACTTTTTTCAAATCTTGCTGTTTATGTCACATTTTATCTTTAACATATTTAAAAGGTCTTAATGTGCTAATAAAAATGAAAACCCGAATATATGCGACACCGGCGGTTAAAGGGTTAAAACAACAAACTTTCTCTCTATTTCCCATTGCGAGTAAATGTATTTTTATCATTCTAAAATTCACGAATTATATCAAGTTTATCAAAAACATGTTGTTTGTTTATTCTATAAACATATTGAAACGTCAAAATAATCACTTAGACTAGTTTATGTTCAGGTCCACTCGGTAGGTTGGTGGTACACATGCATTATCGTGGCACCTGACATATATCACTACCATCACACAGGATGAGTTTGAATATTGTCATAGACACGAATATAACTAAGTTTAAATGGGATAATCATAATATTTACACGTATATTAACCCCCCCCCCCCCTCCATAGAGGTTTCTCAATGCAGGAGGCTAAACGGCTAAACATTTTTATTGTCATAGCAACATGTTTCTTCTCCATCCATTCGTAAAACTAAATACTGGGGGAAACCTCCGTGACCGAGAGGTAGCGTGCTCGACCTCAAGACTGCCAGAGTGCGAATCCTGTGTCTGGAGAACAGTGTCATCTGATTCACCTCGTGAACCATCTCCTGGCCCAGTTTAGCCTGTATGTGCACAACAGTGGCCCAGCCGAAAGTCTAATCATTTCATATTTGTCATAGCAAATAAACAGTTTCCTGTCTGAGAGATTTCGGAATACTGAACCTTCGGAATAATAAGCCTTCGGAGCAATGAACCCCTATTTCGGATGAATGACCCTTCGGAACAATGAACCTCTATTTCGGAACAATGAACCTTCGGAACAATGAACCTTCGAAGCAATGAACCCCTATTTTGGATAAATGACCCTTCGGACCAATAAACCTTCGGCACAATAAACCTTTTTTTCGGAACAATGAACCTTCGGAACAATGAACCTTCGGAACAATGAACCTTCGGAAAAATGGACCTTCGGAAAAGCGGACTGTAACCCTCCGACTCAGAGTCACAATTTTGACATACATATAATGATTCGCCTGGTGTGCACGCTTCATGAGCCCACTGTTTACAGTCCACACACTGTACCCATTTTTCTCCTGGTCGACTGCGGCCAAATGCCTCACAACACACTAGACACGGCCACTCCTCATCTGACTCATCCTCACTAGTATCAGGCAGTTTTGTCGACTTTTTCTTTTGGTCCACTTTTGCCTTCTTTTTTTGTGGTAATACAGTGGATTTTGGTCCTGCTGTCGATTTCTTCCTCTTTGTAGCCAAAGAATTTACCTGAGCTGGCTTCTTGGGATTTAAATCAAGCCTTTCGGTCAATGTACGTTTATATGGCGAAGATGTTATTTCTGCACATGTCTCAGATCGTCTCTTTTGTTTTCGAGTAGTAGGCAGTGTGGCTGATGGTGACACATCTGTGATAATCTGCCTTGCCACTTTTGATTCATTTGCAGGGATCATATGAACCTCTGCCTGTACGACAACAGTAGAAACCGTGGCAGTTTCATCTATTTCTTTATTCACCCCTTTCTGTAGAGTTATCTGGGGCTCTATATCGCCTTCTGTGTTGTTAGTGACACCATCATCATCAGTGTTATTGCCGTCGACTACTTTCAGAGGGTCTAAGTCATCATGTGTATCACTATGTTTATCTGCTAAAAGGTACTCCTTTTCAAATTTGCTGTCATCGAATGGCATGATTCCACTCACAGCAAATCCATTCACTGCAGAATCCATGGTTGTTGCTGTTTTGTAAGCTTTGGCAAAAAGCCCTGCTATCTCAAACTGAGATATTGTTCTCAAGCGATTTGTGACCATCCAGTTGTCGACAGCTCTTGTGTATGCAGCTTTTAACGACACAAAAAATGTTCTATCAAGTGGCTGCAAGCGATGGGTGCAATGTGGTGGTAAGGTAAGCATATTGATGCCTTGGTCTCTGGCGAAATCGACCGCCTCGAGTGTTTTGTGGCTATGGTGGCCATCAAGGACAAGCAGAACCTGATTTTCTTTGGAGCATTTTGTGAAACTGGCGAAGTGCTTCAGCCATTTGATGAAAGTCTCCGAATCAATCCACCCGCTAGGTGTCACACAACCCAGTGAGCCGATGGGTGCTCCGGTTATCAGGCCATCAGCCATTCTTTTTCTAGGAAAGATGAAAAGTGGTGGTACGTACGTGCCGGCCGCGTTCATACAACAGACTACTGTCACATTTTTGCCTCGCTCTCCACTTGTAATCTTGCGAACTTGTCTTACACCTTTGGTTGCAATAACATTGGATGGACTAACAACCGAACTAACCCCAGTTTTATCCATGTTCCAAATATTTAATGGAGTGAATGCATTGCGCTCCAAAATACCACGCAGAACATCAAAGAATCCAGCTACTGACTCTCTCGTGAATCCTCTGATTCGATTCAAACTCGTACCGGTAGGACTTCTTATGGACAAATCTTGATGTCTGTTCAAAAAGCCCCAGTCCTTGCCAGCACTTTGATTATCCATGTTGAAAGGATGAGAAAGACCCGACTTGTTAGCTAACTCAAACGCAATATGACGCACATCATTAACTGTTAACCCGTACAATGAAGCTTCCATATACTTAATGTACGTCACCAGCTCTGTTTCGAAAGGTTCGGGGAGAACTGGCGATTTTGGTCCAAGAACAACTTTCCCTGGATTTTGAACTTTTCCGTCTCTGTGTCGTCTGAGCGTTTTCGGAGGTATTCCATATAACCTACTGGCACTCTTCAAAGCAATGCCGTGGCGTACGTCCTGGAGGGCCTGTGCTAGCCTTTCCTGGCCGTAGCTGCCGCGATCTGACGATCGCTTATATGACCTAACCATCTGTAATGAGAAAGAGAGATACATAAAAGACGGAGTGAGTGAGTGAGCGAGTGATGCAAATATCAGCCAGTCAGTCTGGGTCAGTGATAAAATAAATAAATGAGTGTGTGAACTACAGTCCCGAATAGAAAAATGGCCTACATTTGAATTAGAAGCAACATTTATTTAGCTCAACATAACTGACGCAATGGAAACATTGCATTTCGATTGTTTCTCACTTTTAATTAAGAATCTTGACTGTTGGGGTAAGACGCCCCCATAACTCTGGGGCATGTCGCCCCTGGGCATCTTGCCTCATCCTAAGGGGGGCGTCTTACCCCATTTAGAGGAGTTAAACAAACACACTGCATTACGGCATGATCCATATGTGGCAAGACTGTGACCACACACAATGATAGTGAACATTCTATTCTACCATCATAGTGACGGCCATGTCTTAGCGGTGTTTTTTATGAATACGGGGCACCATGCAGCGGTTGATGTTTTTTATTAAAAAAGGTGTTTAAAGTAGTAAATATGAATACATACCATGTACTTCTGTCGAGAGTCAACTGTGAACTGGCGCGCAAATAGAATCAACAAAAGGAACACTTTAAAATTCAGAAGAACGTGCTCCACCTATGACGTCATACATTATGACGTAGGGGGCACCTTGTCCCACCCTACTCTACTGTTTGGATATCTCGAAAACCCCCTCGACTTAAAAAAAACACGTTTTTTTTTAATTCGTGAATCAATGGCAGGTCAATATTGGCTCACTGACTGCGTCTACGTCTGGTGCATATATATATAGGCTTGTAGCAACAAGATACGAATTGCATTGGGTTAATGCCCACCAAACACTGGGCATTAACCCGATGCTGTTTCAATATTGGGCCAGCGTCAAAGCCAACAGCTTTGAAACAGCAATGGGTGAATGACTCATGGTTTCTAGAGCCTGGATGTAGGCCTATAATAATGTCAACTTCTTTCTATAAACATTTCCAATGTTGGTTTAATGCTGTAACACTGCGACGCTGGTCCAGCATTATATTAACATTGGCGTAACGTCTGGTGTTGGCGTGGGACATGCCCCTATATTTTCTTTGGTCTGTCAGAGGCTGAGGCAGGATGTGAAATCTGTTAGGCCTAACCCTTTAAGCGCTAAGCACGACTATTGTAGGCCTACATTTAATAGCATCGGCCATTTGCAACCGACCACTACGGCCCACCTTGACACGATGTTGATCTGATGTTTGGCCATTATCGCTAACGGTGGGCCAACTTAAAACCAATGTTGAGTCAACTTTCAATGCTGGGTTCACAGGTGATGAGTCAGTCACAAAGTACGTCATTCCCATGCTGGGCCAGCATCCCTGATAAAACAAATCCACTGTCTGCTTTTGTTTGGTGGGCAAGTGCTCACAATGGGTATATTGTTGTTCCCGGTAGGCCTACAAGCCTATATAAATTATGTACCAGACGTTCACCAGCGCAGGCGGTGAGCCAACATTGACCTGACATTGATTCACGAATCAAAAAAGCAATTTCAATTAAATATTTTTTTTAATTTTAAGTCGAGGGTCGTGGGTCGAGGGGGTTCTCGAGATACCCATACTGTTTCCACAGTTATTAAGTACTGTCACATGTCATAATTTTCCCACGGGTTGAGATGCTTGTTGATTGCCGGGGGGGGGGGGGTGCAAACAGCATCGCGCGTGGAGGAAAGACCTCATAGGCTCTACAAAATATTAAATAATATATGCCATCAATCACGACAAAGACCCAATACTAGTAATCGTTTAATGATGTTGTTCTATCGTCGGCCACCACCACTCGAACTCGAATATACTATATTTGGGAAAATATCATATTGTAGACACATCTAATACTCTTCATTTTAGATTTTGTATAATAAATTTGCGGTTCTATTGTAAATTTTATTTCATACCTGTAGGGCTAGGCCCCTATATATTTAATTTCACATCGTGAAATGTTTGCCAAGATCGCCTATAAACAAAATATAAATATGTGAAAAACTAACTTTAGTCTACAGCACTTGAAATTAATATTGGGTAGGTCTACCAAACTGTTTTTCCAACAAAAACGATTTTTGCAAATATTGTTTTAATATATATTTTTTTTATTTTGGAATTTCGGAACTTGAAGTTCCCGGAACTTGAAAATTGGGAACCTGAAGTTCCCGGAACTTGGGAACTTGTTTAAGGGTATCCCAATATAAACTACTTTTTTGTGTAAAACTCACTTAAGCAAACTGGATACTTGTCTATGTCTAAGTGTCTTATGGTATCGGTATAAAATCTCCAGGCAAAATACACTGCAGGAAAATCGCCATACACTTCTACAGAAATGTATTAAATGCCTATTATAGACTACGTAGTACCGTAAATAATCAGATTATAGGACTACAAGTACATATATTTTAAGCCAAGGCCCACAATGTCAAGTAGATGTATTCTAGTTATCAGAATCGGCCCCAGGACTAGTTACAGTTGATACTCCTAAAACTTCAGTGCGTCTTTTATGTTTAATGTCAAGTAGATGTATTCACTACTACTGAGTGAGACAGAAAACCACCAGTCTATGAAAAAATCAATAGACGACAAGCTTTAAAATACAACTCGGTTATTAAAAGTAAAAAAAAGAAAAAAAAAGTATGTGTGGGGAAGGCATAATTTCTAGGACGCATGTGCTTAAATGCACCAATTACTATGTACTTGGCCTACTGATGGAACACAGATAAATCAAGAAGTGAGTGCTGGGATCTTTATTATACAATAAATGTAATTTTATAATTCATCAAATCGTAAAGTCACACCTACATTTCATTTGCTGGTCAAGTCTACTTATATATTTAACATTGAAAACTTTTAAACATAAGTCTACTAGTCCAGCAACCATAGGCCTAGCACTTGAAACTGGTTGCGTACTTCTGCATAGTGGTGACCGTTCTATGTTCAGACGGCTCTCTAGACTAAATCCTAGTCTTTTGGACTATAGACTAGGCATTATAGCTATGGATCATTTTGGTCGTTGGGTTAGGAACAGTTCAAGTGACATGTTAGAATGTAGGACAAGACTGCAAGTCTTGTTTAATTTCAGTCAATTTATGTAATTTTCCCAGTCATTGTATGCTAAGACTAAGTGTCAATTTGACCACCCCAATCCTGCGAAATTGCCGTGTTGACAAATGTGTACCAAATTGGAAAATTCGACCAGTGTTAGATGTAGGGGAGAGTGGGGCATATCCGCACACTGGGGTATCTCCACATGTCTCAGTATATTAAAATGTAGCGCCAGCTGGTGAATGATATGGTTTACATGATATACATTTCGCATGAGATACTTTTATTCAAGTTGTTTGAATTGGGTAGATATGATGTCTTGATTACTGGAAACAAAACATGATTTTAACGTCCGTGGAAATTATTTTAATAGCTTGTGGTGAAGGCTCCAGCTATTTAGCTTTTTAAATGTACTGACAGACCAAGGTTCCCACATATGCTAAGTGATGTATATGATCAATGTGTGAAGTGAATATCGCCGTTCATTGCTGTCATGGCTGAGAATGCAAGAATGATTGTCCAATACTGTATGGGGCATGTCCACCCTGGGCGAATATGCCCCAGTCCCAGTGCGGATATGCCCCATTGTGGGGCATATCCGCACTGTGTGGACATGCCCCATGACACAAACACTAACCAGTGATTGATTAATTTGGTTAGTATTTATTATAAAATTATACAACTGCTAATATTAAATCAGGGTTTGCTTCCTACCTTGACTGCAGGGTAAAACGTTTGTGCACATGTTGACAATCAGATCTCGGTGTTGGTTCAATGTTGTGTCCGTATTAATAACCCCCCCCCCCCGGTAATGCCGCATGCATCGGATTAGTGTTGTTTCAATCTCCGAAGCTGGGCCAGCATTGTAACAAAAACATGTTCAATGTCTCATCTTTGATGAGCTACGTTTTGTACCTGCCTCCGGAGGCTAACATGGGATGTATGATAGCTCAATCCTGGTTTAATGTTAGCCCATCATCTACAACGCTCGGCCGCCATTAAACCAACATTAAATCAACGTCTCATGGCTTGGTGGGAGATCTGCTGGATACACACTAACAGTTTGGCCCGCTGGCCACTGACCACAGCCATCATCGCCGGTGCCCGCTGGCAGTCTGTCATCGGCCGTTGGACAAACATATCTGTCGGCCACCAGCGACACTCAGGCGGCAATCAAAGGGTGGCATTTCCATGCCACTGATGGACCATCGGTGACCCACCACTGTCAAACAATGTGGCTAATGAGCCATCGGCTATCAGCCGGACATACGTGTGGTAGGCCACCAGTGGCAAGCAGTTGCAGGTCATCGGTGGCCCAGGCTCATTACATTTCTATCTGGGATGGAGGTGGATGGTATGGCGCACACCACAGGCAGCAGTGGCTGCAGTCAGTGGGCCACCAGTGGCCAGTATAGGACAAAAACGAGCAAAGGTCTGATGAGGGCTGTGTTGGCAGAGTGTGAGATATCTGGTTGTAGAAGCCTATGCGGCTACAGTGTGTGCGTGGATCCCACATAGGGCCTGCACACTGAAGTGATCACACCCTGAACCCAAAGTCCTTTAGCATATCCCCCCTCCCCGGCTCTGCTTTGATTTAAACAAATTTACCTTGGCTGGCTCTCTGTTTTGTTGTCTTTACTTATATATATTAAAAAATATATATTATAGTGTTATTTTCAATGCTTTTCTGTGTGTAATTTCTTTTTATTAAATCCAGGGCTTGTTTAATACCACTATGGGGTATGTCCACCTCCCACTGTGGGGCATATCCACACACCCCATGGACATGCCCCTTGTGCGGGGCATGTCCGCATACCAACCTCAAATCATCATTTAGTGATTTCGGCAATCTACACACGCAATATACCATATAAAAGTTAATTAAATTTCAGTTCTAATGATGCATGATGCAGTACATTAAAGGGTTATCTCTACAAATACGTTGAAATATGTTTTTTCATTACAAAATAATAAAAATCGACAACAGAAGAAGCTAGTTAACATGGTCAATGGAAACGATTTATTAAAACATAATCTATTAAAACATGATGTGAGAATATAACATTGCAGCCTTTTCTGAAAACATCGAACTTTGCTCCTCGACATTTAAGTTGAGTGCAAATTATTTTTTCCGCTTGTTTTTACATAATTTTGTTGTGCTGAATTTTGTGTCATTCACCTTCAAATAAGCAAAAAAATGGCTGCTAAAACCACATCTGTTTTATATTTTTGTTACATATTATTGTACGATTTCTGGTTTCTGATTATTGAGAAATGATAAATTTATGTCTCATGTTTTTCAATCAAAATGACCTATATTTGACCTTCAAGTTCAAAATGGCTACCGCCAACACACAAATATAAACTGTTTTTATGCACGTGAAATATCATATCATAAACAACATTTGTTTAATGGAAAACTAAAAAATAAATTACGCGACACAACAAATTTGGTTAAAAGGGGCATTCGAAACAGTGTTTAATCACAGTATATTCTAACATGCTTTGATCTGCTTAGGGCTCTTGTCAGGTTAAAACAAATCCAAAAATACGCGAAAAACTCGGATTGGTCAGAAACAACCCACCCACCCCCATATTGAAACATTAGGAATCATGAAAACAACAACAACAAAAAATCCCCCCCCTGCAAAAAAAACGAGTTGGGGTTTGACCCACCCACCCACTTCCGAGTTTTTCTCGGATTTTTGAATTTTTTCTAACTTGACAAAACCCTTTAGTATTTAAATTTCGTCATTATTTTATTAGTAAATAATTATATAAAATGACGTCCTTCTTGTATTTTACGATAAACTATAGGTCAAGATGAACCTTTAACATCAGAAATGTTTTTTTCGGCCCCCAAAACATTCAAAATAAAAAAATTAAGCAATTGCGAATAAAAAATAAAAAAAGATGTTTAATTTACATTTACTTTTATTTCTGGTCCACTAAGTTAACACAAATAAATCATATTATCGTCAACATATTTAGCGGTATACTCATAGTAACAGTAAATATATAAAAAAACAACGGACTTTTATTTAAGGTCAAATAAAGGTTATTTCTTTACAAAGACACTATAAAAAAAAGTATATAATAAAAACCTTCCAGAAACGATCATGCTTTCATGTGCGAAAATACGGGGGTTTATTTACATTTTGCTGCCATTTTGTGTTTTGCTAATTTGAGATGCAATAGCGATTTTGGAAAATTGTGGACGGATGAAGACGGACAAAGCAGCATGACAAAAGCTCATCTGATATTTGATCAAATGATCTGAAATGAAATGCTGTGATTTATTATCTTGCATTGTAGTTTAATACCAACAAGTAAGTTTGTTCCAACATAAAACAAAGGCTTTTCTGAATATAGGACCTTCTAAACATATCTGAATATAGGACCTTCTGAACATAGAACCTTCTGAATATAGGACCTTTTGAACAATTTTTTTCTAAACATAGGACCTTCTGAACATAGAACCTTCTAAATATAGAACCTTCTGAACATAGGACCTTCTGAACATAGGACTTTCTGAATATAGAACCTTCTGAGCATAGAACCTTTTCACAACAGATTTTTGAAGAGCAGAGGGTGTACTCATACCTAGTGCCTCAGATGTCCACAATTCATCAACCTCTTGCTCAGAAGGTGCCTTTTTGCGATTACGGAGGTTCTCCTTGCCCATTTGACCCCTGTCGTCTCCTCCGTGCTCCGCCACCCCCTGTATTCGCTAGTTTTGGCTACTACACCAAAATGGTATAACAGATTGAATTCATGTAAACCTTCGTTGCTAGTAGTAATATTTTTTACCCCCCCCCCCCCCATCTGGGGAGGGTCATTGGGATCTGTTTCGTCTATTGCATGCTGTACTGCATGGTACAGAAGCACTAGTCTAAGCAATTATCCAAGGGAAGCTGCATCCTCCACTTGATTGGCCATATTATCTTCAGTCGGATTGTCAATGGTGTAGGCCTACCCTGGTTCCTCCGCTCAACAGAGGTGCCAATGCAGCTCGGACCTCGCATCAGTGCAGGCACTGACATGTCAGTTTCACTGTTAACAGTGACAGCCTTAAACAACCACAATAACCTAGAGTGTTTGTAGATCCATCACGTGGGGTGAATGAAGTTACCCTCAGCTTTTTTCAGTCTAACTGTGTACCATCTGACCCGAAGAGGCTTTTCATTTAAAAAAAAAACATGTAGGCCTATCTCTGGACGTCTGGGTATGCCTGGGGGTAGGTCATCTGTACATCATTCATCTCATCTAAATATTGCACTGGTTTTATTGTAGGCATATTACAAAATGCAGATTTTCCTCTGAGAGGAAGTCTTCTATTATTCTGCCCCGTGGGTTGATGTCCCTACAGTCCCACATTGTGTGGTGCCCGTTAAAATCGCCCAGTAGCATGAAGGGTTTGGGCAATTGTTTTACCAGCTGCCTCAATTCCACAACATCTACTGAGCGGCTCGGCGGTAAATAGTAAGTAAAATATTTGCTTTACTTCACTTTTCGGCCAGTATGGCCATTTAAGTGAAAATTCCAGGTATTACAATATCCCATATTGTATAGTTAAAATAGTAAAGGAAAGACAAAGCCAATAAAAGCATGATCGTACTAAAATATTCAGTTTAAAGTGTTTGATATGATAAGATGACGATGCTCCTGGCACCTATATGTAACGAGTCTGATGGCATGTTGTAGCGCCTGCACTACAACACAGTTTAATGAGTATTAAAATATCAGTATAAATAATGTAAAATATGAAGTTATTATAAAATGAACGACTTATCAAGTTACTATATCTCCATGAAATTGGAGTGATTGTGTAAAAACTACAAGTCTAAGTCTAATAATTAAAACATGTAATATAGGTTACATTCCCGAAGGAATTGAATAATAAAACCAGCAGGGGTGTCCCTGAATAGCTCAAATAAGGAATTAAATGCAAAATACTTCCTTCTGATGTGCGCATATTTCGCACAACTGAGAAGGACATGTCTTACAGTGAGACGAGTATTGCAGCACATAGGTCGCAATTCTCCTCTCAATAAATAGCCGTTTGTGAAATAGGCATGGCCAATTCTGGCCCTGCATAAGACAACGTCATCTCTTCGGCGTTCCATTGGTGTAAAAGATCGCTTAATGATTGGTTGTACCTCGAACAATTTTCTGGTGACATTGATGTTCCATTCACCTTGCAAAATGTCATCAAGGTAGACAGAGATGTTGTACTTGAAATCAGTATATGGTATATAATAAAACTGTTTTGTCTTATCCAGGGCAGCCTTGGTCAAAACATCAGCCTGTTCATTGCCCTGTATTCCAATATGGCTGGGTACCCAGCAAAAAATAATATCCTTGTGCCCAGACAAATAGTGACACATATGCAAAATATTGGAAACAATTGGGTTGTTGAGTTTTTGACTCTTAAGAGCCTGCAATGAAGATAGCGAGTCTGTGACGATCATGAACTCCTCGTCATTACTATCCCATATGTATTCGATGGCAGCTTCAATAGCTAACAGCTCTGCTGTGCAAATTGAAGCCTCATCGTTGATACGACAACTAAATTCATGATCATCACAGACAAAGGACATAGCTGTCCTCTTGTCTTCCTTTGATCCGTCAGTATACACCTTTCGGTGCTTCGGAAATCTACAAAATAGCTCTAGCAACATGCTCTGGAAGACAAGGGGACAGGTGTCTCCTTTCCTGAGATCTGAGAAGTTAAAAAGTATATTAGGCTGTTGGAGAAGCCAGGGTGGACATTCTGGTGGGCGCACAACGCTAATTGCGTCGAGCTCCACCTCCATGTCCTCCAGATGGGGTTGAAGCCTTATACCCAAAGTAGGTATAGTCCCTGGCTTGTTATTAAACAGTCTCTTGTACTCTGGGTTGACAACACACGAGTATGCCGGGTTCTCAGGATTTGCTTTCATCTTCATATAGTATTGCAGGCTCAGCTTCAACCGGCGAGTCTCTAAAGAGGGCTCACCGGTCTCCACCTGAAGACTTTCGATGGGTGATGTTCGAAATGCCCCTGAGCATAATCTCAAACCTTGGTTCGCGATTGGATCAAGTACTGCTAAGTACGATCGTCTCGCTGAACCATAAACAATACAACCATAATCCAGTTTGGATCTGATGTGTGACCGGTAAATCCTCAGTAAGGTTGTCCGGTCACCACCCCAATCCTTGCTGGATATAACTCGTAGCAATTGTAATGCTTTTCTACACTTATCTTTCATATATTTGATGTGTGGAGTAAAACTGAGCTTCTTGTCGAAAAAAAGACCAAGAAATTTGACCTGCTCTTCAACAGGAAGCTGTTGTCCATATAGTTTGAGATCGGGCTCAGGCTGTAAGCCATTTTTTTTACAAAAATGTACACATAAAGTTTTTGTGGGAGAAAATTTAAAGCCGTTCTCATCCGCACAAGTCACCAACTTATCGAGGCAACCTCGCAGGCGCCGCTCAATTATTGCCATATTGCTTGACTGGCAGTAAACAGCCAGATCATCAACATATAACGATATTTCTATATCGTCTGGTAAAGCATCAATTATACTGTTTATTTTAACGGTAAATAGAGTTGGTGAAAGGATACTACCTTGTGGGACATCCTCCTCCTGTGGATTTAGTGAAGAGTGGGTGTTGTCCAAGCAGACTTTAAATTTTCTCCCCTTTAAAAAATTGTCAATGAATAAGGGTAATCTACCCTTCAGGCCCATTTCATGGAGATCTTTCATGATACCACCCTTCCATGTCGTATCATAGGCCTTTTCTAAATCAAAAAATACTCCAACTGTATGTTGATTTTTAACAAAACCTTGACGGATATAAGTCTCTAGTCTGACCAAATGGTCTGTGGTACTTTTTCCTTTTTGAAAACCACATTGATATTTAGTTATTATGTTATTGTCTTGTAAAAACCATGTGAGACGATGATTGATCATGCGCTCCATGATTTTGCAAAGACAACTTGTCAATGCTATTGGCCTATAATCATTAGAATCTGTTCGATCTTTTCCAGGTTTAGGCATCGGGATCACTGTTGCTTCTCTCCATCCATCTGGGAAATCCTGAGATTGCCACAGATCATTCAAGAGTAGAAGCAACAGATCAAGTGATACATCAGGCAAATGTTTCAGAAACTGGTAGTGAATTTCATCAGGGCCAGTTGCCGAATCAGTCGCCTGAGCGATAGATTTAATTAGTTCTTGTTTAGAGAAATTAACATTGTACTTTTCGTCATTATCTGACTCAAAGTCCAATGTGTTCTCCTTCTCCTTGTCCCTAATCTTTCGAAATTTTTTCTGATAATGATCTGGCGATGATTTAGCAGCGAAGGATGTCGCCAGCGTTTCTGCAATATCCGTTTTATTGGTTATTGTGTCAGAATCAGTGACAAGGTACTTGATGGTTTTATCTTTCCTCTTGCCACTGATTCTGCGCAGCATTTGCCAAGTATGTTTTGCCGATGTATTATTATTTAGTGTGGAGACATATGCTCTCCAAGATTGCCGCTTGGCTTCACTGATTGTGCGGCGAGCTTTAGCGTAATCTTTCTTATATCCGTCAAGGTTTTGTCTAGTTGGATGTTTTTTAAATTTTTGCAAGGATTTTTTCCTTTTGTCTATTGCCTTTCGGCAACCTTCATCAAACCAGGGTTTGTCGAGTTTTTTGAGAACTGTCGAGGTTCTGGGTATGCTTTTATCTGCTATATTGTGTAACTTGGCTGTAAAAAGGGCTATAGGGTCATCAACCCCCTCTTCATTCTCAAATTGAGAGATTGTGAGGCTCTCCCCACAAGACTGTTGGAAGGCCTCCCAATCTGCTCTGTGCAGCCTCCAATGCTGCACTCTTTCTTCAACAATAGAGTTGTTGCTCTCTATAAATATAGGATAATGATCACTGCTACAGAGATCCTCGTTGACCCTCCAAGTGTAATCCAAATATAAATCGGGATCACACAAGGATAGGTCAATGGCTGTTGCAGATCCTGAAGCAGGGTGCAAATAGGTGGTGGTATCATCATTAAAAATGCAGAGGTTTTCCTCTGCGAGGAAGTCTTCTATTATTCTGCCCCGTGGGTTGATGTCCCTACAGCCCCACAGTGTGTGGTGCCCGTTAAAATCTTCCAGTAGCATGAAGGGTTTGGGCAATTGTTTTACCAGCTGCCTTAATTCCACAACATCTACTGAGCGGTTTGGGGGTAAATAAACAGAGCATATCGTCATTGGCCTGTGACAGTTTATGTTAACTACCACAGCCTGTAAAGTTGTATTCAACGTGATCTGTTGATGTGGTGTTCCATCCTTTACAAGGATGGAAACCCCCCAGCAGGCCCTTTCATTATTGGCAGGGCCAAAACAATTGATTATTGAATAGTTTTTAAAACTTATGTTAGTGTTAGGTTTTAAGTTAGTCTCCTGCAGGCACACAGCAGTTGGGCTGTGTTCCTGCAGAAGAATAGCCAGGTCATTGTAATTTTATCTTAAACCTCGACAATTCCATTGTATAATTTTGTGGGCCATTATGAATTTTTATGCCTCCCTGGTTTTTTCTGTGCTTGGAGTGCAGCGACGGTGTCGGGAGATACAAATACCTCACTATCGCTGCTTTCATCACCATCTACACACACCATGGATTCGTATCTGTTATACGTAGCGATCGGGTCATCAGTACCCTTGGGCATTCGACCACTACCTTTATTTGTGCTTTTCTTGTTAATTTGTTTTGTTTGTTCAGCTACTGGTGGTTTATTTACCGTTTCTTTGTTCTTATCTTTATTATTTGTTTTGCCATTTTTCGTTTGTTTTGAATCCCTATTTGCCAGTGGCTTTGGGGCAGTAGGGGTAGCTGCTGTTGTTGTATTTTTATTGATCATAGTTTGTTTTTTGGCAGTGGAGGTATCTTTGCTTGTATTAGGTTTTGATGAAGAGGATACAGGTGTTGCGGAAACATTTGTTGCACCAGCTGCAGATCTGATCTCTACTGCATCAGTCTGGCAACCAACCGACACAACCTGCTTCGCGACAACACTGGCAAATGATGGTTGTTTGTTAACCTCTTCAACAATTTTCCGAGCTTCAGATAGGAAATCTTTCGCTCTGTGCGAACACGTTGGATTTCCTTCTCTGTAATCCATCGGGGACAATTTTTGGAATAGGCCGTATGTTCCCCATTACAGCTGACACAATTCATTGCAGATGTGCAGGCGGTGTCTTGATGGTCAGGTTGTGCACACTTCGCGCACACCTTCGCTTTACTGCAGTTATCTTGGTGGTGTCCAAACTGTTGGCATTTGAAACACCTCAAAGGGCTAGGCACGTATGGCTGGACGGTACATCTCTCAAATCCAACCTTTAAGGTGGCAGGTGGAGTTGGCCGGTTGAAAGTGAGAATGGCAGTGTTTACTCTAATCATTTCTCCGTTTTTTTTAATGGTGACCATACGTGCGTCAGTGACTCCTTGTTTTTTGAGCTGTGTCAATAATTCCTCTCTAGTTGTATTTTTGAGCTCAGGAGTCCTGAGAACTCCCTTTGAGGTGTTTAGTGTCCTGTGTGGTGATACTTGCACAGGCACTTGGGCCAATTCCGTAACTGCTAGAAGCTTGGTAGAATGAGTTTCTCTGTCGACCTCTATTAAGAGGTCGCCAGAGCGCAGCCTTTTGATGGTTTTAGGCTCTCCTACCAAGCCCTGGATTCCCTTTTGGATGGCAAATGTTGAGAGTCTGGAGAGAGATTTCTCATCATCTCCAGACGTCATCATCAAAAATCTCGGAAAAAATATTTTAGCTTTTAGAATTTCCTCTCTGGTTTTTTT
Source organism: Flabesymbios commensalis (assembly GCA_964017125.1). Taxonomy (NCBI): domain Eukaryota; kingdom Metazoa; phylum Annelida; class Polychaeta; order Terebellida; family Flabelligeridae; genus Flabesymbios; species Flabesymbios commensalis. Next base: position 109,303,101 of record OZ024903.1, on the reverse strand, counting down.
ATACCTTTCAAGGTATGCTTGGTCACTATCATAATCCTCCTCATCGCTATTTTTCCGCTTTGTCGCTTTGTTATGACCGTTATCCATGGTGTGTTGTGTTGTTTTTTCATCACCCTGGCTCTCCACCCACCACGGAGCCCTACAAGGGGGCAACCTGCCCGCGGTAACCAGCAGGAAGTATTGTCAGAGCTACCAGGGTGATATACTCATAGCAAAAGAACAGCAGTTGCAATAACCGCAGTACACATCCTTTCACCAGATTAGCCCATGAGCCATCGCCACCTAGTGTCCACAATCGTGTATATAAAAATGAGATTGGCGCTATCTTTCACTCTGTCTTGGATGATTGCTAATGAGATGAGATGATAATAGACAAAAATGGACACTAGATCAACGAGACTAGCCGATTGATCTGGCCGGGCCCACCAGACCACCCGTCTCAATGAGATAAGGGCCAAAGTGGTGTGTTGGGAGTATAGAGTCCGCAGGCTCCTACGCCCTCAACCACCAGGATCCCTTCTCCCACCTATACGGGATGCAACCCACGGCAAACAGGTTGAGGGTGTGTTTAGCCTTCTAAAAGACGTTACCAGGGGGACCACGTGGAGGTAACACCCTCCCCCCTCGGCGGTAAATAAACAGAGCATATCGTCATTGGCCTGTGACAGTTTATGTTAACCGCCACAGCCTGTAAATTTGTATTCAACGTAATGTGTTGATGTGGTGTTCCATCCTTTACAAATATCAGTATAAATAATGTAAAATATGAAGTTATTATAAAATGAACGACTTATCAAGTCACTATATCTCCATCAAATTGGAGTGATTGTGTAAAAACTACAAGTCTAAGTCTAATAACTAAAACATAGAATATAGGTTACATTCAGCAAAAAATAATGTCCTTGTGCCCAGACAAGTAGTGACACATGCAAAATATTGGAAACAATTGGGTTGTTGAGTTTTTGACTCTTAAGAGCCTGCAATGAAGATAGCGAGTCTGTGATGATCATGAACTCCTCGTCATTACTATTCCAGATGTATTCGATGGCAGCTTCAATAGCTAACAGCTCTGCTGTGCAAATTGAAGCCTCATCGTTAATGCGGCAACTAAATTCATGATCATCACAGACAAAGGACATAGCTTTCCTCTTGTCTTCCTTTGATCCGTCAGTATACACCTTCCGGTGCCTCGGAAATCTACAAAATAACTCAAGCAACATGCTCTGGAAGACAAGGGGACAGGTGTCTCCCTTCCTGAGATCTGAGAGGTTAAAAAGTATATTAGGCTGTTGAAGAAGCCAAGGTGGACATTCTGGTAAGCGTACAACGCTAATTGCGTCGAGCTCCACCTCCATGTCCTCCAGATGGGGTTGGAGTCTTATACCCAAAGGAGGTATAGTCCCTGGCTTGTTATTAAACAATCCCTTGTATTCAGGGTTGACAACACACGAGTATGCCGGGTTCTCAGGATTTGCTTTCATTTTCATATAGTATTGCAGGCTCAGCTTCAACCGGCGAGTCTCTAAAGAGGGCTCACCGGTCTCCACCTGAAGACTTTCGATGAGTGATGTTCGAAATGCCCCTGAGCATAATCTCAAACCTTGGTTCGCGATTGGATCAAGTACTGCTAAGTACGATCGTCTCGCTGAACCATAAACAATACAATCGTAATCCAGTTTGGATCTGATGTGAGACCGGTAAATCCTCAGTAAGGTTGTCCGGTCACCACCCCAATCCTTGCTGGATATAACTCGTAGCAATTGTAATGCTTTCCTACACTTATCTTTCATATATTTGATGTGTGGAGTAAAACTGAGCTTCTTGTCGAAAAAAAGACCAAGAAATTTGACCTGCTCTTCAACAGGAAGCTGTTGTCCATATAGTTTGAGATCGGGCTCAGGCTGTAAGCCATTTTTTTTACAAAAATGTACACATAAAGTTTTTGTGGGAGAAAATTTAAAGCCGTTCTCATCCGCACAAGTCACCAACTTATCGAGGCAACCTTGCAGGCGCCGCTCAATTATTGCCATATTGCTTGACTGGCAGTAAACAGCCAGATCATCAACATATAATGATTTTTCAATATCGTCTGGTAAAGCATAAATTTTACTGTTTATTTTAACGGTAAATAGAGTTGGTGAAAGGATACTACCTTGTGGGACACCCTCCTCCTGTGGATTTAGTGAAGAGTGGGTGTTGTCCAAGCGGACTTTAAATTTTCTCCCCTTTAAAAAATTGTCAATGAATAAGGGTAATCTACCCTTCAGGCCCATTTTATGGAGATCTTTCATGATACCACCCTTCGATGTGGTATCATAGGCCTTTTCTAAATCGAAAAATACTCCAACTGTATGTGGATTTTTAACAAAACCTTGACGGATATAAGTCTCTAGTCTGACCAAATGGTCTGTGGTGCTTTTTCCTTTTTGAAAACCACATTGATATTTAGTTATTATGTTATTGTCTTGTAAAAACCATGTGAGACGATGATTGATCATGCGCTCCATGATTTTGCAAAGACAACTTGTCAATGCTATTGGCCTATAATTATTAGGATCTGTTCGATCTTTTCCAGGTTTAGGAATCGGGATCACTGTTGCTTCTCTCCATCCATCTGGGAAATCCTGAGATTGCCACAGATCATTCAAGAGTAGAAGCAACAGATCAAGTGATACATCAGGCAAATGTTTCAGAAACTGGTGGTGAATTTCATCAGGGCCAGTTGCCGAATCAGTTGCCTGAGCGATAGATTTAATTAGTTCTCGTTTAGAGAAATTAACATTGTACTTTTCGTCATTATCTGGATCAAAGTCCAATGCGTTCTCCTTCTCCTTGTCCCTAATCTTTCGAATTTTTTCCTGATAATGATCTGGCGATGATTTAGCAGCGAAGGATGTCGCTAGCGTTTCTGCAATATCCGTTTTATTGGTTATTGTGTCAGAATCAGTGACAAGGTACTTGATGGTTTTATCTTTCCTCTTGCCACTGATTCTGCGCAGCATTTGCCAAGTATGTTTTGCCGATGTATTATTATTTAGTGTGGAGACATATGCTCTCCAAGATTGCCGCTTGGCTTCACTGATTGTGTGGCGAGCTTTAGCGTAATCTTTCTTATATCCGTCAAGGTTTTGTCTAGTTGGATGTTTTTTAAATTTTTGCAAGGATTTTTTCCTTTTGTCTATTGCCTTTCGGCAACCTTCATCAAACCAGGGTTTGTCGAGTTTTTTGGGAACTGTCGAGGTTTTGGGTATGCTTTTATCTGCTATATTGTGTAACTTGGCTGTAAAAAGGGCTATAGGGTCATCAACCCCCTCTTCATACTCAAATTGAGAGATTGTGAGGCTCTCCCCACAAGACTGTTGGAAGGCCTCCCAATCTGCTCTGTGCAGCCTCCAATGCTGCACTCTTTCTTCAACAATAGAGTTGTTGCTCTCTATAAATATAGGATAATGATCACTGCTACAGAGATCCTCGTTGACCCTCCAAGTGTAATCCAAATATAAATCGGGATCACACAAGGATAGATCCTGAAGCAGGGTGCAAATAGGTGGTAGTATCATCATTAAAAATGCAGAGATTTTCCTCTGAGAGGAAGTCTTCTATTATTCTGCCCCGTGGGTCGATGTCCCTACAGCCCCACATTGTGTGGTGCCCGTTAAAATCGCCCAGTAGCATGAAGGGTTTGGGCAATTGTTTTACCAGCTGCCTCAATTCCACAACATCTACTGAGCGGCTCGGCGGTAAATAAACAGAGCATATGGTCATTGGCCTGTGACAGTTTATGTTAACCGCCACAGCCTGTAAATTTGTATTCAACGTAATTTGTTGATGTGGTGTTCCATCCTTTACAAGGATGGAAACCCCCCAGCAGGCCCTTTCATTATTGGCAGGGCCAAAACAATTGATTATTGAATAGTTTTTAAAACTTATGTTAGTGTTAGGTTTTAAGTTAGTCTCCTGCAGGCACACAGCCGATGGGCTGTGTTCCTGCAGAAGAATAGCCAGGTCATTATAATTTGATCTTAAACCTCGACAATTCCATTGTATAATTTTGTGGGCCATTATGAATTTTTATGCCTCCCTGGTTTTATCTGTGCTTGGAGTGCAGCGACGGTGTCGGGAGATACAAATACCTCGCTATCGCTGCTTTCATCACCATCTACACACTCCATGGATTCGTATCTGTTATACGTAGCGATCGGGTCATCAGTGCCTTTGGGCATTCGACCACTGCCTTTATTTGTGCTTTTCTTGTTAATTTGTTGTTTGTTCAGCTACTGGTGGTTTATTTACCGTTTCTTTGTTCTTATCTTTATTATTTGTTTTGCCATTTTTTGTTTGTTTTGAATCCCTATTTGCCAGTGGCTTTGGGGCAGTAGGCGTAGCTGCTGTTGTTGTATTTTTATTGATCATAGTTTGTTTTTTGGCAGTGGAGGTATCTTTGCTTGTATTAGGTTTTGATGAAGAGGATGCAGGTGTTGAGGAAACATTTGCTGCACCAGTTGCAGATCTGATCTCTACTGCATCAGTCTGGCAACCAACCGACACAACCTGCTTCGCAACAACACTGGCAAATGATGGTTGTTTGTTAACTCCTTCAACAATTTTACGAGCTTCCGTTCCGTTCGGATACGTTGGATCTCTTTCTCCGTTTTCCATCGGGGGCAATCTCTGGAATAGGCTGTGTGGTTCCCGCCACAGTTGGCACATGTTATTGGATAGGTGCAAGAGGAGTCAGGATGTTCTGTCGATTGACCACAGCGTCCACAGACACGCTCTCTCTTGCAACCTTCCTGATGGTGTCCAAATTGTTGGGACTTGAAACACCTCAAAGGGTGTGGTATGTATAGTTGTATAGGGCATAGCTCAAATCCAACTTTAATATCAGCCGGTGGCTTTGGAAATTTGAATGTGAGCACCGCTGTATTTAATTTGATTGTATCTCCATTCTTTTGTATTGTAATAATTCTGACTCTTTTTAATTGTGTTTTAAGTTCTTCATTGGTGGTGTTTTTGATTTCTTGAGTTCGTATGACACCCTTTGAGGTGTTTAAAGTCCTGTGAGGGGAAACCTTCACAGGAATTCAAGCTATTTCTTTGATTGCCAAGAGCTTGGTGGAGTAGGTTTCTCTGTCGACCTCAATTAAGAGGTCGCCAGACCTAAGCCTTTTGATGTTCTTAGGCTCTCCAACCAAGCCCTCTATGCCTTTTTGTAAAGCAAATGTTGAGAGTCTGGAAAGGGATTTGTCCTCATCTCCAGACATCATCAACAGGAACCGTGGAAACATGATTTTTGCTTTTTTCATCTCGGTCACAATTTTTGTGTATCTTGCAATAAATTCGGCATCTGTGTCATCATCTGATTATGTATTATTTTGTTCTGCCTTCTTTCTTTTTCTTCACTTTGCTGGTGTTGGGCGGGGGTGAAGGATTATCAGCCATATTGGATTAGTATTGTTTTTCATCACCCTGGCGCTCCACCCGCCATGGAGCCCTACCAGGGGACAGTCTGCCCGCGGTAACCAGCAGGAAGAATTGTCAGAGCTACCAGGGTGATATACTTATAGCAAAAGAACAGCCGTTGCAATAACCGCAGTACACATCCTTTCACTTGATTAGCCCATGAGCAACGTGATTTGGTGTTCAGATTCGTGTATATAGTAATGAAAAAGCGCTACCTGTATACATACGTCTTTGATGATGAGATGAGGCGAAACGATAAATAATAAACAAGTATGAACAACAAATCAACGAGACCAGCCGATTGATCTGGCCGGGCCCACCAGACCACCCGTCTCAATGAGATAAGGGCCAAAGTGGTGTGTTGGGAGTATGGAGTCCGCAGGCTCCTACGCCCTCAACCACCAGGATCCCTTCTCCCACCTATACGGGATGCAACCCACGGCAAACAGGTTGAGGGTGTGTTTAGCCTTCTAAAAGAAGTTACCAGGGGGACCACGTGGAGGTAACACCCTCCCCCCCCTAAATATTTGCAGCAACAAGCCTTCTTCAGTAATATTATTATCAAAAATGTATAGAACATTTAGTTCAAGTGAACTCATTTATAAGCAAATATATAAATTATTGAGTCAAAATCACACGCAAAAGACGTATTACATTTCTTTTGTTTCTTAAAAATCATATTTTTACATTTTGACCTTGGAATTGATTTTCCGACTTTGAAGATGACCACGAATCACCAAAATAATATCATAAATGGATTTTCCAGTCAAAATCCTATGAAAAAGAGGTATTACACATGTTCCTAGCTTTATTTGTTAAAAATGCTATTTTCGCTTACTTCACCTTGAAATTGACCTTTTGACCTTGAAGATGACCTTGAGTCATGAAAATAATATAAGAAATGGATTACCGAGTCAAAATCACATGAAAATGAGGTATTACACTTGTTTCTAGCTTGATTTGTGAAAAAAAACATATTCGACCTTGAAATTGACCTTTGACCTTGAATTTACAAAAATGCCCAAACCTTTCTAGCCGACACTCATCAGATTTGAATCTAGCACAAAAAAACATTGTATGATATGTAACAAAGCAAGGTTACGTCATCTCTAGCTCAGACTACAGTTTTTTATGAAAATGTAAATGATCGAAATTATCATTATTATTTGTTAAAAAGGCCTCATTTTAGCTCAAAACTGTATAATTTCTCTTTAAATGTTAAATCGTTCATTTGCTCATAACTCAAAAATGGCAAGGAATTAAGCTCCAACTCTAACAGTTCTGAAAACTAGACAAATTAGGCCATCGAATTGGTATAAAATATTATATTATAAAACAGTTTCGTTTTTCACCCTACTATGTCCGAAATGTGTGCAGGTAACCTTGCTACAAGCCTGCACAGCAATCTGTGAATTGATTAATATGTAATATAACATACCACCAATAATATATAAACCATTATATTCTTGATACCATAGATAAATACTTCCAGATGAGATATTGATGTGAAATGTGCAACACTTTCGGCGTCATGCTTCAAATCATTTAAAAATGAAAATATATAGTTTATTGTTCGTCACTTTTCCAGCTTGAGAAAGGCCGTCATGAATGGTTACAGTTTGAGTCACCCAGCGAGTAGGCCCAACTCTGCACCTCGTCCTGGACTATACAGGAATCGTTTTCAGCAATGTCCATTATAACAATAACAGAATTAGCTGGAATTAGCCGTTCATACACTTAGGGACGCACCATTTGATATCTGGGGGGGGGGGGGGAAAGATTGTAAAAAATAGCTTGTCGCCACCAAAATGATTGTTGAAAATGTGGGCAGAATAAAAAAGATTGTTGTCGAAATTGATGAAAAATATGTTGACCAGAAAAAACATCAAATGGTAACGTACATAATAGGGAAAGCAAACGACAAAAAATTCTTCGACGGAACATAAAAAAAAAATTGTCGGACGTTGATCGCCCCAAAAAAAGATTGTTTTCTCTCGGAAGTAAAAAAAAAATGCAAGCAACAACAACTAAGGCCCCCCACCCCCCCAGATATTTAATGATGCGTCCCTTAAATTGCTGCTGTTGCCATTTCGCACGAAACAGGTGTTCACTAAAAGTTGAAAGTCCTGTCCTCATCTTAATGGCCAAATCTTTGAGTGGTTCTGCTGACTGTGTCTGTAACATTGATCACATTTTGATTATGTTTTGTTGTCACAATGTTTGTATTGACTCATGCTTCTGTAGCCTATCCCCGGGTGGGTGTCACCTACTCGGGGTTTCTCCCAGACAGCTTCGGTGAATTTAGATTCTAGTACACCCAAACATATATATATAGAACTATTTACATTTTTTTTGTGACAATATATATATAAATATACAGTGCTGTGCATATTAATTGGGACACTTGTAAATTACGACGTTGTAGCATTATTATTTACACAGCGTCTTTTCAATAAAAAACCACTAGGCTCATTGGCATATTATTCATTTCTAGAAGATGGTATATCGACTTCCGCATACTAAAAGGTGTATTGACGCAACGTATATGAAAGTTACTCGTGATGTCATAATTTATGCAATGATTAAGCCTAATCATTTTAATGAGAAAAGTGCTTCAAAGACAAAAATCCTAACAATGATAAATCACAATTAATCTATCATGATGTTGGTTTGTGTGGTATATAATCCAGCTTATTTTAAACGGGCAGCCGATGGCACGACACTATATTTTGATTATTTAGGAAGGAATTCATCAAACAAATTGAGGTACAACCAATCATTAAGCGAACTTTCACATCGATGGAACGCCGAAGAGATGTCGTTGTCTTATGCAGTGCCAGAATTGGCCATGCCTATTTCACAAACGGGTATTTATTGAGAGGAGAATTGCGACCTATGTGCTGCAATACTCGTCTCACTGTAAGACATGTCTTTCTCAGTTGTGCGAAATATGCGCACATTAGAAGGAAGTACTTTGCATTTAATTCCCTATTTGAACTATTTAGGGACACCACTGCAGGTTTTATTATTCAGTTCCTACGGGAATGTAACCTATATTATATGTTTTAATTATTAGACTTAGACTTGTAGTTTTTACACAATCACTCCAATTTCATGGAGATATAGTGACTTGATAAGTCGCTCATTTTATAATTACTTCATATTTTACTTAATTATTTATACTGACATTTTTTATACTCATTAAACTGTTGTAGTGCAGGCGCTTCAACATGTCATCAGACTCGTTACATATAGGTGCCAGGAGCATCGTCATATTATCATATCAAACATTTAAACTGAATAGATCATGCTTTTATTAGCTTTGTCTTTCCTTTACCACTTTAACTATACAATATGGGATATTCTATACAATATGGGACATTGTGGTGACTGAACATTGGTCCGACACATCATTGGTCCGACACACCATTGGTCCGACACGCCAATGGTCCGACACACTATTGGTCCGACACACCATTGGTCCGACACACAATTGGTCCGACACACCATTGGTCCGACAAACCTTAGGCGACCATTAATATCAGAATTTAACAAGGATGACCTTGAACATTTTTAAAAAACATAGTTCAAATGGCGGGAGATTCTGGAATCATTTTTATTTATTTTTCTATTTGAATGTCAAGTGCCCAACACAATCTACAACCAGGTGACATATATGTCTACATATTTGAGATTAAATTAAATTTGTAATGTATTTTTTTGAACTTCAATGTATCAATTAAATAATGTACGGTGAATATGTCATTGTTAAAACTGTCATTGGTAAACAGATAGAAAAAACGTCAGGTTCTTAAAAGGTTCTTTGTTGAATAGTACAGTAGAGAAAGGTTCCATATCTATACCGGTATAGATATAGAACCTTTCTCTTTATCACTTTAATACAGCAAAGAACCTTCAAGAACAGTTTTTTCTAAGAGTGCATAAGCACAAGTGAGTTTGACCAGTACTTCATATTTAAATTTAAATTGAGAAAATGTGTAACAATAACTCATCATACTTGTTATATTGAATGACATAACAAATACTTATCAATTCATCTACTTCGTCTTGCTTGAAATATTCATGAAATCAACCTTTGAAGCTTTACCACCAGAGCAAACTCGCTTTCGTTGCATAACCAAACAAATTAGTTTTTCCTGAGATTTGCCGAACAAACTTTTTCTTAGAAAATAACTCATAGCACCCCCCCCCCCCCTCACGTATCATCTGTTCCAAACTTCCGCCCCTAATGTAAATTAAAAATAAAATTTCAACACATTTAGTTCTATCACATTTCTGGCATGTCCTCTCGCAAATGTGTCGCAACTTGGAAGCATGGTCTCTATTACAAATGATTAAAGACAACATATTGAAGACACCATTAAATACCAGGCTATGGATTAAGCGCGTTGCACTGGACGGGAGCGAATACTATATTAATTTACGTATTTTGTAAAGTTGTGATTTAGTAAAAAACGGGGTTTTGTCGAAATATAACGCATGTTACGTTGACAGTACACATGTAAATTGACTTAGCCCATGTTTTGATGGAAATAGCATTGGCACAATGCATGCCACGATGATGTATTGTGTTATAGGCTATGTCGTAACATAACGCATGCGTTTTGACGCAGCTGCAAACAACTCTAAAATCATATGTAGGCCAATTAGAGTTATAAATGAATTAAAAAATTCCCATGGCATGCTTACCAACAATATTTGTATGAGATCAACTCATAGGAGTTATCTCATTTGTGGACAACCCTATGACCAATTATTTGTCCTCATTTATTTACTTGTGCCGGTAACAGCGTCTAGCACTTTCATAAGGGCTTCTTTAATAATATGCTACTCATTATGTTTATTAACCTGATGTAATTGCTGACGTAATTTCCAGCTTTCAATGAATAAAAAATACCTATAATAATTGGATCAAGATTAGTGGTTATTGCCAAGCTGTCTGTAAATAACAGTCAATTTTCTGCTTAGAGCCAGTGCAGCAGTAGGCTACATATAAGAACACGATGATATAATAATAATAATAATAATTGCATATCCTTGGCAGCAATGTTAACTCCATGTCTTTGAATAGTTTGTAACAAAATACTGCTTCAAACGCAAGTAAAATAATTTTGCCACTTGCTGAGAACAATGCGTCGATATAACAAGATACTGATAGCAGATTATAATGGGATTTTAATTCTGCACTGGTCTCTATTAGACGGTATTAATATATACTATAATAAAAAAACATATTTTGTCTTTAAGTAAGCTATCATTTTATTTTGAAATAATGGTACTAAGGACTAAAGGTACTAAGGACTAAAGAATCACCTTTAACTTGAAACAAAGGCGACTTTCATCTACTAGGTTCAGGTTTACGGTTAATTCGGACAAATAATGGCACTTCGTAAAAGAGGGCCGACCATGTTACATGAGTTGGAGGTAAAATATTACCCATGTAGCTTTATTTGATGATAAAACTACGGTGGCCCATTGGGGTCACTCAACTCCATTTAGTCCTGTTGCTACTCAACTCATGTTATACTGAACTCAAACTTCGTGTTACTCAACTCAATTTTCTTGTTACCCACCCCAATTTTCTTGTTATTCAACTCAAATTTCTTGTATCTCAACTCATTTTTTTAGTAACTCAACTTAAGTTTTCTTGTAACTCAACTCGAGTTTTCTTGTCACTCAAAGCAAATTTCTTATATTATATCTCAACTCAAATTTACTAACAACTCAAGTTCCCTTATAAGTTTTCTTGTAACTCGACTGAAGTTTTCTTGTAACTCAACTCAAGTTTCTTATAACTCAACACATATTTTTTTGTAACTCAACTAAAGTTCTTGTAACTCAACTCAAGTTTCTTGTAGCTCAACACATATTTTCATGTAACTCAAAAGGGAATCCAGGGCTTGGCAGGAGAGCCTAAAACCATCAAAAGGCTGCGCTCTGGCGACCTCTTAATAGAGGTCGACAGAGAAACGCATTCTACCAAGCTTCTAGCAATTACGGAATTGGCCCAAGTGCCTGTGAAAGTATCACCACACAGGACACTAAACACCTCAAAGGGAGTTCTCAGGACACCTGAGCTCAAAAATACAACTAGGGAGGAATTATTGACACAGCTCAAAAAACAAGGAGTCACTGACGCACGAATGGTTACCATTAAAAAAAACGGAGAAATGATTAGAGTAAACACTGCCATTTTCACTTTCAACCGGCCAACTCCACCGGCCACCTTAAAGGTTGGATTTGAGAGATGTACCGTCCAGCCATACGTGCCTAGCCCTTTGAGGTGTTTCAAATGCCAACAGTTTGGACACCACCAAGATAACTGCAGTAAGGCGAAGGTGTGCGCGAAGTGTGCACAACCTGACCATCAAGCCACCGCCTGCACATCTGCAATGAAATGTGTCAACTGTGATGGTGAACATACGGCCTATTCCAAAAATTGTCCCCGATGGATTACAGAGGAGAAAATTCAACTTGCTCGCGCAGAGCGAAAGATTTCCCTCCCTGAAGCTCGGAAAATTGTTGAAGGGGTTAACAAACAACCATCATTTGCCAGTGTTGTCGCGAAGCAGGTTGTGTCGGTTGGTTGCCAGACTGATGCAGTAGAGATCAGATCTGCAACTGGTGCAACAAATGTTTCCGCAACACCTGCATCCTCTTCATCAAAACCTAATACAAGCAAAGATACCTCCACTGCCAAAAAAACAAACTATGATCAATAAAAATACAACAACAGCAGCTACCCCTACTGCCCCAAAGCCACTGGCAAATAGGGATTCAAAACAAACAAAAAATGGCAAAACAAATAATAAAGATAAGAACAAAGAAACGATAAATAAACCACCAGTAGCTGAACAAACAAAACAAATTAACAAGAAAAGCACGAATAAAGGCAGTGGTCGAATGCCCAAGCGCACTGATGACCCGATCGCTACGTATAACAGATACGAATCCATGGAGTGTGTAGATGGTGATGAAAACAGCAATAGCGAGGTATTTGTATCTCCCGACACCGTCGCTGCATTCCAAGCACAGATAAAACCAGGGAGGCATAAAAATTCATAATGGCCCACAAAATTATACAATGGAATTGTCGAGGTTTAAGATCAAATTACAATGACCTGGCTATTCTTCTGCAGGAACACAGCCCATCGGCTGTGTGCCTGCAGGAGACTAACTTAAAACCTAACACTAACATAAGTTTTAAAAACTATTCAATAATCAGTTGTTTTGGCCCTGCCAATAATGAAAGGGCCTGCTGGGGGGTTCCCATCCTTGTAAAGGATGGAACACCACATCAACAGATCACGTTGAATACAACTTTACAGGCTGTGGCGGTTAACATAAACTGTCACAGGCCAATGACGATATGCTCTGTTTATTTACCCCCAAACCGCTCAGTAGATGTTGTGGAATTGAGGCAGCTGGTATAACAACTGCCCAAACCCTTCATGCTACTGGGAGATTTTAACGGGCACCACACAATGTGGGGCTGTAGGGACATCAACCCACGGGGCAGAATAATAGAAAATTTCCTCGCAGAGGAAAACCTCTGCATTTTTAATGATGATACCACCACCTATTTACACCCTGCTTCAGGATCTGCAACAGCCATTGACCTATCCTTGTGTGATCCCGATTTATATTTGGATTACACTTGGAGGGTCAACGAGGATCTCTGTAGCAGTGATCATTATCCTATATTTATAGAGAGAAACAACTCTATTGTTGAAGAAAAAGTGCAGCATTGGAGGCTGCACAGAGCAGATTGGGAGGCCTTCCAACAGTCTTGTGGGGAGAGCCTAACAATCTCTGAATTTGGGAATGAAGAGGGGGTTGATGACCCTATAGCCCTTTTTACAGCCAAGTTACACAATATAGCAGATAAAAGCATACCCAAAACCTCGACAGTTCCCAAAAAACTCGACAAACCCTGGTTTGATGAAGGTTGCCGAAAGGCAATAGACAAAAGGAAAAAATCCTTGCAAGAATTTAAAAAACATCCAACTAGACAAAACCTTGACGGATATAAGAAAGATTACGCTAAAGTTCGCCACACAATCAGTGAAGCCAAGCGGCAATCTTGGAGAGCATATGTCTCCACACTAAATAATAATACATCGGCAAAACATACTTGGCAAATGCTGCGCAGAATCAGTGGCAAGAGGAAAGATAAAACCATCAAGTACCTTGTCACTGATTCTGACACAATTACCAATAAAACGGATATTGCAGAAACGCTGGCGACATCCTTCGCTGCTAAATCATCGTCAGATCATTATCAGGAAAAATTTCGAAAGATTAGGGACAAGGAGAAGGAGAACACATTGGACTTTGAGTCAGATAATGACGAAAAGTACAATGTTGATTTCTCTAAACGAGAATTAATTAAATCTATCGCTCAGGCAACTGATTCGGCAACTGGCCCTGATGAAATTCACTACCAGTTTCTGAAACATTTGCCTGATGTATCACTTGATCTGTTGCTTCTACTCTTAAATGATCTGTGGCAATCTCAGGATTTCCCAGATGGATGGAGAGAAGCAACAGTGATCCCGATCCCTAAACCTGGAAAAGATCGAACAGATCCTAATAATTATAGGCCAATAGCATTGACAAGTTGTCTTTGCAAAATCATGGAGCGCATGATCAATCATCGTCTCACATGGTTTTTACAAGACAATAACATAATAACTAAATATCAATGTGGTTTTCAAAAAGGAAAGAGCACCACAGACCATTTGGTCAGACTAGAGACTTATATCCGTCAAGGTTTTGTTAAAAATCAACATACAGTTGGAGTATTTTTTGATTTAGAAAAGGCCTATGATACCACATGGAAGGGTGGTATCATGAAAGATCTCCATGAAATGGGCCTGAAGGGTAGATTACCCTTATTCATTGATAATTTTTTAAAGGGGAGAAAATTTAAAGTCCGCTTAGACAACACCCACTCTTCACTAAATTCACAGGAGGAGGGTGTCCCACAAGGTAGTATCCTTTCACCAACTCTATTTACCGTTAAAATAAACAGTATAATTGATGCTTTACCAGACGATATTGAAAAATCATTATATGTTGATGATCTGGCTGTTTACTGCCAGTCAAGCAATATGGCAATAATTGAGCGGCGCCTGCAAGGTTGCCTCGATAAGTTGGTGACTTGTGCGGATGAGAACGGCTTTAAATTTTCTCCCACAAAAACTTTATGTGAACATTTTTGTAAAAAAAATGGCTTACAGCCTGAGCCCGATCTCAAACTATATGGACAACAGCTTCCTGTTGAAGAGCAGGTCAAATTTCTTGGTCTTTTTTTCGACAAGAAGCTCAGTTTTACTCCACACATCAAATATATGAAAGATAAGTGTAGGAAAGCATTACAATTGCTACGAGTTATATCCAGCAAGGATTGGGGTGGTGACCGGACAACCTTACTGAGGATTTACCGGTCTCACATCAGATCCAAACTGGATTATGGTTGTATTGTTTATGGTTCAGCGAGACGATCGTACTTAGCAGTACTTGATCCAATCGCGAACCAAGGTTTGAGATTATGCTCAGGGGCATTTCGAACATCACCCATCGAAAGTCTTCAGGTGGAGACCGGTGAGCCCTCTTTAGAGACTCGCCGGTTGAAGCTGAGCCTGCAATACTATATGAAAATGAAAGCAAATCCTGAGAACCTGGCATACTTGTGTGTTGTCAACCCTGAATACAAGAGATTGTTTAATAACAAGCCAGGGACTATACCTCCTTTGGGTATAAGACTCCAACCTCATCTAGAGGACATGGAGGTGGAGCTCGACGCAATTAGCGTTGTGCGCCCACCAGAATGTCCACCCTGGCTTCTCCAACAGCCTAATATACTTTTTAACCTCTCAGATCTCAGGAAAGGAGACACCTGTCCCCTTGTCTTCCAGAGCATGTTGCTAGAGCTATTTTGTAGATTTCCGAGGCACCGGAAGGTGTATACTGACGGATCAAAGGAAGACAAGAGGACAGCTATGTCCTTTGTCTGTGATGATCATGAATTTAGCTGCCGCATCAACGATGAGGCTTCAATTTGCACAGCAGAGCTGTTAGAGCTGCCATCGAATACATCTGGGATAGTAGTGACGAGGAGTTCATGATCATCACAGACTCGCTATCTTCATTGCAGGCTCTTAAGAGTCAAAAACTCAACAACCCAATTGTTTCCAATATTTTGCATATGTGTCACTACTTGTCTGGGCACAAGGACATTATTTTTTGCTGGGTACCCAGCCATATTGGAATACTGGGCAATGAACGGGCTGATGTTTTGGCCAAGGCTGCCCTGGATAAGACGAAACAGTTTTATTATATACCATATACTGATTTCAAGTACAACATCTCTGTCTACCTTGATGACATTTTGCAAGGTGAATGGAACATCAATGTCACCAGCAAATTGTTCGAGGTACAACCAATTATTAAGCGATCTTTTACACCAATGGAACGCCGAAGAGATGACGTTGTCTTATGCAGGGCCAGAATTGGCCATGCCTATTTCACAAACGGCTATTTATTGAGAGGAGAATTGCGACCTATGTGCTGCAATACTCGTCTCACTGTAAGACATGTCCTTCTCAGTTGTGCGAAATATGCGCACATCAGAAGGAAGTATTTTGCATTTAATTCCTTATTTGAGCTATTCAGGGACACCCCTGCTGGTTTTATTATTCAGTTCCTTCGGGAATGTAACCTATATTACATGTTTTAATTATTAGACATAAGACTTTTTACACAATCACTCCAATTTCATGGAGATATAGTGACTTGATAAGTCGTTCATTTTATAATCACTTCATATTTTACATTATTTATACTGATATTTTTATACTCATTAAACTGTGTTATAGTGCAGGCGCTACAACATGTCATCAGACTCGTTACATATAGGTGCCAGGAGCATCGTCATCTTATCATATCAAACATTTTAAACTGAATATTTTAGTACGATCATGCTTTTATTGGCTTTGTCTTTTCTTTACTACTTTAACTATACAATATGGGATATTGTAATACCTGGAATTTTCACTTAAATGGCCATACTGGCCGAAAAGTGAAGTAAAGCATTTTATTTACTTTATTTACTTTACCTGGAATTTTCACTTAAATGGCCATACTGGCCGAAAAGTGAAGTAAAGCATTTTATTTACTTTACTTTGCAAAATCATGGAGCGCATGATCAATCATCGTCTCACATGGTTTTTACAAGACAATAACATAATAACTGAATATCAATGTGGTTTTCAAAAAGGAAAAAGCACCACAGACCATTTGGTCAGACTGGAGACTTATATCCGTCAAGGTTTTGTTAAAAACCAACATACAGTTGGAATATTTTTTGATTTAGAAAAGGCCTATGATACCACATGGAAGGGTGGTATCATGAAAGATCTCCATGAAATGGGCCTGAAGGGTAGATTACCCTTATTCATTGACAATTTTTTGAAGGGGAGAACATTTAAAGTCCGCTTGGACAACACCTACTCTTCACTAAATCCACAGGAGGAGGGTGTCCCACAAGGTAGTATCCTTTCACCAACTCTATTTACCGTTAAAATAAACAGTATAATTGATGCTTTACCAGACGATATAGAAAAATCGTTATATGTTGATGATCTGGCTGTTTACTGCCAGTCAAGCAATATGGCAATAATTGAGCGGCGCCTGCAAGGTTGCCTCGATAAGTTGGTGACTTGTGGGGATGAGAACGGCTTTAAATTTTCTCCCACAAAAACTTTATGTGTACATTTTTGTAAAAAAAAGGCTTACAGCCTGAGCCTAATCTCAAACTATATGGACAACAGCTTCCTGTTGAAGAGCAGGTCAAATTTCTTGGTCTTTTTTTTCGACAAGAAGCTCAGTTTTATTCCACACATCAAATATATGAAAGATAAGTGTAGGAAAGCATTACAATTACTAAGAGTTATATCCAGCAAGGATTGGGGTGGTGACCGGACAACCTTATTGAGGATTTACCGGTCTCACATCAGATCCAAACTGGATTATGGTTGTATTGTTTATGGTTCAGCGAGACGATCGTACTTAGCAGTACTTGATCCAATCGCGAACCAAGGTTTGAGATTATGCTCAGGGGCATTTCGAACATCACCCATCGAAAGTCTTCAGGTGGAGGCCGGTGAGCCCTCTTTAGAGACTCGCCGGTTGAAGCTGAGCCTGCAATACTATATGAAAATGAAAGCAAATCCTGAGAACCCGGCATACTCGTGTGTTGTCAACCCTGAATACAAGAGATTGTTTAATAACAAGCCAGGGACTATACCTCCTTTGGGTATAAGACTCCAACCCCATCTGGAGGACATGGAGGTGGAGCTCGACGCAATTAGCGTTGTACGCTCACCAGAATGTCCACCTTGGCTTCTTCAACAGCCTAATATACTTTTTAACCTCTCGGATCTCAGGAAGGGAGACACCTGTCTCCTTGTCTTCCAGAGCATGTTGCTAGAGCTATTTTGTAGATTTCCGAAGCACCGGAAGGTGTATACTGACGGATCAAAGGAAGACAAGAGGACAGCTATGTCCTTTGTCTGTGATGATCATGAATTTAGTTGTCGTATCAACGATGAGGCTTTAATTTGCAGAGCTGTTAGCTGTTGAAGCTGCCATCGAATACATATGGGATAGTAATGACGAGGAGTTCATGATCATCACAGACTCGTTATCTTCATTGCAGGCTCTTAAGAGTCAAAAACTCAACAACCCAATTGTTTCCAATATTTTGCATATGTGTCACTACTTGTCTGGGCACAAGGACATTATTTTTTGCTGGGTACCCAGCCATATTGGAATACAGGGCAATGAACGGGCTGATGTTTTGGCCAAGGCTGCCCTGGATAAGACGAAACAGTTTTATTATATACCATATACTGATTTCAAGTACAACATCTCTGTCTACCTCGATGACATTTTGCAAGGTGAATGGAACATCAATGGCACCAGCAAATTGTTCGAGGTACAACCAATCATTAAGCATTAAGCTATTCAGGGACACCTCTGCTGGTTTTATTATTCAGTTCCTTCGGGAATGTAACCTATATTCTATGTTTTAATTATTAGACTTAGACTTGTAGTTTTTACACAATCACTCCAATTTCATGGAGATATAGTGACTTGATAAGTCGTTCATTTTATAATAACTCGTTACATATAGTAAGTAAGTAAAATATTTGCTTTACTTCACTTTTCGGCCAGTATGGCCATTTAAGTGAAAATTCCAGGTATTACAATATTCCATATTGTATAGTTAAAGTAGTAAAGGAAAGACGAAGCCAATAAAAGCATGATCGTACTAAAATATTCAGTTTAAAGTGTTTGATATGATAAGATGACGATGCTCCTGGCACCTATATGTAACGAGTCTGATGACATGTTGTAGCGCCTGCACTACAACACAGTTTAATGAGTATAAAAATATCAGGATAAATAATGTAAAATATGAAGTTATTATAAAATGAACGACTTATCAAGTCACTATATCTCCATGAAATTGGAGTGATTGTGTAAAAACTACAAGTCTAAGTCAAAACAGTGTCATTGTCAAAACAAATATATAATATATACTATAATACTATATACTATAATCAAAAAAATAAACCCATTTAGACATAAATATGAATGACATAAACAATGAACAGAGAAACCATTAAGTAAGTAAGTAAATGTCTTCTTTACTTCACTTTTCGGCCAGTATGGCCAGAGAAATCATGAAACCACAAAAAATTCTCAAAAATTAAAGACTCACAGTGCCCCCACAGTTGGTAATAAGGTCTGTGATATTGGAGGACATCACAGAGCGATCACAAACCGTGAGGACACCGTAAGTCACCACAGGCTAATTGTACGGTTGTTATGTTTATTTTCGAATAGTTTTCAGTTTAAATTCTTTATATATTCTTTATATATTCATATTTATATATTTTATATATTTTTTTATTGTACTTGTGGTGCCTTACAGTGCTCTCACGGATTGTGATCGCTCTGTCGTGCTAGTTCCCGATGACAGACCCGATCCCCAGCTGTGGGGGCATTGTAGGTCTACTCATAGTTCCTCTATGATTTGTTTTTTTTGTGTTTGCAGTGGTTTCTCTTTGGCATCCTGGCAATGGACGGGATGTCCGAAAGAAACCAGTGCCATATAATTATTTTTTCACTTTATTGTTTTAAAGGTTTCTCTGTGGCATCCTGGCGGATAATGCAGCATGTCATAGAGAAGCCATTGCCGTACAATTAGCCTGTGGTGACTTACGGTGTCCTCACGGTTTGTGATCGGTCTGTGATGTCCTCCAATATCACAGACCTTATTACCAACTGTGGGGGCACTGTAAGTCTTTAATTTTTGAGAATTTTTTGTGGTTTCATGATGTCTCCGGCCGTACTGGCCGAAAAGTGAAGTAAAGAAGACATTTACTTACTTACTTAATGGTTTCTCTGTTCATTGTTTATGTCATTCATGTTTATGTCTAAATGGGTTTACTTTTTTGATTATAGTATATAGTATTATAGTATATATTATATATTTGTTTTGACAATGACACTGTTTTGAATTAGACTTGTAGTTTTTACACAATCACTCCAATTTCATGGAGATATAAAGTCGTTCATTTTAAATTCACTTCATATTTTACATTATTTATACTGATATTTTTATACCCATTAAACTGTGTTGTAGTGCAGGCGCTTCAACATGTCATCAGACTCGTTACATATAGGTGCCAGCAGCATCGTCATCTTATCATATCAAACACTTTAAATTGAATATTTTAGTACGAACATGCTTTTATTAGCTTTGTCTTTCCTTTACTACTTTAACTATACAATATGGGATATTGTAATACCTGGAATTTTCACTTAAAGGTGTAGTCAACTGTTAAAATCCACGGGACAAGGGTCCCCCAGAAGGCAATAGTGCCCGTGGGTAGGCCAAGTCCCTATTCCATAATAATACAAAATATGCGTTTCATACCTAAAGCCTCATTAAGAGCAAGTTCTCAAATCACAGCAAGTTCATATATACTTGAGCGACATCTATGAGTTTATAATTCAAAGATCTTGGCCCTTACCCCTACTTGGTCGCTTGCTTGCAAACAAACTGACTATATTACTGCCGGGATGTTGAAACTGCTTGACCCAAGCTTGTATTGACATGCCCAGTAAACACAAAACATTTGTATGACTTTATGCAATGTTGGACCAACGTCGAAGACGTTGGGCCGACGTTGTATAAATGTTATACAAATGTCTTGTGTTTGCTGGGCAGGCGGACTTTCTCTCAAACATTGTACATTTATTCAATGCTGGTTCAATGTTGGGCCAGCGTCGCAGACGTTGGCCTAGCATTAAAACAGCATTGGATCAAGTCCCGTTTAAGTAGTATCTTGTAATCAGTTCAGTGGCTATAATAATGCCGTCAATCTGTACTCAATAGGCTACTGTTGGCCTACACTTGACCGTCCCAGGCATGCGCGTCTTGCAGTTGAATCATTCTTTAAATGGCCATACTGGCCGAAGAGTGAAGTAAAGCAAATATTTTACTTACTTACTCACTTACTTACCTGATGAGCGTGGAGAGACCTGGGAACAATGCGAATCCGCTGTCAGAGAATCCCTGTGCTCCGATTTTCGTATGGACCAAGAGTGAGTGGACAGCTTATCTATTGAGCGGGCACATAGACTTCCCGGGAGACGGGGATAACAGCGTAATGTGATTGTAAAGCTTTCCATGTTTAAGAAAAAAAAGGATCAAAGAAGCCGGCAAATGGAAAAAACCCGTAAGTCTATTTGTTAATGACGATCTCACCAAGTCTGTGCGCACAACCTTTGGAAAGTTAAAGAACAAGATGAAGGCAGCTAGATAGGCTGGTCATCGTGCCTACTTGTCATATGATAAACTTATTGATACGAACCAGCAAGGCATGAAGGTTTTTTGGGTATCGCACTGATATACTGTTATTTCCCGAATATATTCCTCCCGTGAGCTTGCCGTATTATGATAAAAAAGATAATCCAGATGGAATTGCTATGCTCGAACAAACCGTTACGAATATTTTAAGCAACTATCAATATATCATTTTATTTCGTGGTGATCTGAATTCCATAACAGGCAGCTTGAATTTTAGTAATGATATATAGATATACACGATATGAGGGGCATGACATTTTTGACGAAACACTGCAATCCGAAGATACTAGTGTTAACAGGGGCGGATCCAGAAAATAGTTTGACAGGGTCACACTGTGCCTTAAAGAGCAATGCGATCAGGGGGTCAAGGGGCATGCCCCTCCCCAACCGCCAGTAACTTTTTGTAAAATGGGAGGTTATAGAACGTAATTTGGATCACCATAGATAATATTCCAATAATTCTATACAATAATAACAAAATATAATTTGGGAAAAAATCCTAGGCCAGAAAAAAAATGTATGTTTGTTTCTGATTTGTTGTCATTTTAACCAGTGGGTAGGTAGGAAATTTATTTTATTTTTTATTTTATGTTTTTGTCGCTGCAACCAATCGGTAGGTAAGAATTATTTTTTACTTTATTTGGCGCCAAATTCACTTCCATGCATGTCTTATTTGTACATTACGTAACGATTTTTTTGTTTTTTGTACGCTTTTTTTTTTGGAAATTCATAAAACAAATTTGGGTCGCACATGTTTTGATAGGGTCGGTCGGAAATCGGAAACAAACAATATTCTTTTTATGCCCTAGTCTCCCCATTGTTCAACCTTTATGTCCATGTGTGTGCGTAATAGTATAGGCCTACTTCATTTCTTGAAAGCTAAGTTCGGTTCATTTTTATTACGGATTCTGACTCGCAAATTTGTCCAAAATTGTCTGTTCAGCAATTGTCATGATGTACCGTAATGAAAATGTACTACAGCCAATCCATTTGAGAGAGTCCTTACTTTTTGCCCCCATCTGGGGAGGGTCATTAGGGATCTGTTCCGTCTGTTGGATGCTGTGTACGGCATTGTATGGAAGCACTAGTCTACAGCAATCATCCAAGGGCAGCTGCAGCCTCCTCGTATCTGGCTATAATCTTCGGGCGGATTGCCAGTGGCGTACCCTGGTTCCTCCACTCAACAGCGGAGCCAATGCAGCACCCGCATCAGTGCTGGCGCTGATGTAGGCCGGGTAGCCTTAAATAACCGGCAATAGCGTGTTTGACATTAGGTCTCTCACGTGGGATGAATGGAGTTACCCAGAGGGAGTGATCCTTCCTATTGTTACTCTGGGGACTATCCGACCCGAGGATAGCGGAGCTGCGCAAAATGCCACAGAGTTTCATCATTAAATTGTACAGCGAAACTCAAGTCTCCGGCCGTCTGGGCATGTCTGGGGGTATATCCCCTAGACATGCCCAGAACTCCTTATCGGGCGAGCGAAGGAAAACGCTCTCAATAACCCACCATGCCCTATCACCCTCACATCATCATCTGTACATCATTCATCTCATTAATTGACTACAACGTTTTTATCGTATTATAATGTCACTTAAAAGACCTTTTGTGCCGAAAAGTGACGTAAAGCAATGATTTACTACTACTACTACTTGAGAGAGTCCTTGATATATGGTCATTCGGGAAGACACCTTGTTAATTTGAGCCAACAGCTAGCCACTACATAGATGGGCACTTATGTATTAATTGTTTTGACTTTAGCCAACAGCTCTAGTCGATCACTGTTTTTTTTTTAAATGATAACAAACATCAAATATTATTAAAATAATTAATTGGATGTATGGCCAATACACCCAACTTCACAGTAGGTCTAATTTAGCAATATAATGGCAGTTTGTATTTATTTTTCTAGTTATTGTTCAAATTAATGGTAGGGCGGGGCCCTTGTGCAGTGGTTAAAGCTGCCTGCTTGGAAAGTCGAAGATCGCAGGTTCGAACCCACCCTGGCCTTCAAGTTTAAAAAAAAAATGTTTTTCCCCCGCTCACTCGTAATCATTCAATATTGTGGGGATCCTCTGTGACCGAGAGGTAGTTTGCTCAGCCTCGGACCGTCAGGGCTCGAATTTCGAATCCTGTGTCTGGAGGACAGTGTCATCTCGCCATCATCAGGCGGTTCTCCTGGCCCAGTTTAGCCTATGTGTGCACACAGGTGGCCTAAAACCCCATATATTTCATTTCAAGGGAGTGACGGTCTTTAGAGTCATTAAAATTAACATACGTATACAAATAACAGATTTAGATTAGAAATAAGGTCAATGCTAAATAATAGTTGCGATAAAAAATACTGGAAATGTAAATGTAAAATCTTCCACATGTAAATAGTGGGACCTGATATTTTTGAATAGAAAAGTATGACCGGGTCACGTGACCCGGCCTGGTTCCGCCCCTGGTTAATCAATTTGGAAGGTCACTTTTATCTATGTGTGCTATTCTCGATTTAACCGTTGTAAATGGAACTATTGACAATTCTGGTATTTTCACATATATTTCTACGCATGGAAATAGCCTTATTAATTATATCATTGCTTCTCCTGAGCTGTGTAAATTGTTTTCATATTTTTCAATACAATATAATGTCCTATCACCACATATGCCCATAGAAGCTACACTTCGTAGTGTGACTGTAGCTGAAGATCCTCACAACATTCCAACTGAATATCGCTCTGTGTTACGATGGCGTGACGAACTACTTCCCACGTTTATTCAGAAAATTAGATCGGGCTTAGTAACCCATGAGATTAATGAATATTTTTCAACAGCTGTATTCGATATTAATGTTGCCACCTCACTTATTACTGAATTGTATTTGAAAGCATCTGATTGTATGTCATATACAATAAGCAATAAACTTGTTCCGTCAAGAAATGCATGGTTTGATAAAGAGTGTTGAGTTAAGAAGCGAGCTGTTCATAAACTTTTGCAAAAATTCACAGGGTCATATAACCAATATGATAAACATTGTTATTTTCATGAGCGACGTTCATATTTATAAGTCTTTTTTAAGGGAGAAGAAAGAACAATATTCAGCTAAGATGGTATCTGCATTCGAAATAAATATGTGTAATGCTAAACTTTTTTGGCAAAATATGAAAAAAATTGGAAGTAAGGCCAGACTTACATCTAACATATATAAAGAGATATGGCATGATCACTTTTATAATGCATTTAATACACATTTTAATGTATTAACTGAGATATTCCAACAATATCCTCTCATACATGATGACATTAATATGCTGAATGGTATATTTAAAGAGGAGGAAATATGTACCAGTTTAAAAAACCTGAAAAAAAAGGAAAGCTGCAGGTCCAGGTGGACTAGTTGCCGAAATATTTCTTTCGTCATCGCATATCGATGTTCCATACTTACTAAAACTGTTTAATTGTATATTTTCAGTAGGCGTATTTCCTGAACTGTGGTCAAAAGCTGTCATAATTCCGATTTATAAGAAAGGTAGTCCAAATGATGCAGATAACTACAAAGGCATATATCTCACAAGTGTGTTTAGCAAAATATTTCCTGGTATTTTGAACAAAAGACTTACGGCTTGGACGGATACACAAAGAAATGATAACAGATGAACAGACTGGTTTTAGGAAAGGCTACTCAACAGTAGATAATGCTTTTGTTCTCCACTCTGTAATTCACCGACATCTTAATAAGAGTAAAATAGTGTATGCAGCCTTTATTGATTTTCGTAAGGCATTTGATTCTGTGAAGCGGGAAATATTATGGAATGTTCTTCAAAAAAAAAAAAATTCGACTTTCCGAATAGTGTAAAGCAAGGCTGTATTTTAAGCCCTATCCTATTTTCACTGTTGGTACAAGAAATTACTAATGAAATACATGGACGGGGGGGGAGTTATCTGGTTATGTGATACAGCTTTGTGATGCTAAGTAGCTTAGCGACAACAGGTAAAATTGCCTTCTGTAGAATATCAAGCTTGCTTAATAGAATGAATACCACTTCTTATATTATTTTGTGCAAAATGTTTGATGCCCAAGTACAGCCTATATTGTTATACGGATCAGAACTATGGGGTTTAAATGTCATGTCTGCTATAGATAATGTACATCTTTTTTCACTAAAGAAAATGTTACAGGTTCCTATCTCCGCGCCTAATGTCATGGTCTATGGAGATTCAGGCAGGTATGAACTTCGTATTCATGCTGTTCTCCGCTCTATTAAATACTGGATTAGAATATTAAATATGGAGGATTCAAGAAATGTCCGTAAAGTGTATAACATGATGCGGTACGATGGAAATCACCAAAACTGGTGTGGTAAAATCAGGAGTTATTAATTCATTTCAATGTATGGGATCTACAGCAGGTAGAACAGCCCCGGGTATTTTTAAATAACCTGAAGTTGCGAATAATAGTAGAAAGTGATAACATATGGCGGCAAACCGTAGAGGAGATGAGTAACAGGTATTTTATATACAAGAATTTTAAACAGTCTCGGTATAAAGGAATGTATTTAAATCATATTAAACCAGTAGTAATAAGTAGACTGATATCTCGCTTTAGAATGGGTGTAAGTGTCATTCTGATTCATAAATACAGATTTGTAAATGATAAGGAAACGGTGTGCCCTATGTGTATACGGAGCACGAGGAAATGAATTGGGCTTTAGGCCACCTTTATGCACATATAGGCTAAACTGGGCCAGGAGAACCTCCTGAGAATGGTGAGATGATTGAGATGGCACTGTCCTCCAGACACAGGACCAGAAATTCGACCTGGCGGTCTGAGGCCGAACACGCTACCTCTCGGTCACGGAGGCTCCCCACAATACTGACTACGGAGCACGAGGAGGATGACATTCATTCTTCGATTGCTATTGCATTGCCCAGTTTACCATGAGCTGCGTGTCAAGTATCTCAGCCCATTCCATAGCCTCCCAAATGAAATCTCTTTCAATTCTAGGCTATGTTACAAATGGAAGATTCAAACATGATATATCACTCAATTCAACGCAGAAAAAACATATTGTGACGCATTGAAATAGTTATGTGACATTATGCTTACTATGTGAACTTGAACTTACTGTATTGTTGTATTATGCTCATTTTTGTACGGGCCATAGGCTTATCAAATAAATTATTCGTATTCGTATTCGACGTTCTGTCAACCCTGTTTGTTTTAACATATTACCCTTGCATCAGATCATCTCTTCACATCAATTTCACCAGCTCAATAGCTATTATATATCCCCCAATTAATTCAAACGAGAATTATGTAGGCCTTTAGAAGCATCACGTCGTACGTCACCCTGAAAGCACCAGGCTCAGAAAAAAGCATCTCCTGAGCTCCACATCGAGCGAATTGACTTACAACTTTTCAGCAACAAACTACAGATATTGTAGCCTACTATCAGGAAATACAAAAAACAATAATATATAGACAGTCTAATGTGTTTTAATTGTTTCTTATCATGTAACACTTTTGGCCTAGTTTAGTTTGACAAGACCAATAGGCCCTATGCTTTAGCTGTTTAGAGGGGTCTGGGGCATTTAAAAATTAAGGCCTCAAATGACGCATTCTAGCTAGAGCAAAACATTTAGGCGTTTTTCTAAACGCGGGGCGTGGGGGGGGGGGGGGGGGCGGCTGGATCCGCCAATTATGTAGGCCTAAGCAATTTTTTTTATATCATATCAACGTCCAAAATAAATAATAACCTGCCCCGTTTTATCAACCTGAAAAAATACGAGCTCTCGTTAATTCTCGTGACCTTTGCCTGCCGCTTACGAGATTATAAAAAGCTCGTTGACTTTCCTCGTATGTCTTCCTCTTTAACATGTATAGGGAGGATACGAGCACTCTGACCCACTCGTTGAATCTTAACGATCCTCATATGCAAATGAGCTATTAATGACTCACTCCTAAATCTTAACGATCCTCATATGCAAATGCGCTATTATTACGAGCTCGTATCTTTTCAGTTTGATAAAACGGGGCTGATCTAGGCCTATTTGAAATATAGCCATGGCCCCGTTTTATCATACAGAAAACAAACGAGCTCTTATGAATAGCTCATTTGCATATGAGGATCGTTAACGAGTTTTTTTCATTTTCGTAAGCGGCAGGAATTAGGTCACGAGAAATCTGGATATTAACGTACCAAAAACGCGCCCTGCGTTCTCGACTTGTAGTGGATGAAGATGATGCAGGGCTGTTTTTCTATTGTGTTTACTGGGCATTCTCTGGCATAGGGCCGTCTTGATTCAGTTCACACAGCATTATTAGATTTGACCTAGGTATTATTAGACGCCCAGACCATTGTTCTGACTGTCTACTGAGCTCTATCTGACCGTCTGCTAAGCAATCTCTGGAAGCGACAAGTAGGCTGCATTGGTCCAGCATCAGTGTAATATAGCCTACTTCCAACGTTTTGTGTAATATACTTCCAACGTTTTCGACGTTGGCCGATTTTTACCCAGCTGCGAGCCAATGTTGCGTGTTTTTCGGCTAATAATGCTTGGTAGGCCTACCCTTATGTTTGAGAGCATCTCAGGCACTTGAACAGAGGACCCGCATTGTGTGACGGATCGAAAGAGGGGTCCCCGGCTGTACCCCTTCCATCCATTCTGTTCACGTACCCAAAACAAAACCGCGACCATAATATAAGGCATATGTATTATTATAATTCGCCCTTTTGAAGTTTTATATTTCAAAAAATAAGGGGAGCCGTACCCCCCTAGGGCACAGCCAGTTGTAGACACCTTTTAGGTGGTGTATTGATGGTCCGATATCTGCGATGCTGGCCCAACATTAAACCGACATAATTTGAATGTATCCTGTTTGTTGGGATATATAATACTTTTTATGCTGAGCAATACCAGAAGTCATTTTTTATTCTCTTGATTTGTTTATGATTTTTTGGTAAATGTCAAAAATATATAGGCCTAAGTATGAATATAAACATGATAAATAAGTAAATATAACTTAAATATTATATTGAGAAATTTCAATTTCAAATTCATATACATTAATAACTTACAAAAAAAAGTTTATATTGTAGGCCTACATACCAAATATTTATTAAGGGCTGGGAAAAAGCAAGAATCAAGTTATTGTGATGAAGCACGTCTCACCAGCAACTGTTCATTTTTCTAAATGACACCAAGTTTACTTTTGTCATCAGTTTCTATGCGCACACAACCCCTCTTCTATAAATGGGCGTGTCCAAATTTAAACAGTAAACAAAACTTAGATTCATGGAAATTTTTTGGAGTTAAAGGTGGGGTGGGGTAGACACAGGGGGAGGTTCTGGTAACGACTATGTCCGATAATCAGTTCAGAACACGGTATTATTAGAAAGAATCCTCTTCGGGCTCCGCCCTCAGAGGCTTCTTTCCAATAATACCGTGCTCTTCACTAATTATCTAATAGGGCCTACATGTAGGCCTATATCATCGACATGCTTGGTCAACAAAAACAAAACATTTGTATTTAACGGCGTTGGTCCGACGTTGTAACGTTACAAATGCTGTACCAATGTTTGTGTAATTCACTTTCAAACACGCTTTATTGTTCTCAACCACGACAATTTCAACACAAGACGCTGAGCCAGTGTTGCTTTAATGTTGGGACAGCGTAGTAGACGTTGGCCCAACATTAAGACGACATTGAGTATTTTTTCTGGATCCTCGTCTTCGACGGGTCACGCTGGCCCAACATTAGGAAAAAACATTGGGCCCAATGCTGGGTTAATGTTAGCCCAACCAGGGGCGGATCCAGGAATTGAAAAAGGAGGGGCGCAGTGGCTTCGGGGGCTCGCTCCCAAGACTTTTTTGGCCAATTTAGGGGACTTTTAAAAGAATTTAGGGCAAAAAGGGGTGGGCGTGCGCCTCCCTCTGGATCCGCGCCTGCCAACAATAACTTAACATTGTACCAACGTCTCATATTTGCTGGGTAGGCCTATATAGACTAGTCCCAATTTGGTTGTTAGCACCTGTCAGTGTCAGCCCCGCCTGTTGATCACTGTTACAGGTGCGTCTTGCTGACAGCTGCGGCCTTGACATTGCTGCTTTTCCCGTGGTGCATCGCAACCTCGCCATATTGCAAACACAAGCTCAGCGCTTTGTGTACACAGCGAATAAAACAGAGAATAACACAACTGTTAGAATGCTGATTTAATTAAAAACCTGGTGTAATTTACAAAAGAGACATATTGAGTTAAAGAGATTTTTGCACGGCCTGTATGCTCACTGGTTGCGACTATTTTCACTGGTATTTTCAATAATTTTTTTGGCGTAACGTTGTCGTGTCGTTAACAATAACAGTTGTCCAAAATGAGTGCGAATCATGCAAAGAATGCAAACAGTACAGGAAAGAAAAAAGGAGGTGGTTTTCTGGCTCGACAAGCTCGTCAAGCAAGAAGTGGAACAGACAAAAAAACAGTGGAAAATACCATAACGGAGGAGGAAATCCTTCAGAAAGAAAATGTTTCGCCAGATGATGTTTTAGCCCTCAACAAAATAACAGAAAGTGAGAAACCTGAATCCAATAATTATTTTTAGGAAATCACCCAATTCCAATAGAGTCCCCTCTACTATACTAGATCTACTAGGTCTAGATCTATATACTCGCCATCAAATTAAAAATGGTCAACCAGGATCGCATGATTTTCGGCGATTGCTTCGTCAATTTTGAACCGATTTCCTTGAAATTTTGCAGAGGCCATTTTCTATTAGGCCTATTTTAAAATCCTAACAGGGGTAAAAATTTCACAAAATTATATGCAATATTTCAAAAATTAGACCATTTGCCATGTAATAAAATTAGCTTATTGGGGTTAAAGAGGAACGTCATAATTTCAATTCATTACATGTCAAATGGTCTGACTTTTGAAATATGCTATATAATTTTGCGAAATTTTCAGGGCTGTTAGGATTTAGATAGAAAATGGCCTTTGCAAAATTTAAAGAAGATCGGTTTAGAATTGATGGAGAAATCGCCGAAAATCATGCGATCCTGGTTAATTTGACGGCGAGTATAGTCTATGACACAATTATCTGGTGCGCATGCTTTTCGTCGATTTCTCTGTCAATTATGAACCGATTTTCTTGAAATTTTGCACAGGACAGTTTCTATACCCGCCGTCAGATTAACTTGTATCACATGTTTTTCGCCGATTTCTCAGTCAATTCTCAACCGATTTCGATGAAATTTTGCAAGATCAATTTTTGAGTAACACGGCGACTACCGTAAAATTTTCATAAAAAAATTGTATATAGTTCAAAAGTTAGACAATTTAACATGTAGTAAATTTGTAATTACGACGTCCCTCTAGAAACCCATTAAACTGGTTGAATTAAAGTTAGTTTTTTGCATTACATGCCAGATGGTCTAACTTTTTAGCTATTCAATATTTTCCGATGAAACTTTCACGGTTGTCGCCAAGTAACTCGAAAAAAGTCCTTGCATAATTTCATGAAAATCGGTGGAGAATTGACTGAGAAATTGGAGAAAAACATGCGATACAAGTTAATCTGACGGCGGGTATAGTCATGTCCTAACATCGGTAAAAATTTCGTAAAGTTCAAAGCAGAATTGCAAAAGTTAGACCATTTGACATGTAGTAAATTAAAAATATGACGTCCCTCTATAAACCCATTACACTAATTCTGGAATTTTATTACATGTCAAATGGTCCAACTTTTGAAATATTAAATATAATTTCGCGAAATTTTTATCGATGTTAGGACATGACTTGAAAATGTCCTGTGCAAAATTTCAAGGAAATCGGTCCAGAATTGATGGAGAAATCGACGAAAAGCATGCGCTCCAGATAATTCTGTCCTAGCCTATAATAACTATTTTTAGGCAGTGCCAGTGGCAGACTAACGTAATTCAATGATAGGCCTCTAGTCTAGTATTGAAGATAATTAAAAGTTAAATTTTAAAGCTAATTATACCCGCCGTCAGATTAACTTGTATCGCATGTTTTCCGCCGATTTCTCTGTCAATTCTCAACCGATTTTGATGAAATTTCGCAAGAACTATTTTCGAGTCATGCGGCGACTCCCGTGAAATTTTCATTGAAAAATTTTTCATAGCTAAAAAGTTAGACCATCTGGCATGTAATGCAATTCAGGGCTAAAAACAAACTTAAATTTAACCAGTTTATTGGGTTTATAGAGGGACGTCGTAATTAAAAAAATACTAGGCCTACATGTCAAATGGTATAACTTTTGAACTATATAATATTTTTTCAGGAAAAATTCACGATAGTCTCCGCGTGACTAGAAAACAGTCCTTGCAAAATTTCATCAAAATCGGTTGAGAATTGACTGAGTAATGGCTGAAAAACATGCGATACAAGTTAATCTGACGGCGGGTATAGTGCCCCCCCCCCCCCAAAATATAATTTAAGCCTGCAAATATTTTTTAAATAGACTAATGTTAGAGTCTAGATAGCAAAAAGATATGGTGTGTGATGTTGAATGCAAATTGTGAATCGCTAATCAAACTTAAAAGTAACATGAGTAAACAACTACAAACAATACACAATATATATACCGTATTTAAATGCCTCTAAGTGTAAGGCTCTTACTTAAAGTCTATAACAAAGATAAATATATTTTAATTTATATTTTTATTCATGTTTACTTCAGATTATCTGTGCCCACCAGAAGCCAACGTGTTCAATATTGACTTTATCAGATTTAAGCTGAGAGATATGGACACGGGAATGGTTTTATTTGAGGTGGCCAAGCCTGAAACTCCACCAGGTAAGTGACTGTACAGTAGTAAAACCGATGGTGGATCTCCACCAGGTGGCTCCCTCATCACACTTATACGCTACATCAATAGATGGAATATTTATCCAGAATAAAATTTATTCAATGTTGTGAGCTTTGTTTTGCAACCTGTTATAATTTTACTAGTATCATTATCGCATTTTGATTTCTATTTGTACCTATCCTGCTTTGCAATTTCAATAGAAGGTGACTGTGACTGCAAGTACTAAGCAATAAATTTGAACAGTTTTATGCATTTTTTGGCAGCCATTTTAAATGGATTTTAATCAATTTTGTTGATCGTTTTGGATTATGAGAGATTGTCTAGGAATTTTTTTTTTACATCTATTTTGGCGACTATTTTATTTTTAGATTTTGCCATAGGCTACTTATAGGCTTAACTATGATTATGAAAGGATGCTCCTTCAAAAAAATATATTTTTTGAGATTGAAGCACTGCTGTTTCTTTATTCATCAAATGTAGGGCTTAAACTGTTTCTACTGCCCATAGCAAATTTCATCGCAAAATCTCCCTATTACAGAAACTTGACATACCAGTACAAATAAATTATGATATTGTGAGATCGTGGCAAAGTTTTTATTTGACATGATATAGAATGTTTTCAGTCGATGTACCCAGGATATTTAATTCCAGATACTAAGATTTCTTCAATGCTGCCCAGCTGAGTGATATAATGATTAGTGGACCAAAGCTTAACCCTTACAGTGCGGGGATTGACTCTAAATAGTCGTCAGAATTCTGACGTCTGTAGACGTCAGATTCTGACAACTAAAGTCGATCCCCGCACTGGAGGAGTAAAAGTATTTCTAATGGCCGTAGACCGCTAACATAGGTATTCAACTGAATCAGAAAAAATCGTGAAAAAAACCCTTTGGTTGCTATGGTTTTTTTTACAAATTAATTCAGCGCTTTAACCCTTTAACCCTTTCACCACTGAAGCCCGTTTTTAAGTGCTGAATGCCATAGCATTCAGCACATCAAACATCAAACATCAAACTAACAGTTACTGTAGGAATTAGAGGGTTATACGGTGCACTTAGGCTGACATGTATTATAGTTACAACCAGTAACTAATAGAGTAGATTACTGTGTATGTATCCCGGAGTCAAATGACAACAAACACGCTCATTAGTAATTCTATCTCTCGTAATAGTAGGATCTGGTTCCGCCAATCAACCCCTAACGTACCGTAGATGCATATACATGTATTCGCTAAAAAAATCATACATCAATAAAATTGTTTCTGATTCCATGTGATTTTTTTTTTTTTTTTAATTACAAAACCAACCTGCTTGAATATGTCGAATACAAAATGGTATCTGAGCCATCTATTATTATATTGGCAGCCCGATTCAGTTCTGGCTACATTGTAGCTCTGAGTCAGAGCTGAGCGGATATCAAGAGAATATATTTAAAAGAATATATCTGTTGCTACTATTGAAAGGGTTAACCCTTTTGAGCCTGAATTTACCATAGTCATCTTCATCCACTACAAGCCGCGAATTACTGTCGCAATTCTCGACTTGTAGTGAATGAAGATGAATGGATGTGGTTTAAAAATTACAGAAAATTGCCATGTATTGGTAAAGCGGTTTCATGGAAATTTTTGTTCTAAAACCCTTAGTTATAGGAAAATTAAGTCTGTTCTCAGGGATGTAAAATGATGCTTTAATGCATCGTGGGGGCTTAAATGGTTAATGTGGGCTCATTGTTTGATTAACTGGGCATCCACCACTATCAACTATCAGTAGTTTATAAATTTTAGTGGCATTTTATTTTTTGTTAGCTTGGACCCATATATGTCGGGTCCCAGCATTCATGTTGAGGCCAATATTTAAAATTTCACAGCGGGTGTGGTGTCTTCATGAAGTTATGATTTTAAATTAATTAGTGGAACCAAAATTATATGATATTGAAAATTTCCTTTTTCTTTTTCTTATTAAAGATCAAGATGAACAAGAAGACATAGAAGTGGAAGACACCGATCCTAATGCGGGAAGATTTGTCCGTTATCAATTCACTCCACATTTTCTAAAGTTGAAGACAGTGGGAGCCACGTATGTATAGAAATCGTATTTTCAATGTTACAAAATATTGAAGAAAAAATGAACCAAGGATGCCATTTAGGCATTGGAAGAGAAAAACTCCATTGATCTCATTTAATTGATGTCTACCACTAGAAAATCATATAAAGATTTTCTGTTTGTAGACATCTATGAAAGGTATTCAATAGAGTTCTTCAATTTATTATTTTGAAATATAAGTTATCTGATATCTGAACACATTATCAGAGTATGTAACGTCAATAATTGCTGATATAGAGCACAATTCAAAACAAATATTGTCACATGTTCATAAACTAACATGATGAAACAATCCTAGTGTCTTAATTATATGCAGTATGGTTGGCAAATTGTGTGGAAATTTATATATATTTATTATTTTCGACATTTTGTGTCATTCTAGCACCGCAGATGCCTTTTATATTTATATTTGAAAATGCCTTTTTATTTAAATTTTTAGGACAAGGTGAAATTATTTTTTGATGATCTAGTACATTACTCATTTAATCAGAATTTTATTATTATTTTTTCCACAGGGTTGAATTCACTGTTGGAGATAAACCTGTCAACAAATTCCGTATGATTGAACGCCATTACTTCAGGGAAAAGATGCTAGAATGTTTTGATTTCGAGTTTGGTTTCTGCATACCGGACAGTAAGAACACTGTGGAGCATATATATGAATTCCCACAACTCACACCAGAAGAAGGCGAGTCTTTCAACCTTATCTACAAATCTTCTAATCTTTTAATCAACCCTCTCTACTAACCTTCCATGTACTTAGAAATCTCCTCATTTTATATATGTTATATATGTATTACCAATTCTCTTTCACTCACAATGAAAATTACCCTTATAAAAGGTTGCAAGTCTTTTAATTTAAAACAAAAGCTTACGGTAGGTCTTTCTCATTTAAATGGGCAGTTTCATTGTCTATAACAATATGTGACCCTCTCAAGTCTGAATTTACCATTGTCAATGTAATTCACTACACTATCGCAATTCCAGACTTGCAGTGGATGAAGATGATTTGAATTGGATGGCAAAGTAAAAAAAATATTGCCCCTGATATTAAAACAGTTACCGGTACATGAAAACTTTCATTCTAAAATCCCAGTTGTAGGAATTAAGTTTTTCAGAGACGCAAAATGATGCTTTGTACACTGATGACATCGCAAGGCTCTGACACAGTGACCTCCATTTTTAAATGTTATAGTTCTAATACGATCACAAGTTTACGTCTGCTGAAAATAGCCTAGTTTTCGTAGGCCTTTAAAATATTCGTCTCAATTTCATGACATCCGAGTTTTTTGGTAGGCAGCGCGAGTGTCGTTTTTACACAGCTGGCTGTGGAAACAAAATGGCGGTCAGTGTGACTGGGCCTCGGGCAGTAAATGAATTAGGCGGCCCAGTCACACCGGGTAGATGCTTTGATGCATCATGAAGGTTTGAAAGGCCGGGTTTCTAAATTGACTGGTCTTTGTTAACTTGTCCATTATTAAAGGCTTAGACCAATATTTTTGTTTTTACCCCATATTAGCTCTCTCTGAAAGACGCTTGGTGCTTTCTGGGAATAGTTTCATGTTTTCTCTCCTTTCAATGCTGGGCCATAGGTATTTCCATTTTGTTTCCTTGGACATGACACCTACCAATTGTGTTTTAATTCAATCATGTATAAATGGGTTGGCCATGAAAAGGATACCATCCTACCCTAACACTGTATCAGTTGTAAGGGGCTGTGCGACCTCCGGGGAGCTGAAATGACACATGAGTGAACATGTCCCATAATATTATTATGTACAATCAATTAAAAACAATCATAACAATTATGACAATGATCTTTTTTTATTTCCAGGTCGAGCTATGATAGAATGCCCTTACGACACGCGGTCAGACAGCTTCTACTTTGTGGATGATAAACTGATAATGCACAACAAAGCAGATTACGCTTATAACGGCGGCATGCAAACCTCATAATGTCTGCACACTCATTCCGCCCTACTTCACCGTGTTATTAAAGAGGGGCCACTTCATTAGATCACAAATCATTGGTGGAACAAATACCAGCACAAACTAAACCAATCACTTCAGTTTGTATTAGTGTCTTCAATATCAAGTGCAGGCATATCCATCTCAACATTATCTTCATACATGGCAATGTCAACGCCATGACACCTTCAAAAGTAAAGTAAAAATAGGCATCGAATCAATTTGGCTGTGCATTATTATATCTGTTTCATAACCAGTCCCTACTGAGAATCGAGGAGAGAGAACACTGCACGAAAAAATGTTATGAATGCTTAGAGTATAATCAGCTAATACCGCTGTTGAGAGGTTCTTTTTCCCTTCAAATCTGTGATGAGTACATGCTACACAAAGCAGAATCAATGGGTGTACCGGTTATGACAAGCACAGCATGCTACACAAAGCAGAATCAATGGGTGTACCGGTTATGACAAGCACACCTTTATTCTGTGGTAATTTTCTTCCATTTGAGTTGATTACTTCAAATCAGGGATGAGAATATTCTGTGATACGAGGTTTCTCACTTTTTGAAAAAGAACTACTTTTTTCTCAGCTTGAAGCTATAAAAATGTAGAGGTTTTTTTCTCATTCTTGATGGAGTCTTATTTTCCAAATCATGACATATACGCAGCACATGTTTTGCTTAAAATCGCTTAATTACAACATATATTGCCAGATTGATCGCCAGAAAATATATTATTTATCTGTATTTAAGCATTTTCAATTTTTTTTTTCAATCCTTGAAACTGGAAATTTGCAGAGTGAGTGTGAGTGTACTGGAATGTGCTGGTGGTTTGTTCACCAATGAAACCTTTGATATCAAGACTTTGACATACCATGATGTAGGTTACCATGATGTACATACCATGAAGTGTCCACGTATCCCAGACTCACGTAATTCACTGGATCTGTATCAATAGCGGAACGATCTGTGTGGAATAAGTTTTACTCTTGAAAATGGTGAAGGAGGGATATATACGTATTGCAATATAAATTATCAATGTGAGATTACAGCTATAATTTGTGGGTCCCATTCTACATGTGATTGACAAGAGTATTCCTGTATATTAAACAGACATTCCTGATTCGTAGTTGAAAATTAGATGTTAATTTTATTACTAATTTATTGACTGCTGTTTCATATGTCCACATCAGTTGCAGCTTCTGTCTTGAACAGCACAGATTATAATTCATTTGATATATGCATGATTTATTGAAGCACACATTGTACCTATAGTTTTTGACCCATCTCTGAAAATACGCGACATTGAATCAATGATGGTTTAATGTTGGGCCGGCGTCATAGATGTTGGCCTGGTGGGATCTTACTATTTTGTATTATTTATTCAAGGTGTTGTCGCTGTTCGCAAAGTTTCGCTATTAATTTATTGCTATAAAAAATGTACACATGTAATAAATTGAGTCGCCTTAGTAAGAGAGGGTCTCCTCTGCCTCTTCACAAAATGCCACATATAACCCTTTAATACCAAGGTGACTGAATCATAATTGTTAATATATATTTAATGAAATGTAACTAATTTTCATTAGTCCCGCATCAAACAAACCTTTCCGTGCTGAATTAATAAATAAATGCTTAAATTAATACAAAATATCATCTTGCAGTGATGTTCTTTAAAAATTATTTTTTAAGAAGCTTAATTTGAACCAAATGCACTTTCAATAATTGAAATCAGATGGGTTGACGCACCTGTTATAGTTTTCACGCCCACTTTCATAGTTTTCACGCCCACTTTTTTGTGGTTAAAAGTACGTTTTGATGTGATTTAATCCTTTGACTGTTTAGTGCAATAATTATTAAAAGCATGATTTTAATCTACAGTAGAAATCTACAGAAATCTACAGTAGAATTATGTAAATCCAAACTCACAAAACAGAGGCTGTAGAAAACCAGACTAGTCCAGCTGGGACAGATATATGTGGGGCCAGTAGATCTAGATCATTATATTTATCAGTTTGCATCTTCAGTGATATTAAGTTGCAAATATGAGCTTTCAATACGATACATATTTTTTACCTGCACAATATTTACAATCTTGGAGAGTGATAGATTAAATGATGTTTTTATATAGAAGTGTGCAATGTGTTATTATGGTCAGTAAATGTGCTTGCATATCATTATTGATGATTGGTACTCCTCGCTCGCCTTGCATTGTGGGAGTAGTATATTTTCAATTTGCATTGTGAATTTTTGTAAGAAAATTGTTTGTAAGCAATTAGAAGAAAATGGGTGAAACTGTATGTTTTCTTTATAATGCACTGTTATAGTTTGTAGATGTCGACCAGAAGTCGGCTGGGAGTCTAAGTTGTCACATAGTGCATCCTGTACATCCCCCAATTCTAATTTTCTCCCTTTTATATTATCTGTCTAGAATGATTATAATTTAAAATGAATGGTCCATGGAAACAGTACATTTTGTAAACTTTACATATGAACAATTTGAATGAAAACCTACCGTTATGTCGATCTTGCAAATTTGGTGTTTATTTCTGAATTGTCTTGTTTAACGGGAATGAGAGAATCAATGACGGGATCTGATCAAAATAATTCATGAAACTGAGAAACAATAATATTTAAGCATACCCTACTCCACATGTGGTAATTATTGTTTGTATCAGCTGTTCAATTGTAGAATTGTGTGTTATCTTCAAGTATTTACTTGTGTGGTACATGTATAGCTATCTCAATAATTAATGTATTGTCAGCTAAACTCGAGGCTGCTTGGTGATCAATATCAAACATAATTTATATATCTGATTTCCCTTTGGAATGTCTGCCCATCAGTTTCTTATTTTTCATGTTTAATTGATAGGCATACAAACTGTAATTTATGTATATAATATAATAAGAACGATTTCTAGCATCATATTTGTA
The DNA here is from genome assembly GCA_964017125.1 of Flabesymbios commensalis. Classification (NCBI taxonomy): domain Eukaryota; kingdom Metazoa; phylum Annelida; class Polychaeta; order Terebellida; family Flabelligeridae; genus Flabesymbios; species Flabesymbios commensalis. Next base: position 109,263,858 of record OZ024903.1, on the reverse strand, counting down.
CACATGTTTATATATGTACACACGGTATATATATATACACGTCTATCTATGTAAACATGCTATATATACACATGTTTATATATGTACACATGTTTATATATGTACACACGGTATATATATATATATACACGTCTATCTATGTAAACATGCTATATATACACATGTTTATATATGTACACATGTTTATGTACGATGTTATATGTACACATGTTTACATATGTACAAATGTTACATATAAAGATGTTTATATATGTACACATGTTACATATACAGATGTTTATATATGTACACATGTTTACATATGTACACATGTTACATATACAGATGTTTAAATAATACACATGTTTATATATATATACACGTGTTTATATATGTACATGTGTGTATGTGACTGACACATGGTAAAATTAATGTTATGTCTACCTATTTTTGTATATATAACCTCATTATCTGTTGTGCTCAAAACACCAGCTTTCTTGTGGTTTGCTAACCCGTCGCTCGCTCATTTTCTCATGAACAGATCAATCGGTGTACACTAGTCTTGCACTTCTCAGTATTCGGTGGTTGTTCACAACCATGACCTGTCACAACCAGATTGATTCACTATTTATTATTTAATTATTTATTTATTCTTATACCACAAATTCTGCATGCAGATGTCCCAATAGTCTTAGTTTAGTTTTATGGAGTTAATTCTAATTTATGATCACTTTTTGCGAAGAGGTTATTATTTTTCTTCAAACTGATGCCATCATTTAACATTACTACTATAACGATAAATGACAGATGGACAATTTTCTCAGTCTTAATTTTTAGGATATTCTGAATATCCTCATAACTCTTGTCCTGCTAGGTCGCTATGTACGTTTCCAAATTAAAAAAAAATAAGGTGCAACTCTGGCATCAAGTGTCTGATTTGGCAGGACGTGAGTTATTATTCAGTATTTTAAAATGCAAGATATGCTTCCATTTAATAACTGCTATGAATCGACTGAATGCAGGTCTCCGTCCAGCAGCCAGATTTCTGTGTTTAGAATGTGCATTTTGATAACGATCCATCATATTTTGCTATAACGCCAGTAGAATTGTGAACATAGCTCAGTTCCAGTTTTCTCACTGCCTTCTATTCCGGATTTGATTCGCAAGCTAGGTAACACTGAAGTTAACCCGTGTCCTGCTAGGCCTGTGTTTATACATTTTTAGGTTTCAAACAAAGTGAGATTGTAAAATATTTTTTGGTAGATTTTTAGTAAATCAATTCATTAACAATAAATATCAACTAACAATTCATTATCACAATTGTTAAAAATAAATATCACTCAGTGTAAAAAGGCTGTTTTTTTCTGGTAGTGCTTTCGAATGAAAAAACCCCGTGTTTTATGATGTCACAAACTACGGCTCTGTTGCAGCTGACAGATTTCCTGTGGTAATGTACATATTTTGCAAAGTGCACTTAATTAGCATGGTTTACACATTTAGTGTAAATCTCTGTATTTTCATTAAACTCTGTACAAGGTAGATCACAGGGTAGCTGCTTTTCATCAACAAATAAAACAGCCAAAAATCTTTTCACAGCCATCCAGCGGCTGTGGACGGGGGCGATCTTATAAGTTAAGCTGTGGGCCCAGTACTTTCATGTAATGTATTAGCAGCTTAGCTTAAAGCGACACAATCGGGCTAAAATCATAATAAAATCCATTTTTTTTTTTTCACTTTTTAATATGGCCATATGATTTGAGCATGTCCATAGACTATAATTGCGAAAGTTTAAAAAAAAATTGTTGGGCATTTACCAGTTAAGCGAGATATAAAGATGAAATTCTTGATTTCTTAAATGCATGTCCGAAATATGGGAATTTTGTCTTTATATCTCGCTTAACCGGTAAATGCGCAACACAAAAATTTGAAAACTTATGCAATTCTAGTCTATTGACATGTTTACATCATATGGTCATATTAAGAAGCCAAAATAAAAATACGGATTTTTGATCGCTTTAAGCTCGCGGTTAAATCCAGTACATCGATGTAGTACATCAATAGCTTAACTTTAAAGACAACCCCAGTACTATCATGAACAGTGATGTTGCACATTCATGGAAAGATATACACTTAACAGGAGAAAAAATTCAGGTTGGGCAATATGCAACAAATTCAATCTTTTTATTATATAAGAAAATGTTTTTTGATAATTATTTGGTTGTTCTTGTTGGATGAAACCTGCAGCTTCCCTGTACTTCCTCCCAATTATTGTCACTGTTTTTTGTGTAGGCCTACTTTGTAATACATTATATAAAAACAATTGACCTGCTTACAGAATATAAGGCTGGATTTACAACACATCAAAAATGGACATTATTATCTCTGTGTTCTGCAAGGACAAATCATTGTCTTTATATTAAAGGTTCGTTTCTGGCCATTGACCATTCCGCAGATGCAAACCTTTAATACTAAGGTGAAAAAATGTATTTTCCAGATTGCTTTTAATCTGAACTGTCTGTATCGTTTTCAAGGCATACATAGATTTTTAGTATTAACAATGTTTTTTTATTTGTAATAAGTAAAGCTTAAAAATGAGGTACATTTTATTTATTAGAAGCTTTAATTTGTGATGCAATTTGCAGCTTCGAATGGATGTAAATGATGATTTTGGATATAATGGTCATTCAGTTCAGCAACATGATTTCTACTTCTATAGATATATCTAATTATACATACAAGACAGTCGCTGTTGCATAATGGTGTGTATGTTTAGTGAATCAAATAAAATACAAAGAATCACTATTGTTTTAAATTTCTTCAAGCACACCTCACTCGCCACAGTCTGCAACTAGCGAAAAAACACTTTTGTGTTAAACCCTTCCAGTGCGGGGACAGACGTCAGAATCTGACGTCAATAGACTAAAGATTCTAAAGAAGGTCTCGCACTGAAAGTGTAAATATTTATTATGGTCGCATACCTACAACATTATTCAAATGAAGTAGAAAGAGCTAACACATTCATGTTGATTTCAAATGAAAAAACCTCTGTGGTTTATACAAAAACAATTCAGTGCTGTAATGGTCAACCCTTAACCCTTTCACCACTGAAGCCCGTTTTTATGTGCTGAATGCCATAGCATTCAGCACATAAAAACGGGCTTTAGTGGTGGATGGGTTAAAGTGCTGATTTCATTTGTAAAAAACATCGCTTTTTCGATTTGAAATCGTCATAAAGGGCTTAGTCAGCTCTTTCTGATTCATTTGAATACCTATGATATGGGTCTACGATCACTATCAATATTTTTACTCTTACGGTGCAGGGATCGACTTTAGACGTTGGAATCTGACGTCTACAGTCGATCCCCGCACTGTAAGGGTTAAAGTAAAGCCAGCTGTTTGGGCGACCATTTTGAAATGTCACAATTAAGCTGTCGAGTCCTTTTGCTTCCCTGATCAATAATATTTACCTCGCAGTGGGCCACGTGTTCTGAGAGGATCTTAAAAGTTAGCTGACCTGGCAGCCATTTCCTAACATTGTTTGATTTCAATCCTTACAACACTGAAATAGTTTTGCGTAAACAATGGAGACTAAAGTTTTTTTTCATTATGAAATCATCATAAACGTCCGAGTTACCTCATTCCGCTTCATTTGAATACATATGTTATGTACACTCCCTACAGTGCAAAGTGTGACGTCCCGGCCTTGCAGTGCTATCTCGTCTGGCAATTTGTGCCGACAACCTAGTTTTCATTCTACAGAACACCCAACATATCAGAGGGGGAGGGCTGGGTGCAGACAGACACCTGTGTGGTGAGTTGTCGGCAGGTAGAAACATGTTATAAATGTCTACATGGGGGGACAACATATGGCCATTATCATTATTTAACCCTTTTAGTGCGGGGGCTGACTTTAGAATCTGACGTATAAAGTGGATCCCCACACTGCAAGGGTAAACCTTTTAAAGGTGGATCCTCGCACTGAAAGGGTTCAGCGTTAAGGGATCTGGGTCGTGACGATTACACATGTGTTTTTATCACAAAACTGGAGGAACATTGAAACTGCCTTGAAATTGTGTGTTCTCTGCTGGTGCACCCCACTACCGTCTGTAAACTTGGGGCTTAATAATAAGTGTTCACAAAAGGTACAAAATGTGTGCACCCAGCAAACAGGAGACCTTGGGCCAACGTTGATTTACTGTTGGGCCAACGTCGTAGACGGGGGGCCAACAGTAAGCCAACGTTGGGCCAACGTCTCATATTTGCTGGGCAGGTTTTAACAAGATCAAACCTCGGCAAGCTGTCACAAAAAACCCTCTGTCAGTCAGACAAATACACTGAATGACAAGACGGACAATCCTAAAGCAGCAGCTTGCACGAGTTGACAGGGTCAGACATTGGGTGACAAGTCGCTGGCCATTGGGTGTCTGCGGAGAGCTGTATATCATGGAACCATAAAAATACATCATGTAATATTTTTATTATCAGAATTAAATTATGATATAAAGAGTCATGTAATTCACAATTTCTAGATAATTAGATAATTTAAATTGGGGTGAAAAGGCCATAATTGCACTGGTTCACAATTACAACAGTTTTCTTCCAAGAGACGGTAAATGACATAATTATTATTATTTCACTTGCATGCTGCATTGTCTAGAAATGTTTATCAAAGAATATAAATACATTTTATCAATTTATTCACAATATTAATGTCTTGTAAAACAAGACTACATTTTAAACAGAGTTTCTTACCTAGTAACCTAACAAGCATCTGATACTTTGTATCACAATAAACAATACTATCTAAAGTCAAAATAAAACTCGCTCTTTCTACATTTAATATCAGCCACTCACAAGAAAGCACTTCTCTTGACATTCTATGGTAAACATAGCAGATAAAATTAATAAATATTTAAGATGTTGCCTCCGTGTGTTACTTCCAATTCACATTAACATCCATAACAATCGCTGTACCCAAGTTTCCTATAGACATTCAGCTGACAATTTCCTAAAATTACATTAAGAAGTAGCAAGCAGTTTTGAAAAGATGTGTTGAATTTAAGCACCTTTATTTACTGTCGGCCGAGTGAATTTTTTTATGTAAAAAGTGGAAAAACAAAGTGTTTATTTTCAATTTGAAACCATCCTAAATGTCTCCGTTGGCACTTTCTGATTCATTTAAATACCTATGTTAGGGGTATACAGCCATTAGAAATATTTTTACTCTTACAGTGCGGGGATCGACTGTAGTTGTCAGAATCTGATGTCTATTTAGTAGTCAGAATCTGACGTCTACAGACGTCAATCTGACGTCTACAGTCTATCCCCGCTTTGTAAGGGCTCATGACCTTGAAGAATTGCACCTTTACGTGAAAGAAATTATTGTTGTTTGGACTTAAAGGGTCAAAAATTAAATCTGATGCTAGAGTAGTACATTTGTTCCTTTAACACTGGAGGGGGGGGGAGATGGTGGTTTTATAGAATAGCAGATCTGTACCTGAACACCAGGGGTGGGGGGGTACAATAATACATTTGTATGTAAATACAAAACAAGAATCTTAATAACAAGATGTACATTTACAACGTATCCTTTGACAGACTGATTTATCGTCTTAATCCCTTCACCAACAAATAGTGAACCAATGTTGGGATAATGTTGGCACAACATCAGAGAAGGTGGGCCAACATTAACACAGGATTTGTTTCAAAATCTTCTGTTCAATGGGTTGTTGTCAGGAAAATGACACATTCATTCGTTTTCTATCTGTGATTATAACAACAAACATTTATATTGTTGTCTTGGGTCCAGATGCCCGTTTTATTATTTTGGACCCAAGAGAACAATAGAAAAGTTGAATGTTACAGTGAACATCTTCCATTATATTTAGCCTCGGAACTTCCGAGTTTGTAGAAACCACAAAAAACATTATTTTTTATAATTTAATTATTGTAACTTTGTAAATGTAATAATTTATCTACACCATGCTCATATATACATAATTATTCAGAAACATTATTTCATTCTCAACTTACTCGTGTTCTGAATTCTGGTAATTTACATTCACCTAGATATGGAATTCGCATCTCCAGATGAATAAAACATAGCTGGTCATTAGAGGGTAAGAGTTGTTTAACCTCTTAGGAGCTGCTGTGGAATCATTTTATAATTAATATTTCTCAGCACTTTTGTAAACCATCTCTTGACACTGATGATGTGAAAGTTCACAAAGCCAAGTCATTTTCAGTCACTTTAATTTGTGAATCGCTTTATTGAGACACAACCTGAAGTGACTGAAAATTTAAATTGAATAGTCCAGAGTTATTAAAGTGATGTTTGACATACATTCAGTGCAGCTGATTTTTCATAACAAAAATAGTAACTGAAATTTAATAAATGGGAATAAGCACAAATTGTAACTAATAACAAATCTGGGTTTGAAACATAATGTATCCTTCATTCATTTGAAATTAGAGACTGTGTCACAAATGCCAGTTTCATAGCAATGTGCCACGGCTTGAGAGTTGATGTAGACATAACAAGTTGATCCAAGGTTGGGCTCAAATTTTGGCCAGCGAGACGGTGGATCAAATTTAGCCCAAAATCCTCCATAGATTAAGTGTTTTCCTGAATTAAGTTGATCCAAGGTTGGGCTCAAATTGGGCCAGCGAGACGGTGGACCAAATTTAGCCCAAAATCCTCCACAGATCAAGTTTTTTCCTGAATGTCAGTGACACCAAGCCAGGTAAAAATTTGCATCTGCGATAGGGATGCATGAAAACCCAAATTGAAGAAACACTGAAGGCAACCACTAAGAGTATTGTTCAGGTTTAGTTTTGACAGTTTTTGACAGAGTTGTTTTGATATAATTCAAATGAAGTGGATTGTTAGGAGTTGATTGTACGATACTGAAGATAAACGGCAGACAGCCGAGCTTTACGTAGCTCCCGTGATGGAGTAGAGCTGTACCTTCCCAGCCTGCACCACTGCCACCGATAAGGCTAGAGCTGCTCGCTCGACACCCACAACTTTGCTGTACCTGGAACACACAGATAATAAAACTAAGTAAAATTTGAAAAGGCCTTACAATGCTGTGTAATATTTAAGAGCTTAGTACTAATTTCTGTTGTTTTTTTATTACAAACCATCTTGGATCTACAGTAGAACCTGCTATGAGAAGCTACCCTTGTGACACAGGAAAAGTGACCTTTTAACGCAGTTGGCTGCTCATCGGAGGTTCATTTGTATGGGGAATGTCATTTTGAGGAATGGCCAAGTGGCCATAGTTGGCTGGTCATAAGAGTGGCTGCTCATAGCAGGCTCTACTGTAATAAACAACACTGGTATTAAAAACACTGCTATTTCGAAAATAAGGCCAGCATATATTTAAAAGTCCAATAGAAAAAACCCTAAACAGAATAAAAAATATTTTTTTTAGAATTCAGATGCAGATGTAATGGCAATTTAAAATATGTAACTGAATTGATTTTTGCTTCTCTACCAGATGTCCAACATGTAATATCAGTGAATATCCCAGCATGTTGGCTAAATGTTTAATCTGCTATCTGCAATGTCAGCCAACATCAAACCAACGTAGTAAATAAATAACACAATGTATTTGATCTTGTCACAGTGACCACCTACCCTGGCTGCATGAGAATTCATCCTGGCTTTTTCTGCCTCTTTTTCTGCATCCTGTTTTGCTTTCGCCTTAGCAATTACTTTTCTCACGTTTGCCACCACGGGTGACACTTTAGGAGCTGGCGTCGCTTTCTCTGAGAAGTCACATGAGTAGAGGACATTGTCCACTGTTGTACCGTGCTCACTGTAGTTGAGAAGTTCAAACTGTCTGCTCGTCTGAGTAAACAACATGTTTATTAACCTTAAAGTGCTAATATTTCAATATTACTTTCTGGTTTAATATTTCCTAAATTTAAATTTTTTTACACTCCCGGCTCTTTAAATTACATAAAATGTTCAGCACTTGTGCTGCTATATCTGTATTTAGTTTTCTCAAAAAAATTTCCAACCAAAAATTGACACAGAAATTGAAAAAAAATGTATGTGATAGATGTTCAGCTAATCGAAAAATGTATTTTTAGAAAGTATATTTTATTTGTCATTTGCAGGAGGAAATTCCACTACTAATACCAGTTTTAATTGAATGAAAAGTACCATCAGACAATTTAGCAGCAGAAGGGGTACAAATAATTACCAGCCTACAATACATGTTTGAGAATTTACCAGTAAAAATTGTGTGCCGAAAAATGTTACATGTGTTTCCTGGTGTCAACTGCTCTCGAGGGTATAAAAAAGAAATTTCTCAGAAGCAATAATACAAAATAGGCAGAAAAAATCTGTAAAATGTGGATCATTACACTCACCTCATCATAAAAAATACAAGCATGTTTTGAAGACACATAATTACAATGTCCAAACCAGTTGAGGCAAACATCCATGTCGGATCCTGAGATAAAACATAGAAAACATAGTGACCTCAATGAATGTATCTAGTAAGAGTATAATCATAACTATAATCACACTAGTTTTTTTAAAATAGGATTAATTTTCAGTTTTTTGAAGTTAGCAATTCATTAGATTAACACTTTTAGTGCAGGGACAGACTTTACAATCTTAGGCTACACCAAATTAATTTTATGGGATGACGGATTCTCAGCAGAAAAAAAAAGGAGCGAGCGAGCAAAATATATATATTTTTTTTCAATTTTGATTTCCCAAAAAAATGGAGCTAACTAGGACATTGATGATGATTTCAAATTTAAAAAAAAAGTTTTATACAAAAATATGTCAGCGTTGTAAGGGTTAACATGGTTAAGGTTCTGGATGCTTGTATTTTGTATTTGTGCCGGCAGCATTTTTTTTTCAGTTGATTCACCATCATGATATACAAAGACATTTTTCGATCTTTCAAAGTTTGTTACACTTTGAATTTAATCCGAAATGACCTTGGTATGGCGAAAAATACGGATTTACTTTTAAAAAATGTAATTTTTAGGCCACATCATGAATCAGGATTTTTTTCTGGAGGTTTCGAAAATCAGGAATTCCAAAATTGGCATCTCTGTTCAATGAGAGTTCGGAGCAGATCACCGTGGCCTGTGTGTGGAGTATCAGCGGGAAATTAAAAGTTTTTTTGTCACTAAAGTGGACCTCGTTTGCGCGTCCAGAGCGTCCCCCAGAGCCCCGATGTCTGGTACGGGGAAATGTCGTGGACTAAATCTGGTTATAAATAGAAAATTATTACAAATAAAAATCTTGACATTAGAAAGTGAAATCTGATCATTAAATCGTAAGAGTTAATAATAACTTCTTTCTTGATGTGTGTCTCCCAAAATAAATAAGGTTGTCATTACCTGTTCCTATATTGAATGATCTGTAAGGCATTTGAACAGGAGAGCCATTCCCGGATAATGGACATAGCACTGCTCGCGCTCGTACCGCACTCGGCCCTGAAAAGCAATGTTCATATACAACATTTTTACCTCTTTAAATAACAATGTCTTTTATAAGACAATGAAATCAGGCACTTTTTTTGAGGTGATAATTTAATTGTACTTGTAGTAACAGTTAAAGCTTTCCGAATGCGTAAGTAAGAAACAGAATATTGTTGTTGAGTGTTTCAGAACAATTAACCCTTTAAACCCTCACGATGCATCTTTTTACATCCCTGAAAAACAGACTTAATTTTCCTACAACCAAGGGTTTTAGAACTGAAATTTTAATGAAACTGGTTTACCAATACATGGCAATTTTTTTTAATTTATCACCCACTTCAAGTCATCTTCATCAACTACAAGTCAAGAATTGCGACAGCAATTCGCGGCTTGTAGTGGATGAAGATGACAACATTGGTAAATTAAGGCTCGAAAGGGTTAAACATTATCATTTATTAGAGGATACAAACTGAACACATTTCATTCTTCATTTCAATTAGCCATGGCTATAATTATTATGGTTGTCTTAATATTCGTTTTTTTTTAATTTTGTGTTGGTTTTAGCCAGGTTGTATCCTCGCAATGCAGAATTTTAGAAGTGTGAAATTTGAGCAGACAAGCAGCTTATTTGGTTGGCAGAAATGTTTTTAATAATATTCCAGCAGATTTACCTGTTTTCTGTTCTGGTTGTGTGGTGCTCATAGGTGTGGCGTGGACACTAGTTTTAGGATCCATCGCTGGGAGCAGCTGTGGCTCAGATAACAGCTGATGTAGCCGTTGTCGCGCTAATAGCTGCATTAAACGCTCGTCAAGTTTACTCATGTCAATATCTGAAACAAGGAGATTCATTCACATAATAATGTAGCCTTAACGCAACATAAAAAACATCTCCCTTCTTTATGGTACATGTAATCATATAAATATGCAAAATTTCCACTTTGAGCAATTTTTTAAAATTGTGGAAAGTGTGAAAAAAATTTGGACCCTTCCTTGGCTGAATTGACTGATGGTATTTTTCATTGGTAAAAAGCTAGAATTTCTTATGCACTTTCCAGCTTTTAATACCATATATATCCACCATATATATTTATCTGAACTATATATTAACCATAAAATTTGCTGAAATACAAATACATAATATATCAACTGACCTGCAGAGTCGACTGCAGCAGAGCTTTGTAAGTTGAGCGTCGCAGATGAGCCATCAGAACTACGATGTAAATGGGTATTACCTCTACCTGAAATGACACAACTAAAATAGTCTCATGTGGTCACTGATAGCATGCAATAACATGGAAAATCATGAAGAAAGCGCCAAAACCGCAAAACTTCACCCAGAAGAGAACAGCTCATGACAAAAAAGCAGATTCACAGGAAATTCTCATCCCTTAAAGCAGGGCTAGACACTAACTGATTGGACCTTCTTGCCTGAAGGACAATTTTGGGGGTATTTCCCCCCCCCCCCCCCCAATTTATTAATTGCCCGACTTGCTACTGACATGCGGATTCAAATTTGAAGGTTGGCTGAAAATAGTCCTTATAAAAACATGCACTATAGGTTAATGTTACTTCCAACTAGTGGTGGGCTATTATTTGCTATAATATTAACCGGGAAAGTAAAGCTGCATTAAAAAAAGAAAATACATTTAATTGACATATCATCCCAACACAAATTTAAATTCAAACAAGACTACATAAGTCCAGGAGCTCCCGCTCCGAATTAGAATTTGCTTTAAGCAATTTTGAGTAGGGTTATTAATGTAGTCCTAGGCTAGGTCAAAAATCGAGACGCAAGACAACTGGGTCTAAGAGGCTCAGTCTAAGAGTAAGATAAGAACTAGACAGTCTGTCTGAGATTGCAAACCTCCATTGAAATTATTGATCCTAATCACTATCCCAGTAATGGTCTACCTATTTGGCACGGTACACCCGATATCAGGCCAATCGAGGTAAATAATAGCTGATTTACGGTCATTTTGAATTCGATATAGACTAGTTAAAAAATTTAAGGGTGCATTCTCCCCCGAAACCTCACATTTTGTTTTATAGTAATAGACTAGCATCTAACACAGTTTGCAATGGTCGATAGTGGGCCATTTTGAATTTGATCGAATCGGAATTTTTCAAGATGCATCCTCAGCTGAAATCTCACATTTCATTCTATAGTAATGGTCTAGCCATCTAGCCACGGTTTACCAAATATCAGCCATGTGAAAGTGAATAATGGCCAATAGAAGGCCATTTTAAATTTGATCAAGTCTAAATTTTTCAAGATGCATCCTCTCCTGAAATTTCACATTTTGTTTTATAGTAATGGTCTAGCCATCTAGCACGGTTTACTAAATAATGGCCATGTGAAAGTGAATAATGGCCTAAAGGCGGCCATTTTAAATTTGATCAAGTCGAATTTTTTCAAGATGCATCCTCAGCTGAAATCTCACATCTCACGTTCTATAGTAATGGTCTAGCCATCTAGCATGGTGTACCAAATATCGCCATGTGAAAGTGAATAATGGCCGATAGGCGGCCATTTTGAATTCGATCAAATCAAAATTTTTCAAGATGCATCCTCTCTTGAAATCTCCAAATTTGTTTTATAGTAATGGTCTAGCCATCTAGTATGGTTTACCAAATAACAACTATGTGAAAGTGAATAATGGCCGATAGGCGGCCATTTTTAATTTGATTGAGTCCTTTTTTTTCAAGATGCATCCTCTCCTGAAATCTCACTTTTTGTTTTATAGTAATGGTCCAGCTGTCTAACACTGTTTACCAAATATCAGCAATGTGAAAGTAAATAGTGGCCGATAGGCGGCCATTTTGAATTTGATCAAATCGAAATTTTTCAAGATGCATCCTGAAATCTCACATTTTGTTTTATAGTAATGATCTAGCCATCTAGTACGGTTAATCAAATAACGGCTATGTGAAAGTGAACAATGGCCGATAGGCGGCCATTTTGAATTTGATCGAGTCAATTTTTTTCAAGATGCATCCTCTCCTGAAATCGCACATTTTGTTTTATAGTAATGGTCCAGCTATCCAACACGGCTTACCAAATATCAGCAATGCGAAAGTAAATAATGGCCGATAGGCAGCCATTTTAAATTCAATCTAGTTGAAATTTTATAAAATGCATCCTCTCCTAAAACATTACAATTTGTTTTATAGTAATGGTGTAGCTATCTTGAGCGATTTTCATGATATTCCGCAATATCAGCCCTGTCGAGTCGAATAATGGCCGATAGGCGGCCATTTTGAATTTTATCAACTTGAAATTTTTCAAGATGCACCCTCTCCTGAAACCTCACAATTTGTTTAATAGTAATGGTGTAGCTATCTTGAGCAGTTTTCATAATATTCCGCAATATCAGGCCTGTCGAGGTGAATAATGGCCGATAGGTGGCCATTTTTTATTTTATCGACCTGAAATTTTTCAAGATGCATCCTCTACTGAAACCTCACAATTTGTTTTATAGTAATGGTGTAGCTATCTTGAGCGGTTTTCATGATATTCCGCAAAGTCTTTCAGTCGGATTTACCGATGTTATAAATTAGGTCAAGGAGCTGGGTCAACTTCAAGGTCAAAAAACTTGAAAAGGCACAACTAGGGACCTTAGAGAACATGTATGTGCAATATGACTGTAATCGGCCCAGTACTTTTCAAGATCTGCTCCGGAAACGAAGTGTGCGTCAAAATAGGTCATAGTTCTGAACCAAAAGTAGGTCTAAGTTTATATACCCCAAAAGGCACAACTAGACCCCCTAGAGGTGTTGTGTGTAAAATTTGAAAACAATCGGACAAGTACTTTTAGAGATATGCTCCGGAAACGAATTGTCACGGACGGCGCAACGCCGTAACATCATCATTTCCTTTTCTGCGACCTTGCGTATTAAATTCAGATTAAAAATATTTTAACCTGTCCATTATCCACCTGGAAGTAACCCACATACCAAAAATTGTTATCCTACCTTATTTTCTTACAAAGTTATAGGCAAAAGAAGAGGTAAAAACAGAACGGAGGCGGAATCCATAGATCCCTCCGTCTCACCTACGGTGACGGCGGGAGCTAATTATATACTCACTCTCAATTACCACAGAAGTTTTTACATTTTGTACAATGTTTCACAAGACATTGTAGACAACACAAAAAGCAACCCCAGACCAGATCAGCCTTTTGCCTGCTTAAAAATGGAATCATCTCAATTCACTGCGAGTACTTAATTGCAACCACAATGCCAAAATCACAGTAAATAAAAATTACCAAATTTCAAAAATACACAAGTGTAATTAACCAGTTCAATGCGGGGACAGACTTTAGAATATGATGTCCATAGACCTTCAAGTCGATCCCAGCACAAAAATAATAAAAAAATTATAAGGGTTGAGACCGATAACATAGGTATTCAAATGAAGCGCAAAGAGCCAACTAAGACATGATGATGAATTCAAATTCCTTCAGTAGATTGGGTTCAACTATTTTGTGTTGATGGGTTAAATAATATTTTTCTAATTTCTTCCATTGCAAAAATGCCCTGCTATGCTATATGCATAGCTAGCTGCCTGGTATATGTGGATCTTTGATGATTTTATATCGCGATCTATCAGATGGTAATAGTGTAACTGTCAGTGACTGACAGTGTGACATCTAACCTTGAGAGCAGGTAGACGTAGATGAAGAAGTCCTTAAAGACGAGATGTCTCTCACACCAGTAAATGACGTGCTGGAAACACTCACGCTCGGTGACGTGTCCATTGGCTTTACAGTTCTTTGTGCACTGCTGACTGCACCACTAGACGACGTATCCATCGGGATAACAGGTCTCTGTGAGTTACTCACCACACCACTATGTTCCTGAGATACAGATGCTGTGGTTTGGCACGTGCCAACATTAGGACTCCCTATAACTGAACACTCTGCACCTTTGTCCTCCAGGCTTGACGAGTCAGATAATGTACCATTGGTACTCATACAATTTTTCTGTATTTTCTCATTGTTTTTTTCACATGATTTGATACAGTCTATTTTGTGCTGATCAGTGAGTATACTGTCACTGCCTTCAGGTTGCTCAGATAAGAGCGGGCCATTCGTGAGCGAGACTACCTCATCACTAGAGGACAGGTAGCTGCCGTTAGGTAGCGTCTCAGCAGTTGGAGTGTCTCCCTCTTTTGGTGGGCACTCCTGTTTTACCACTGGTAATACAGAAGCTGTCGGTTTGGCCGTCACACTGTTCTTCACTACTTCCCCACCATCTTCCTCGGATGTCTGCTTCTGCTGACGCTTCTCTTGTAAAAAGTTAACCACGCTGGACTGCAAACTCATAACACTATTCAACCACTGAAAAAAAAACACATATAATCAGAGACAAAGGAAAAAAAATATAAGAAAAAAAGTACGATGACAGAAAATTTGCCCTAAGGTCACTATGTGACATGGTCGACAGCGCACCCGGGAATTTTTGTTATTATTGACACCAATTAGTGGCCTCTTGAGGGAGTTTTGAGAGCACAGCCATTGCAAATGATGTTTTTAGTATAGATTTAAAGTAAGAGTGAAATGTGAAAAATTTGGAAGATTGACAGGGCGATTCAAGACAGGAAATCAGGTCAAAAATCGGGAGAACTTTGCAAAAATCGGGACGCTTGGTGTTTATGTATTATGACAAGATATCAAATCACACGAGGGGTCCAATTAACCCTTTCAAGCCTGATTTACCATTGTCTTCTTTTTCACTACTAACAGCAAATTGCTGTCGCAATTCTCGACTTGTAGTGGATTAAGATGATTTGATGTGGTTTAAAAATTAAGAAAATTGCCATGTTTTGATAAACCAGTTTTATGGAAATATTCATTCTAAAAACCCTTGGTTGTAGGAAAATAAAGTCTGTTTTCAGGGATGTAACATGATGCTTTAATGCATCGTGACTGGGCTTAAAGGGTTAAGTAGGTCAGCTGACAACTGGTAGCCAGGTCCTTTAAATCTCTTAACCCTTTAATCTATGATCATTATTAATCCTTTATTAGCAGATTAAATCACAGTTTTATCATCAACAATTGCAATCATTTTGGTCTTAAATTAAAAAGATATCACAGCATCTCATCTCAATTCAAATATTGTTACTTTTACCATATACACAAGTCTAATATATACAGATAAATAAGAAAAGTTGAAATACTTCACCTGCTCTTGCTCCTCGAATGTAGTTACTTCACTTTCAGAATTAAACTTTGAGAGACATGCAGCTGGTTGATTAAGCTGTGGTAACAATGGAGGTCGCAAGGTATATTGAGCTTTGATGGCATTCGGGACCTGAAAAATAATATTTTAAGTAACTGTTAATAATTAAAAGATATATGACCGCAGATCCAAAAATATATACAAATAATCAAATCTAATAAAATTTATTTATAGATCAGCTGTACAACTATTAAACAAAAGTTTATTCACGGTCTTGACCAGGATTATTCTGGGTGTAATTATACATTACAAATCACAATGGGCGCAGGAGATATCTCAATGGAAAATATCCCATAGTTTTCAATGCATGATTATGGTGTAATTTTTCTTAATACTGCAGCAATTTCCAAAGCAAAATCTGTAACTGCAACATTGACAGGCATTTTCATCAATGTGGCCACATACTAAGTGACAAACTGGAATTTAAATTGTTGATTCTTGACATGTCACAGTTCGCTTATCTCTTATTTTATCTAGTTGGTAAATGATACCAGTAATAATTAATTGAGATTCTCAGTGGTCAGAACTGGGATTATCCCATGGTATAGAATTCTCTACTGCTAGATATATTATTCTACGTTACCTTTGCCAACACCTTTCTTTTATGCCTCACTTTAATCCGAAAAGGTGGATTCCGTCGATGAATCTTCTTCAGAAAATTAACTTTGATGGAATGTTGCTCCACGGGTGTTTGACAGTACTGATCCCACAGTTTCACTCTCTCAGTCAGCTTAGTCGATTTCAATGTATCCTCCTAGAGCAGCAAAATGACAGAGTCAAATAAACAAAATCACATGTCGCACAAGAGAAGTCAAAATAAACCAAATCTCAATTTATATATTTATCATCAAGAAAAATACACTGCACTGTATAAGGTAGGATTTGGGGTTTACGGTGCGAGTGTTAGGGAGGTTGTATATTGTGATAAATGCACACCCTGCGTGCGGGTATGGGACTGAAATGCACACCCTCTAATGAATTTTAAACCTTACAACGCTGAAACATTGTTGTGAAAACTATGGAGACCAAAGGGTTTTTAAATTTGAAATCGTCATAACTGTTTTAGGTAACTCTTAGTTTCATTTGAAAAATTATGTTACATGGCTCTACGGCTATTATAATTTTTTTTTATTTTTCCAGTGCGGGGATATCTGGGATATCTTTTAAGATCTATAGACGTCAGATTCTGAGGTCTAAAGATTGTGCCCCCCCCTCTGAAAATCTTTGGAATTACAAATTCAAATTATATAGTATTTTGAAATCTGATGAGAATTGATAATAGTACATACCAAAGCACACTGTACATGGTTAGGACACATCCAGCGACATCCCGGCATCGTAGTCAGCGGAGGATCCAAACAATCCAGATGAAACAGCAGCGGACAATAGTCACACTGTATGAGCGAGCCAACACGGCAACTCCTAAAAATAGACAATGGTCACACTGTATGAGGAAGCCAACACGACAACTCCTGAAAATACACAATGGTCACACTGTGTGAGCGAGCCAACACGACAACTCCTGAAAATACACAATGGTCACACTGTATGAGCGAGGCAACACGGCAACTCCTGAAAATACACAATGGTCACACTGTATGAGCGAGGCAAAAAACAGCTCCTAAAATACACAATAAACACACTGTTTGAGCGAGCCAACACGGCAACTCCTAAAATACAAAATAATCACACTGTATGAGCAAGCCAACACAACTCCTGAAAGGAAAAATACACAAAATGGTAAGGTTGTCAAGATGTCAAACTCAACAATTAGAATTATGTTTTAATAGTAAAAACAGATACGATATTCCTGCGGAAAAACAAAATTACATGACATTGTGCATGTTTGCAGGGGTGGTTTTCAATGGTAAACTAAACATCCATTGTCAACTATACTAAAAAAATTATTCCACAAGATGTGATGCAGCTAAAAAGAGCAGCGGTGAAATGAGCAGGATAATTGTTAGTTAATGATCACTGATCTAATGGATCTTAACGACCCCCTGGCAGACCGTGGATGGCGACATCAATAATTACTGTTTCTTGTTAAAAAATTATTAATTCAGCAATTTATGACATCATAATTCTGCGGTGAGAGGGTTAAATCGACAAGCTAAAAATAAAAAGGAGTTGTTAATAAATCTTCAAGTGTGCTCACTGACCGACAACAAGCAAAGCAGGTTTTAGCTGGTAACTGGACCAGACCATTCTCGAGTTCGTGCGGCTGACTGGGTTGTTTACGAGGAGCTCCTCGCCGCTCAATCCTCTCCTCCCTCCCTGTCCATCTTCTCTTGCTGGAACCTATCCAAATACAATAAGGACTTAGAACCCGAACTATTCAAATTACAATTTCAGTTACTTGAAGTTGTGTCTCGCTACCGCGATACACAACTTCAGGTGACTGAAAATTTGTGTTATTTGTGAAATTTAAGTCCCAACAAATATCAGTGTTTAAAAATTAAAAGCACATTTTACTTTTAAAAACGGGTTATACAGGTGTCAATAAAAACACAGAATGTCTACTGTAGTTGACATCAGTGTGCTAAGAGTTAATGTCTATTAACTGCTAGATTAGACCACTGATGTCGACCACAGTAGACATTCTGTGTTTTAATGTCTAATAACCTCTAGATTAGACCACTGATGTCAACCACAGTAGACATTCTGTGGTTTTAGCATGGCCCTTGATAACCAGTTATTAAACGTGAAATAAGCCCATAACATAAGTATTCAAATTAATCGGAAAGAACTGCATAAGACATTTATGATGATATCAAATTGAAATAAATCTTTTTGTCCCCAGGGTTTATATAAAAAAACTCATTTACATTTAAATGGCATTTTTTCCTCTGCTTTTGCACTCAGATCTTCCATATTTTCACATTTACATTGTCTTTCAACCCTTAACCCTTTCAAGCCTGAATTTACCATAGTCATCTTCATCCACTACAAGCCGCGAATTGCTGCCGCAATTCTCGACTTGTAGTGAATAAAGATGTATTTATAAATCAGTTTCATGGAATATTTTATCTAAAACCCCTAATTGTAGGAAAATGAAGTCTGTTTTCAGGGATGTAAAATGATACTCTAATACATCGTTAGGGCTTGAAGGTTTAATAAAAGGGCAACATTAAAAAATGTCATTTATATACACTTTTATTTGTACAATATATACTTATATGTATGCGCAATTTAAATCAAACTATATGTCAATCTTGCAAATTCAAAGCTCATTCCACTTTTAAATTTTATTTTCTGTAGTACAAATGGAAAGGCTAAATATAAACATGATTAGCACTTTAACATAAAACTGGTGTAATTATTGGATCAGTACAACAATTCATACATATAACTGAATTAGGCTATGTACAGGGAACTGCTATAATTTCAACGATCAGAAACAAATCTGGACAATTTTTATAATACAGATTAAATGAATCGCTCGAAAATGCTGTCAATTTTTTTTTAAAGATACAATGATGAAATGTAACAAACCAGGTAAAACAATAGGACAAATGACATCTTTTGGGAGCTCAAACTGCCGAGGGTTCATATATCTGGCAGCCTTTGCGAGCACCTGTAGGGGGTGAGATCTTCTACTGCTGGTAGTTGCTAATAACGCTTCCTCTTCAAAAGCCAGTTCTACATCCATGGCGTCATTAATATCTCTCAGGGAGGCTTTGCTTTTCCTTGTTTGATTGCTCTGTTCACTCTGACGGCTTCGCGAGCTACATGTCGATGCTGAATCATCATCCTGAAATTAAATATATGTCAGGATGTGCATGCAGTCTGAAATTAACCAGAATTTCACTAATTACCTGCAAAGAATTATTTTTCTCATTTGAACGAGAAACTAGAAAGAGTTGTTAGGAAACGAACACAAAAGCAGCCCTCAGTATCGCTCGACCACTATTTTAAAATTGTTTGCTCCCAAAAGTTATTCATGTCATTGGCTGACATTGCTATGTGAAGTATGAGGAAGCAGAAGTTGATAGATTAGAAGCTATCTTGAAAACAAATAACTGCGGCGGCGGCAGACCGTGTGGAATACAGTAAGCAGCCCGCCTCAGGCTGCTTAATAAGGACAAGATTTAATTTCGGACATGCATATCCAAAATAAGAATTATTTTTCTCATTTGAACGAGAAATAAGGACAAGATTTAATTTCAGACATGTATGTCCAAAATAAGGAATATGGGAATACAGGGATCGACACTAACTGATTTCAGGTAGTTGCCCAAAGGGCAAGTAACTGCAGATAATTACTGGCCCTTAGCCTTATCGTTCTAGTCCTTAGTGTACACAGTATCAAGGGGAGTGTAATTTTTTTGTTGCCCCCCCCCAGGGCCAGTATCTTAGATGATTTACTGGCCCTTAAGATTTTTACTGGCTTCGGGCCAACAGGCCAGTTTTGTGTCGATCCCTGGAATAACTGATAAACAGGGTGTTTGGTACACTTACTACGTTGTCACACCAACCCAAAATTTAAAAGACTCCCCAATTCTAGTCTACGGTCATGTTCAAGAACCAAAAAATTCTATTTTAGCTTTTGAATGATTAAAATAATGAAAAAGGTTTGTGAATGACTAGTTTTCACGGTGCAAACAAATCGCAAGTGCTAGCGCTCACCCAGGCTGCTCACAGCAAGTTCTATTTTATAACATTATCGTAGAGAATTTATTATTATATCCAGTCTTTTTTTAGCTTTGACAGGAATGGATCACATCTTAAGGTTGGCCTTATCCTTAATTTTATTTTCATACATTGCCCCCTGACAATACTACTGGAGAAAATTCTTTTTAATTTTTGTCTATGTGATGCAGGGTCCTGCCCAGAGATTTGTTAGAGGTTGGCGGTCTTGCCACCAAAATGTCAATTTTTATACTAAAGCTATGTTTTTATACCTAAAATACTCCGTTTTCCATGATTTTTTTCCAACTGTTATGGTGGGCGGCGTGTCAGAGTGCTGGGTGCGGCAGCCCAGTGCCGCCCACCGTGGGCAGAACCCTGGTAATGCAATTACAGAGTGTCAAATATATATAGAGTTAATAAATACCTCTTGTGGGCGTGATCGACAGCGGTGACACACCCATTCTCCAGGAGATACATCTGACTCTTCCAAAGGCGGGTCACTAAACAAAAAGTCACATTGAATAATAACTCTTCTATTAAGTGCTTAACTACTGCAAATAATAAAATAATTTAATACTAAACACAACCTGCTTAGTAAATAATCTGTGGCAATAATTCATCATAAAAAAAATTATTCTAACCTGGTGTAAAACATCCAAAAATATTGAGAAATGATTAAACACAAATCAGGGGGGGGGGGGTCTACTAAAATACCATATAGTAGGCTCACACTTACTATTTATTTTTTTTTTTTCCTGTCGCGTGGTCTGAAATGGGTTGGAAAATATTTTCAAAATATAAAGTATTCATTCTATTTTCCCTGCCGCCTTGCTTTTCACAAAAAAATACGCAAACCACATTATCAAATATGTGTACCTGGTATACATGTGGTAGGGGCCTATCCCTATGGACCTATGCTGTTATCATAAACAAGGTTGTTATTTCGGCAGGGCCAACGGAGCCGCTCCTGCTGATTTGGTTCGGGTCAGACCAGTTTTAAGCTAATGTCATGATTTTCACCTAATTATTCTTAAAATTAGAAAAAAAAATCAGCAGGATGGGAAATCCCTCCTCATCAGGGTTTCCGCCAGGGAGTGGGGGAGGTCAGGATCAGACGAAATTCCTGTATTTCTAATTTTTGATATGGTTGTCAATAATTAGAAATCAGGAATTTTGTCTCAATATCTAGTCTAACTGGAGAATGCTCTTCACAAAATAATAAAAATTTTTGCAGTTCTAGTCTATGGACATGTTCACATCACATGGTCATATTAACATGATTAAGAAGCCAAAATAAAATTACCGATTTTTTTATGATTTTAGCTTGGGCCAGTCCCTTTAAGTAAATGACTGTCACCTTCGCTCGAGTAGCTAACTGACAGAACTGGTGCGATATAAAAAAGCTCACTGGCATTCCAAATGAAAAGCTGCAGGACATCGATCACAGCACAGAAGGTCACCTCCTTCCTTGCAACTGTTACAAAATTCACGATTCACTGTCTTTCCACCTCTTCGGTATACCGGTAGGCCTACATCTTTTTCTTTAACCTTTTTTTTCTTGACAATTTCTTCATTTTGTGGAGGTTGAGTCAAAAGTTGAATTTCCTGAAAAAAGTTAATGTAATTCCATGGATTATTAGGCCTACTACGGTAGTACATGTAGTAGTACAAAGTCTAGATAATCAAATAAGGGTAGAGTCTACCGATCAAATAATTGGGTGGACTACAGAACAGGCAGAGCAACTGAGAAACAAAATAAACATTTTGAGTTTGACAAAGAGATTAATCATTAAATTAAAACAAAACGTAAAACTTATAAAACAAAATAATGTGTTCAGTTAAAACAAGGTCGTTTATCTGTATCATAATAAAAATAACTTTAAAAGACAGGGTAAAAATTAATACTGGCGCTGCTCTATTTTACAACATGGCGATTAGACAGGGCATGCAGGGCGCGCGTATTTTTGGCGAAGTCGCCGAAGATGGCAGACTTGGCAATTGAGAAAATAATCCCAAAGTTAGAAAGAACCCGCTTTACCTCCATCAAACCACCTGATACATCCATGTCGTATTCAATAGCTGCCATTTTTTAAATCTGTAGTATATCTAGATTCTGAAGTAGTCCTCTAAAAAGAAGTAAAACGTGTGATATTCTAGATAACGCCTGAATTTTGAAAGCGACTAAGACGGATTTTGATTTTCCACGAACATCAGCATGTCATTTTGTCAGGTTCTGTGACGAGTGCACGACATTTTTATTACAAACGTAAAAGTACGCTTCCTCTGAAGAGAAAATTTGAATTGACCTATCAGTTGTAGCCAATGTTCTTAAACATATGATACCGGCAAAAGGTATAACAATCATTGTCAAAATAACAAAATATAACTACAAAACTATCATGATAAAGTGGAAGCTAAATTTTATCAAGCTTCGTCTTTAGACAAATAGCAAAATGTGGATCCCTCCCTTGGACGCATGCGCACAACTGTTTTGATCGAAATTACGCATGCGTCCCAATTACAGACCAATCAGAGAAACGTATTTTCTTACCTCCAACTGCTGAAGAGCTCAATATAGGGAGAATACATTGCACATAAAAACAAAAAATGATTTGACCCAGTTCTGTTCAGTGATCTTTTACTAGTTATAGAATTGATTGAGACATATAAAGGGCTTATCCATGGATGAAGTTCTAACTTTAAATATAGATTTATTCATGGTAGATTAAACCGAACTTTAATAGAGTTTGTAGGCAATGCTCAATTTCATGTTAGCAATTAAATTTGCTAAATGGTTACCCTCTTGAAATAAAGTTTATTATTATTATTATTATTATTATTAGTTTATTTGGCAATTTAGCGTCAGCTGGAGACATAGGCCTATGGGCAAAGCCCGCGACTTCAAGAATCATGTGACCCCAGGCAGCAGTGTTCTCGTTTATAGAGACCTCCACTTTTGTTTAACTAGTTTTATCATTTAATTCATGCATAGACCTTTCAGAAAATGTCTAGTTTTCCATAGCCTAGACAAGAAAAATTGTACTTGTGACCACTGGAATGCTATAAAAATGGCAGTTTTTGCATGTCGCCAGCTTAAATTTTCGTCTTAGACAGGTCACTGTTCATGATTGTATTAAAAAAGAGAATTCCCAAAAGTAGTATATTATCCCTTGTAAAATTTAATTTATGTTTATGTCGCCACAAAATAACAGAATACGTTACATTTGAGTTGGTTAGTTGTTTTTATCTGCAAAAAATTCTAAGATCAACTACAGTTCCTTGCTGTGTGATAAATATGTAATCTAAGGTAGGTATGTAAGAAAACATAAACAAATTATGGGATAGCCTACAAACAGTACGTGCTACTCTTGCAATAATCAATAGAAACAAGCAGACGCTATTTATTTTCAAGAAAACAGAATACGTTACATGGACTCTGAAGATATAATGATATGCACACTTAACAACAAATAGCCCTTTAGTTAGGCCTACTCACTAGGTATGTCTCCAAGCAGCAAGTAAAAAATTAGCCTGGCCACTGAACACAGCAAAAGCAAAAAAATCCAGAATACGTTACACAAAATACGTTACATTTTGTGACGTATTTTGGTAACGTATTTTGGTAACGTATTTTGCTCTTCACTAAAAAAATTGGTAATAGTGCATTATGTTTCGTAACAAAAATACAAAACACTCACACTTTGTATAATACAAATATTTACTGGATATAGTGACATTTACTATCATTACATTATCATAACATGAATTTTGTTAGCTATGTGACGTATTTTAGTAACGTATTTTGCATTTTTATTTGAAATGTTAACCAACAGGCACGAAAAGACAGAAACTCCGTCTTTATCGTTATAAAAATAATAAAAAATGTGCTTAGACAAAAAAACGCATCGATTATTCTATGTATCAGTGTGTAATAACTTCCATTATACACACAAATACATATTACGTTACTTTTAATTCTGATAATAATTTTGCGCCTGGTGAAGTATAGTGAAATTGTACATGCAATAAGTCTGGTAACAATGACTCACACAATTTATTTTATTGCCCAGGTTAATTTTAAACAATATTGAATGGTTATTGAACATGTAAACACTATACTGTCCTTATTAGGAAAAAAAAGAAAAAAAAAACACTAATATTTTGAAAAATCTATATATCTCATATACTGCAATGTATAAAGACCATTTACACCTAGCAACATTGAAATTACATTAACATATTTCATTTTGCATGTTTTTATTTTGTTTAGTATCTGTACAAAAATGCTCAATACATATCAGATATTTTGGGAAATGTTTAAACTTTAAAAAAAATGTAACGTATTCTGTGTGTGGTTTTTAGTGCTTTTAATTGTTCACTTATAAAATAAATAAAATTGATGTTTTAGACTTGGTATCTCATTTTTTTAGGACATGAAATAATAATTTCAATATTTTAAACTAAAGTTGCAAAAAGAGGCCTAGTGAGAAGTTGATTTTTTGATATGTAGCTTGTGGAAAAGTCTTAAAGTCGCGGGCTTTGCCCATATAACCAAATCAACCGAGAGCAAAAATCTTATAATTGACTGGCTGCATGCTCCATTGCTAAAATATTTTACATGATCAGAGGTAGGCAAGTGGTCGCCACATGTGGTGAAAGAAGCAAAGTATCTGTAATGTAAATATTAAAAAATGATCTTACAACCCTGATGATTTTCATTTGGCAACACTTCTTTTACATGCAAAGATTACAGCAAGGAATGAATGAACAGTCACAGTATATTTGTCATGTTGAATGTAGTCGCTTATCATACAAAAGGAAATATACTGCACAGCTTTCCCTGATCATCAAGGTGATATATTTCAATATGGGTGTATCTCAAAAACAATCCTTGGTACAATAAGTCACCATTACTTTATATTTTAGTTTAGACAATAATATGCTGGGGATAAGCAGCATTTCTGGAGAATAACAAATGTTCAAATCAAGGAGGTAGAACGGTGGCAGGTATGACGGTAAATGATATTAAGGAAATAATATTGAATTTATTGTGGATACATCAGACGTACTACTGGTCTTTCTCATGGCTATGGAGGACGGAATATGTAGATCACATTATGTTAAAGTGACTTATGAATGAACTACATCAACTGATTATAAATACAAACATGATAATGATTCACTGAATGTTTCTTTATTTTAATAACTTAGACAGTAAATATGCATTTTTGTTGGAACCTTATACTACTGAGAAATTGTTTTTATAATGCTATTCATGCTGCTAAATACATATTAAATATATGTTGCGAGTGTTTAAAACTTTTAGATGGTGTGTAAGACATAAATGTTATCACCTATCCCTCCAATTGATATTTGTTATTGAATTTGTACCAACATTTCATTTTTTTGTGATTTTGGATGCCCATATCTCAGAATGTTGAGCTCATAGAGCCTTCATATTACACCATGACCGACAACAAGCAAAGCAGGTTTTAGCTGGATAGTATTGCAAAAAAACAGATTTCATAAATTAGTTTTGACTGTGTTAGGATCTAAAAGTAGATACGTAATTACCATTTATTTTGCTGAAATCCTCAATTTGTACCTAATCTGGGACACAGTGACTTAACTACTTTTTTATTGTGATTACATAATATTGGAAACCAACTGGAAGATGAATAGATTATTTGATAGCTCTATCTGTTTCAGATAAAAAGTTATAGGCCCTGAAACAAGGACCCCAAATCGATGTGCAAAAATTAAAGTGGGAATTCAAGCGCCCCCCTCCAACACATTAAAAAGGCCATACCGTAAAAACTACTGTCTTGTTTGAGCTATAATTTTGCATAGTTTCATATTTAATGTTATAGTTAATTTGATAATTTTTTTCTTTAATTTTGAGGTGGTCACTCGGGGATTTTTTTGAAAACTAGTTGATTTGACATGGAAGGACCCAAATGGGAAAATAACTGGCATTATCATGTGATCTAATTATTATTTACCTAAAATTATGTTTTCTAGATTTCGAAAGGGGCAATCATAAATTAAAGGGGGGGGGGGTCATGTGACTCCTGTGACCCCCCCCCCCCTCTGGATCCGCCCCTGTCAACAGGGAGCCGGACTGCTGAGGAGCTGGGGTGGGAAAGTCAGATCAAATAGGTGAGATTTAAGTAATTTCCTGTATGTTCAAAGTTTTTCGGCATTACGTATTGGGACAGACAGGGCGTTCCATAAGGCTGGGCCAGATATAGAGAAAGCTCTTGACCCAGTCTTTGTTTTTATACGAGGAACAACAAATTTATTTGAATTTGTGGAGCATAGATATTTTGAGCATTTCGGATGAACAAGTAAATCAGCCAGATATGCAGGTTGGTTGTCTTTCAAGGTTCGGAAAGTTATTGTGCATATTTGATAATAAATGAGAACTTGACAGGAAGGCACTGTACAGTGTAATAGTTTTAGAATAGGAGTGGAACGACTAAAACGTTGGCCTTTGGTTACCACTCTTGCAAGGCAGTTCTGAACGTGTTGTAATCTGGCGATATCCTTTTCTGGTAGGCCTATATTGTAAAAAAGTGATTTACAATAATCTAACTTGCTACTGACCAGTGCCACTGCAATTTGCTTGGCAAGATCTAACGACAGACTTTTTCAAATTCGACGCAAATCACAGATATGATAGAAGCATACCCTACATGCTTGGGATGTGTTTCGAAAATTCAACCTACTGTTGAATACTACACCAAGCTTTTTGGCTGATGCAGATGAATTTGTGTCTTGACCTAAAATTACGCAAGGGAAATTATTTAAGAATTTTTCTTGCTGAAGTTTGGTTCCAATGGGAAGAAATTCTGTCTTACTAGGATTAAGCTTCAGCTTAGACCCTGTCATCCAGGCAGACACGGCCCTTACACAATGTCGCAACCTCTCAAGAGATTCCATAGCGTGGGAAACGGATAGAGACATGTAAATTTGAGTATCGTCGGCATAAAGATGGTGGTTTATGTCAAAACTGGAGATGATAGCGCTGAGTGGTGTAGTGCATAGGATAAAAAGCACTGGTCACAGCACAGATCGAGCCCGTGGAACTTCATATAAGAGTGTGACTTTATCTGGGTGTCTATTTTGCAAATAAGAAGAAAACCAAATTTGAGCCTGCTCAGGTATTCCATCCAAGTCTATTTGCTAATGTAGCATGGTCAATGGTGGCGCAAGGGGCCGACAAGTCAAGCAAGGTCAGAGCTGTAACCTCACCCTGCTCCATACTAATAATTATATCGTTATGTACTTTCAGTAGCGCTGATTCTGTAGAATGATGTTTCCTGTAGGCGGATTGTAATGGATTAGATAGATGATTATTTTTTATATGAGCTTGCAGCCGATTCGCTACTACCTTTTCTATGATTTTTGAAATGATGTGGGGACAGCGTCTCACTGGCCTTCGTCGTCGGGACCGCTTGGGTTTCCGGAACCCACCGAGCGATCGCGACCACGCTGGTTTCTACCACCAAATCCGCACCGCCTCACTCTCGATTTGAGCGCCGATCAGGACAGTCGCATAGTCTGATCCGTGTAGACACGCCTTGTGGCTAGTGCCTCATCTGAATCGTGCACCCCGTTAATCGATAAGATGGATTGTAAATTAGTCTAAGAAAGCATCAAGAACATCATGGGGTCAAGTTGATTGTGTACCGTCGCCCAGACGGGGATGAAATGAGATAGTGATTGGCGGCAGGGTGGAGAGATCAGCTAACAGGGCCAACCCCTTCAACCCCGCACCCGATAATTGGAGTCCACCGACGTTGAGACGAACACCCTTTAGATCTGGAATTTTGGTTCACCACCCGATAATCAGAGCCAGTTGAATTAGAGCCATCAAAGCCAGCTTTGAGCCAAGTGGCTCTAAGCCAGATGACCCTAAGCCGGGTGGCCCTAAGTCAGGTGGCTCTGAGCAAAGTGGATTAAAGCCAGTTGGCTCTAACCCAGATGGCTCTAAGCGAGATGGCACTAAATAGCCAGATTTCTCTAAGCCAAATGGCTCCATGTCAGATGGATCTAAGCCAGATGGCTCAGTTATTTGGTTATAAGCCAGATGGCTCTAAGTCAGTTGTCTCCAAGCCGGTTGTCACTAAACCAGATGGCTCTAAACTAGATGGCTCTTAACAATATGACTCTGAGCTGAATGGCTCTAAGCCAAACGGATCCAAGCAAGATGGCTCTAAGGCAGATGGCTTTAAACCAGATGGCTCTAATCAAGATGACTGTAAGCCAGATGGCTCTAATGAAGATGACTCCAAGCCAAATGGCTCTAACCAATTTGACCCTAAACTAGATGGCTCTTGACCAGTTGGCTCCAAGCCAGACGGCTCTAAGCAAGATGGCTCTTAACAAGATGGTTCCAAGCCAGATAGCTATAAGCAAGATAGCTCTAAGCGATGTGGTTCCGAGCCTGATGTCTCTAAGCCAGATGGTCCTAAACCAGATGGCTCTAAGCCACATAGCTCTAAGAAAGATACTCTAAGCGATATGGCTCTAAGTGATGTGGTTCTGAGCCTGATGACATCTATGCGATGTGGCTCTAAGCCAGATGGCTCTAGGCCAAGTGGCTTAAAGCCAGATGACTCTAAGCAAGATGGTTCTAAACCAGCTGGCTCTAAGCCAGATGGCGCTAAACCTGATGGTTCTCAACCAGTTGACTCTAATTCAGATGGATCTGAGCCAGATGTCTTGTATGTGAAAACAAATCGAGAAAAAACCTTGATCTATAAAGAAAATTCTTTTCCACTACATTCATGATAGTGCTGGCAACTGAGTACTAATCACAATTTTTAATTCATATTTTACCAGCAGATTAAATAAATACTATTGGGACTTAAATATGTGTTCAGACATTAAGATTTGGAAACTTTTGGTCGCAAATTCAATAAATAAGAGTAATTTTCAACCACTTGCACGTTTGGGTCGCGGGAAAGAGATAAAGTAGTGGGCAAAGGGTTCATTTGCACGGATGGACGGACGGACAATCCAAATCCATAATGCCTCCAGCTACAGACTGGAGGAGGCAGATAAAAAACAACACAAATACTTTTTGCTTCATTTAATTTGTTTAACTGACTGAACACTACTCCATAACATTCAACACAGTTAGGTTTGTGGCATGGAATTCGCATCTCAAGGTGAAAGAAAATGTCCTCATCTCAAATTAAATCTTAGAATTCCTTTACTCTGATGGATTCTACTTGATCAATGCTAAGCACCACTATCATCAGTTTAATCCTTTTTTTTAGCCAATCAAATCACAGTCATTGGAACGGAAATTTGTGCCTAAACATTTCACCCACTTGAAGTTGTGTCTTACTAAGGGGGCCACCATTCAATATCCAGGGGGGCTGGAGATTTTGTCGCAGACAAATTATTTATTTCAACTCGGCTCGGCGGCGCGCTGAAAATGTCAAATATGTTTATATAGAACAGTTCTTGACGTAAATTATTTATTTCATGCAGTCTACCTGCTATTTCAAAAACAAACTCCATCCCTCCCCCTGGGAATTAAATGGTGGCCCCGTAATGTGAAAATTTAAAAAAGATTGAAACAAGATTTCGCTTAGCGCGAAAACGGTTAACATTCGACTAAGTGTTGATTTATAGCATGAAACAAGTTGTGAAGGACGAATTGTTGTCCTGCCTTAATTCTAATCTGTAACAAGAGGACTGAAATCCTATATCATCCCCTGCCATAACTCAGGTTAAGAGTTTTTAGCGGTCACAAATATTTAAAAAGTCGACTTGTGGTGGCCATTTTAAATATCAGTAAAGTCACCTGCGCATTATTTCTGACTTCAATTTTTGAGTTTTTGCGCCCACAAAAAATTATGAAGTTCAAGCATGGCGGCCATTTTGAATTTCCGTATAACCTTGAAAAAATACCATGCACATTTCCATATCGTGGGGAATGTGATTGTAAAATTTGATTTATTTACGACATTAAGTTTTTGAGTTTTTGCAACCTCAAAGAAATTAAAATTCATCCGTGACGGCCATTTTAAATTACAGCAGAACCTTAACCAAATCACTTGCACAACCTGATATTGTGGGGAATGTGATTGTAAAATTTGTATAATTTCTGACATTAAGTTTTAAAATTTTTGGGCCCACAAAAAATTTAGGAGTTGACTTCTGGCAGCCATTTTGAATTTTGGTAGCAAATTTGAAAAATCAATTGCACATCCCCATGTTGCTAGGAATGTCATGTTAAAATTTCGAAATAAATAACCAGTAGTTTTTGCGCCCACAAGAAAACCTGATGCCGGACAGAATCCTGGTGCGACTAAAATCCCCTTTCCCCTACGGACAGGAGATAAAAATGGGTATATTTATCGTTTTGAGAGTTCATATTTAAAACAGAATTACTGTATAAAGTGATCTGTTAAATCTTATCACACATCCCCAATATGAATTGTCCACTATAGTAACAAAGCTTTTTTCTACATCATTCACATATCACCTACATCAGCTATATGTATTAGCCTTTGTCTTGCTGAAGTCTTCCTTCATTTGAAGGTGCAATTGCTAATGCAATTTCCAGCTTCATATGATGAAAAATATATTTATCGAAGAAAAGTAGATTACCATATAAAACCTGAGCATCTATGTAGGCCTACGGGTACCACAATTTGCTACTGAATTCAGCAACAATTTATTTGTACTGAACTTATCGATTTATGCATGTCTAGAAAGACCATAATTTATCTGTTATAAGTTTTCA
Organism: Flabesymbios commensalis; assembly: GCA_964017125.1. Lineage (NCBI taxonomy): Eukaryota > Metazoa > Annelida > Polychaeta > Terebellida > Flabelligeridae > Flabesymbios > Flabesymbios commensalis. The sequence goes on along the minus strand of OZ024903.1, from coordinate 109,232,789 downwards.
ACAATATATCAGATCGATGTGCTCAGAATAATTCGTAGAACTCATTTTGCAGAAAATGAGATAATATGTAAAGAGAACAAATTAACAATTTATGTGGTTCAAACAGAAATAATCATTTTCATTTGTGCGTATGTCTGCATGTATTTATACCTTTATCTTTAAAAAAAATAATTCAAATAAAACACCAGAAAGGCTTATTTGATCAAAAATGTGAATTTTCCTCATATTTCTATATTGAACGGTATATTAAAAAAGAACATTTTTATTATCTTGTTTTACTTTCAGCATTACTGAACTGCGAGATGTGACTTATTACCTGCAGATAGGTGAACTTATCAGGGCAAAGGTTAACATTATATACATTATCTATTAATAGAACAACAAGTAATACCTTGTGTAGGTGGCTAACAAATGGAACAGTGTAAGCCATTATAGTATGTTATTATCACATTCAGTTACTCCCTCTATTTACACGTGAGATATGCTAGTTTGCATGTTATACACATGTAGCTGCCAAACATGATATCATTAGCAATAAGCTGATAACTAATCTATCAGAACAAAGTTACACTGGGATAACATAGAATAATACCAATGAAGCCAATTGTACAAACAAACAGTTTGAAACGTGATAGAACAAGTGCCTGCCAAACATGATATCATTAGCAAACAAGCTGATAAAATGTTATGACAACAAAGTCACATTGGAATAGTATGTCATCAACCTAATTCAACAAAAATATTAAAAAGCTATTTAATTCTGCATAACTTTTAAAATAAGGCAAGTTAAATAGTCATAATTTAAGTTTATTTTTTTTCATGAAATGCACCTAAAATCAATTTATAACGGATATATTTAAATCGTAACATAGCAAACATTCACAGCTAAAAGCTAAACATCACTTCCATCTATGAATAAGAAGCAAAAAATAATCCACAATGGACTATCAAAAACAAGGTTTGATTAAAATGAATATAATCTCACTCGGAATAAAATAATGTTTAATCCACAAAAAAGTAAATGCAAATCAAAACATCTACAAACAGATCTAAAAATAAAATGAACACACACTTGCATTAAAACAGATGGATAACAAATAATGAAAGACATATTTAATGAAAATGCGGTAGAATAGCAAATTAGCATAAATTATACGAATACTTTTTTGTAAAAAAGCAAATTTTGCGGATACACATGGACCTTTATCAGGCTTATACAACACTCCCACTGCTCGGGAATTATCCAATGACATTACAATAACAATAAGGGACATATACAACATTAACTGCTTTAATCTGTTAACAGTACCGGGTATATTGATAACAAAACATAACTGTCCTAATGAGTTACTAATTTCCTATCATTGAATACAGTACATGTGCTTTTGAAATAACATTTGTTTTACAATCGAATAGAATAAACAATGTTATTCTGTCCAAAGCTATACAATGATTGCCTAGGCACATCATTAGAAAAAACTTATCTAGCCATTTGGCTGATTGGGAAATAACGGTTTGAAATACATATAATGCAGAATTCTGGTGTTAAGCTGGACCCTTCTAGTTTTTCTGGGAAGCTGCAGTTTCAAATAGCATTCTAGAACGGCTAGAAATGCTTACAAAGAGTGAAATTTGATTTCTAATTATTTTAAAAAATTCCTAGCATAAACAACACTGATGCCTAGTAGACTAATTAGCAACAAATAAGCAGAATGATACTTTTCATCACAAAGTTAATGGATGGAAAGATAATTTCAAATGATAATACCCTACTGCAAAGAGTCCTATTGCCGAACACGGCAAACTGTGTTAATTTAATGTTGGTACAATATCTGCGACATTGGACCAACATTAAACCAACACTGGTTTAATGTCTCCTATTTACCCTTCTCTGCCACAAACTACACAAGTTCAGAGAAGGTTAATGGATTACCCTACAAATACACTTTTTATATGAGATTGCTGACCGGTTATAATAAATAAAATCAACATTACACTAAAAATAAACATATTACAGATATTACTATGGATTACTTGTCTCATTTGTTTCTTGCCACAGTGATCTACAACTTTAAGTGAATGAAAAATCACTAGAATGTAACCAATATATTGGGCAACATAAATCCATACCATGTTACATCCCTGTAACCACAGGACATTTAATATTTGGGCGGCGTCGCAGACTGTGTACCGGCATCAATTCGATACAGGTCTTGTGTTTACTTATCAGCAATCATGAGATCTACTTTTATTTCAAAGTACAAGTACATGAAACCCGGCCTTTAATTGTATATTCTAATTCCTGGGATAAAACTACAACAGTGCAATATTAAATGTTAAGGAAAATTTGTTACCAGCCTATAGCAGTTAAAAGTATAAATATATACTTTACATCTTACGGTGTCATCATTTTACTTGGAAGAAATTGTAACTATTTTGTGCATATTGAATCATTTGAAATTTTATCCATGCATAAATTAAATTTAGTTGAATGTTGAAATTTGTCATGTAATTAAACAAAATTTTCTTTAAGAAACTAACAGTTATTTCAGGAATGTACAAATTGTAAAAGTAATCACAGCATTTTCATTGACATAGTTTCGTTGTGAATAATATGCATTAAATGGAATAAAATGCAACATTTAAAATTATTATTAATCCTCGGAATAAAATAGCTGAACAAGATACGTAGCCACAAATATCCGACCTTCACAATTTGACCTCTCAAGATTAGTCAGTAAAACAAATATTTTGAATGAGATGTTTATATATGATGGAATGTGGAATCAACATACATACAATCGGTTGGTCTTAATTTATGGAAAAAAAGTGGCCATATATGTAACATCCAAAACATGTAACGGCAGACATTGAATGCTACATTCAGGTTGTTGAATGTTGGACGATCTGTGAGTGACATTGACGAACAATGTAAACATCATGAGGATATTGTCTGGTACTACTTGTTGTTAACTAACAAACAATAGAACCCTATTTAATAATACACGCCTTGGGCTGTTTCATTTGAGAATTTCTCAGTATCGATATGTAGACATATTATGCGCATTGTTAGTAAAACATATTTTTTTAAGTATCCCACATGATAATAAACATGTTACAATAACAATTCCACTACTCACAGACACAGCATTTCAATCTTGACACGATGTCAAGAATGAGAATAAAATGCCCATTGTGGTAATTTACATATATGTCATATATGTATAATTAACATATCAAATACGAAACAGAAAAAGTCCAACATTGCCAAATCATTAGCTCAATTGCTCAAACTGAAACATGATCAACATCAACTTCGCCTTTGAACATTTTCAAACAATAATTTAAATTTGGTAATGACAATAATTAGGAACATTTCATTGGTTGAATACATCCCCCGGTCATTAGTTGGTTTTGTAGAACAGCTAAATGCTACTTCACTTCTACAGTGAGATCACTCACAAGAGATTCTCATTCAGATTATAAAATTGATCTACAAGTTGATCAATCAATTGTAGGTCACGTGGAATTCTTTAAGATGGGTTATTTGCTCTAATAGAAGATAAATATGAGAAAAAAAAAATTCACATTCAGTTGAATATGCTGAGAAACGCCAATAAATTAATTACTAAGTCTTAAAATGAGCTTGATGCCCTCAGTCAGTAATAAATGAACATGTTCATATTTAAATAAATTAATATATAAGAAATATTAATTAATTGAGATTTTTCATCGTAAACAATTCAATATAACTTTTCAGTGTTTTAAATAAATTACTGTATATGTCTGGTTAATAATCATGCCATGGTTAAAAATTGCATTCCAGAAGTTACTAAAATTTGTAAAACCATCATGGGTGGAGTAGTTCAGCATATAACGGAACTCTCATGAGAATTTGCATGACAATCAAAGAATCTATGAGAGGGTCGGTATGATTCGTTGGCTCAATGATGGGCTATTATTTGTGACATTAGATCACTGGTGATTCAGCATTGCGTCTGCATTTGATGTTATTGTAGAAATACATGTGACACACCTCTCTACGTAGGGGTAAATGTATATCGGGTGAGTTTTCATTCATTTGAAGATCGATTTTCAACAATTTTTATTTTTTCATTAGGGGTCGACTTTTGAGTTTTGAGCATCTGGTTAATGGTGAGAAAGTGTTTTTTTGTAGTTAGTTTTGTGGTGTCGTTGATGTGCCAGGAGGCGCTTCTGGAGGGGTCGGTTTGTAAAACCAATCACCCGTCTTTAATCTTCTCGAGAGTTCAGCTCGCAGCATTCTCTTCTCCTTCTTCACCTTTGACAGCATTCCTTTGTTCTCAGTCGCTCTGCGTGACAGGTACGGCATCACTTCCTCCACCGGTCCGTACGGCACGTATTTATACACAGAGTATCCAGCCTGACCTGAACAACAAACATCCTCACAAATAAATACAGATCAGCCAAACCTCAAAGCAATAAATTTTATAATTTACATTTTCACCCACTTGAAGTCATGTTTCTCTATCATGTAATGCTAAAAAATTAAATGAAAAGTACAGAAGAATGAGATAACCCTGAGATTGTGAAGTGTGAGATTGTGAAGTGTGAGATTGTGAAGTGTGAGATTGTGAAGTGTGAGAAAGTGAAGTGTGAGATTGTAAAGTGCGAGATTGTAAAGTGTGAGATTGTGAAGTGTGAGATTGTGAAGTGTGAGATTGTGAAGTGTGAGAAAGTGAAGTGTGAGATTGTGAAGTGTGAGATTGTGAAGTGTGAGAAAGTGAAGTGTGAGATTGTGAAGTGTGAGATTGAAGTGTGAGATTATGAAGTGTGAGATTATGAAGTGTGAGATTGTGAAGTGTGAGATTGTGAAGTGTGAGATTGTGAAGTGTGAGATTGTGAAGTGTAAGTGTGAGATTAAAGTGTGAGATTGTGAAGTGAGACATTGTGAAGTGTAAGATTGTGAAGTGTGAGATTGTGAAGTATGAGATTGTGAAGTGTAAGATTGTGAAGTGAGACATTGTGAAGTATGAGATTGTGAAGTGTGAGAGATTGTGAAGTGTGAGATTGTGAAGTGTGAGATTGTGAAGTGTGAGATTGTGAAGTGCGACATTGTGAAGTATGAGATTGTGAAGTGTGAGAGATTGTGAAGTGTGAGATTGTGAAGTGTGAGATTGAAGTGCGAGAGATTGTGAAGTGTGAATTGTGAGATTGTGAAGTGTGAGATTGTGAAGTACGACATTGTGAAGTATGAGATTGAAGTGTGAGATTGTGAAGTGTGAGATTGTGAAGTGTGAGATTGTGAAGTGTGAGATTGTGAAGTGTGAGATTGTGAAATGTGAGATTGTGAAGTGTGAGACTGTGAAGTGCGACATTGTGACGTATGCGATTGAAGTGCGATATTGTGAAGTGTGAGATTGTGAAGTGTGAGATTGTGAAGTGTGAGATTGTGAAGTGTGAGATTGTGAAGTGTGAGATTGTGAAGTGTGAGATTGTGAAATGTGAGATTGTGAAGTGTGAGACTGTGAAGTGTGAGACTGTGAAGTGCGACATTGTGACGTATGCGATTGAAGTGCGATATTGTGAAGTGTGAGATTGTGAAGTGTGAGATTGTGAAGTGTGAGATTGTGAAGTGTGAGATTGTGAAGTGTGAGATTGTGAAGTGTGAGATTGTGAAGTGTGAGATTGTGGAGTGTGAGATTGTGGAGTGTGAGAGATTGTGAAGTGTGAGATTGTGAAGTGTGAGATTGAAGTGTGAGAGATTGTGAAGTGTGAATTGTGAGATTGTGCAGTCTGAGATTGTGACGTGTGAGATTGTGTGAGATTGTGGAGTGTGAGATTGTGTGAGATTGTGAAGTGATTGTGAAGTCTGAGATTATGGAGTCTGAGATTGTGAAGTCTGAGATCGTGAAGTCTGAGATTGTGAAGTCTGAGATTGTGAAGTCTGAGATTGTGAAGTCTGAAATGGTGAAGTCTGAAATGATGAAGTCTGAAATGGTGAAGTCTGAAATGGTGAAGTCTGAAATGGTGAAATCTGAGATTGTGAAATCTGAGATTGTGAAGTATGATATTGTGAAGTGTGAGATTGTAAAGTGTGAGATTGTGAAGTGTGAGATTGTGAAGTATGAGTTTGTGAAGTCTTACCGAGGCTGAAGCTGACCTGATCACACATCCCGAGGAGCTGACCGAAGCAGATCAATTTGTCCGACGCTTTAATGTCAAACTCCTTCATTCTACAAAAAAAAAAAAATCAAAGTTTTTATTTGTGTTTTTTTGTATATTTAAACCTGTCAACACACAGGTAGCTCTTTTTATATTTTCACAGAGAAGCTCTCCGTGATAATATAAATTAACACATGGATTAAAATATATACTCTCAACATTTAGTATTCATAAGATCAACTGTACCATATGTCAAAATTCAAGAGCTTTCAAGCACTTTTTTGCTAAATAAAAGAAGAAATGAGATTCACTTGCATAGAAAATACCACATTGGGAAAAGAGCAAATGAGCTCTGGAATTGCTCATAAAAAGTCCAATCTTCAAAAAAAAGAAATTATTGACCTTTCGTGATTTTCTCCTAGATATATATTACTCCAGGATCTGATGGACGTGAGTGTGCAAATCACAACTCTGTTTCTCACAGGACACCCTATTAATGGTTTCATACATAATGGTTTCATACTTACTTTTTGAGAGTGCTTCGTACGGTATCTTCATTATGGCTGGCTACCATAACAGCTATTTTACCGCGTTCACAACTCTGTATCTGCTCAAACACCTCCGTCGTCACCTTGTTGTACATAGCGGTAGTATCTTCATAAGTGGCATTGATCGGGTCTTCATAGCCGAGTCTTTCAGCCCGCATTCTCTCCTGGTATTATACATAAAAATGCATAAATAAACGATGATAGATACAACAACTGCACACAATTTTTTTTCAGTTTGATATTAGAGATGACAGTCTGCCTTTGAAAAAAACAGATTTACTGTCTGGAACTCAAACAAAAGCGGCCAAATCGGGAATCCACATTTACATTCCAGTTGAAACACGACAGTGAGCAAGTGGAAAAAGTGTGACATATTAGTTACAGACCTGTTCCATATAAGCTCCTCGTACCAGTTTGGCTCCAAAGTAGAAATTCTCTCTTCTAGAGAGCGCCAGGTCCGTAGTAATCATATTGTGGGCGTCCTGACAAATACAATCAATAGATTTGTTGGAAAATAACCCTTAAAAGGATTTAGATCGAATAAAACATCATTGAACTGCATGAAAAAGTTTGTGGTAGTCTGTGGTATTTTGTGGGAATGTCTACTTTTCACAAAGATTAAAAAAAATCATCATTTTAAGCTGGAAATTACCTCAGCGATTTCAGCTTCGAATGAATGAAAAATAGATACAAACAATGCAGCAACAGAAGGGTTCAACTGCCGTTTAATACCAAGATATTTATTTCCACATTCATTCACTTTTCTGTGTGAAATAAAATGTAATTATTATTTTTTAAATTAATCTTTTTAATCCTTTAACGATTTTGATGTGTCAAAATGATGAGTCATAACACTTATCCTAAACTCATACTTGATATGAGGTGATATTTTTTATTCTGATATTACTTGACTATACCTTGAGGTAACACTGATATGTGTTGAAGACAATGGCCTTCTCTTTGTTGTATTTTCTCATCACCTCCATGCACAGCCTGTTGATTGCAGCCTGAAAGTAAGTCTGCTCAGCGTCTATCATAACACGCACATCCTTAGATTGGCCATACTGAAAAATAGTAATGAGATAATCATAACACATACATCCTTAGAATGGCGTACTATAAAACAATAAAGTTATAATCTTTCCTTAGATGTCCAAACTGAAAAAAAGTAGTTTTAACTTTTAAAATTTACTTATAAGTTAAGTAATTTCTTAGATTGTCTATTGAAAACATTGAAGTTACAAATATATTTAGATTGTCCACACTTCTACCAAAAACATAGTCATCTGTAGATCACCCATGATACTGACAGCTGGTGATTATTCTTTAATTTAGCATTTGACTTGAATAGTAACAGTGCTGTTTTTGTCAGTTAAGCACATTTCTTTAGGTGATACAAGCTTCAAATGAATGATTTAGTTAATATTTTGCTGTTAATGAAGCATCCGATTAACATCAAAGAGTAACAAAAAAAGTATTTCTGTGAAATACTGAAATATATTTAATGAAATATATATATTATTAAATATATGTTAATAAAAATTTATTTTCCCCTTAATTTTCGCACTATCCCCCTCACAGTGACCCTCATGTCTGTTACCTTCGCTATTTCATCCACTCTTCGTAACATATTCCTCATCTGAACTTCTTCCACTTCAGACAATGAAGTCACAAGCGGATCAAATGAGCCAGTCTGTTGAAGAAAAAAGGTAAATTATAGGAGATGATATAATCCTTTTGTTTAAATTCTACTAAATTGAAGTTGTGCAGCCAAAAAACTCATATCAACATCCGCTGGTGAAGAGTTAAAATTTATGTTTTTTTTAAATCATATTTTACAATTTTAATAAAAAAAAGTCCCTGTTCAGTGTTGAATAAAGCGTTAATATTCTAAAAGAACATGGCATATTATTAATTTTTATAAAATATCTATACACAGGGCTCGAAATTTGTGAAAATTAAAAAAAACCTTATTTTTACACTCCTTGTGAGAAATTTACTAGACACCAATTTCAAACACCTAATATTACTGTACGTTTCCTTGTGCACTGTTCCAGCTAAGCACTCCTGGGCATGATGCCCTCACTCTTGGGCATGATGCCCTAATAACTCTTGGGCATGATACCCCCATTCTTGGGCATGATGCCCTCACTATTGGGCACCATGCCCTCATTTTTGGGCGCCATGCCCTCACTCTTAGTTGCCATGCTCTCACGTTTAGGTGCCTAGGCCCTCATTCTTGGGCACCATGCCCCAATGCATATTAACCTTTTGGAGTCCTGCCCCAGAAATACTATATCGCTCGTTCACGTTAGATATTTGACCCTCTTGGGATTTAGGATAATACAGTGAGGGGTGCCCTCTTGGGATTTTTCACTGACCAGTAGCAATCATCGTCAAGAATGTGATTATGTATTTAAGCCTTGAGCCTTATAAATGAGGTTCAGCCGTGGTGTTAGTTGATGTCATAGGCTACATGTACAAAGGGGACATTTATTGCCAATGGCTTATTTTGTGGAATGATATGTTCATATTTTGATGATTGCTCCTGCTTACAAATCATAGTAAGCAAGATCATAGTAAGGAGGACAGTAAGAGTTTGTTGGGTAACATGTGTAATAATTACACTTCTCTTTCTTAATCACCATTGGCAACTGTCTGGTTGCTTTAACTGTGTAGATTAATCATGTGTGAATTTCTCCGGAGGTCCTCCAGTGGGATGGGAAGCTACGAGTACCAATGCCAGGCAAACATCTCATGATGTTGGTCTAGCATTGTGTGAGAAGGGATATAATTATTTAAGTATTAAACTGAATATGTATTTTGAGTTGCCATCATGAGACCCGTTTTGGTGCACTAAAATGCCCTAAAAAATTCCCAGCTGGAACACTGTTGTGTCATTCTGTTTACAACAATATGCCATATCCTGGAACCAATTTTAAGCCCGGAAGAAAACCATTACACCAATCTTAGTGACAATCTTAGTAACTATGAACAATGAATCGATAAAATTTTGAGAATTTCAAAATTATACTCTGGCTTTAGCTTAAAATAAACTTTCCAAGGTTCTTTCCGAGAAGCATTACTCCTGCCTCTGATAAAAGGAACACAAATTTTGAGCCCTGATTATAGATATGTGTATATATGTACACATATAGTAACTGACACAGAAAATAATTAATTTTTTTTTTTAAACCTACTAAATTTTGTCAGATTTAGTAAGACATATTGTACATTCTCACAAGCAAAAAAGCGTAGCATCATCAGCTGTAGCTGCTTACACCAACTGAGACGGGACCGAGATCTCGGAAGCTTTCACTTGTCACGTCTCGAGTCTGAAGGATCAGCAGCAAATGCAGACCACATGACTACATTCATACATATAGCCTACATTCATTATGGTTATTTCTTAAAAATTAATTTTCTGAAATTAACTACTGTATATTGCCGGTCACTAATCAAAATCAAAATGTGTGTTAAAATATCAGAATTATTACAAAGTTCTAGATGCAGAACAAACATTCTGAGAGAAGGAGTGAATGCATGTCATCAAAAGTTTTGAGTGAAATTGTTGTAGGTTAGGTGCAGATATGTTTTTGTGAATTTAAATCAACAACATCTCTTTATCAGGTAAGCCTATGTCATTAACCTTTATTAATATAGTCGAGAAACGATCAGACAATTTTGTGGGGAAACTGAATTTTAATTTAATTTTAATTTATCAGCTATAATAGATTTGTACAAATGCTATACAAATGTTTTGTGTTGACCGGGTCAGTGGACAATCCACGCGAATCATCCTAACTGGTGGGGGAAACTGTAAATTAGACCATAATTTAATTTATCAGCAATAATCGATAAAATCTTTTTATAATCATAATTTGGTGTATTAGACGACCGATATAATCGATCATTGAGCACATCACTAATTAAAAGGCAAGGGCCTCTGTTTAACGAATTCAGATTATTGTAAATAACAGAGCTGTGTGGTCTGTTAACAATCTTTGTTCTTATGTGAATAAATATAATAGAGATGTAACAAGTTACATACAAGTTAAACGAAACAAAAATTACAAACATGCATGTTACATAACCAAAAAAATGATATTATTGAAACTTCACAGTTCAAACAGATTTTGAATATTTGAAAAAAAAATATATATGATGATATTGTGATCGTCTGTATGGTTATGCTACAAAGCAAAGGAGAATAGGTATGTCAGATGTAGAATGCGTACCGTATTGCCTTATTATAGTAGGTACTGTAACTGTCTCTAGCAAAAAACAAGCAGAATTTCAAAACAATTTCCAATGATTGTTTTTTTTTTTTTTAGAACAAACTTGAAAATTCCTGGATCAAAATTCCTCACTTGAAAAAAATAAATCACCATACAGTTTGTATTAGAAGGATGAGTCATAGAAATGTATCTACTTGATTATCAGGAAATTTGTAAAGAACTAAACAAAAAATAATTAAACTTTAACTGTTAATTTTTGTGTACCGGGTGAAATTTTTCATGTATTAGACAGTGAAAAAAGATTCTAACAAACAGTTGTGTTCCACTGTGTGAATTATACTAGCTCTATGTGTTATTGAGAGTGTTAACCCTTCAACTACTCTAGAATACTGTCACATTCTCATTCACTGTGAGTGGAGGTGTGAATTGCCATAGCGATTACCACCTCGCAGTGAATGAAACTTGTAAAAAGTGGAGATGGCCGTTGACACAATGCTGGGCTAATGTTGGCCCATTGTGTTCAACGATGGCCCTACAATAGTCCAGAATTAGGTCAACGCCTATCATAAAGAAATCTTCAAACACCGACACTTGATGGGTTGTATTATTTCTCTTTATAATAATTTTTTAAAGAAATGTGTCACTAGCAGGTAAAGGGTTGAACAAATTTGTGGCATATTTACGTTGCGAGTGTTTATGTACAAGGATGGTAACATAGAATAGAATGGTCATAATTATTATCACAGAAATAATGACGTAAACTTACTATTTCATTGGGAACTCTAAGTAACTTGGCGAGGCTGACATTAACTTCCAGTAAATTGTGCCAATCGAGAAGATCAATTTCCCTAAAAAGTAACAAAATCTATTTATAACATTCAGTTTAAAACATCATAAATGTCCAAATACAGTAGAATCCCATTATAACGCGAAACATTACAGTGCGATATCTGTTATAATGCGGTTCGCGCATAGACCCTGTTTTTTCCAGGTTAAATCTGACAACTAAAAGTGCCTGTATTTTTTAGTCTAGATAACGCCGGTCTGTGCTAACACAGTGACTGTACACGTTCAAATATGCTGACCAGACAGTCATCCATGCATGCTGTGATCATTGCTAGCCCTACACCAATCCCCCCCGCCGTATTCACGGCCACACTGTAGACAGGTGCTACAACTGACGTCGCCTTGGATTAATCTTTTGACTGCTAGTGTTCAAAATAAAATAAAAAGTAACGAACCACGGTAGAGGCCCCAAAATGATTCTGTTATACCAAGCTACAATTATGTGATGATCTTGTTATACCGCGGTATATGACGATCTTGTTATACGCGGTATATGACAATCTTGTTATACCGTGGTATATGACGATCTACTTATATCATGGTATATGACAATTTTGTTATACCGCGGTATAAGACAATCTTGTTATACCGCGGTATATGACGATCTTGTTATACGCGGTATATGACAATCTTGTTATACCGTGGTATATGACGATCTACTTATATCATGGTATATGACAATTTTGTTATACCGCGGTATAAGACAATCTTGTTATACCGCGGTATATGACGATCTTGTTATACCGCAGTATATGACGATCTTGTTATACCGTGGTATATGACGATTTTGTTACCGTATCCCCGCGCATAACATGCACGCACTTATATTTGAAGATGCACTTAGTTTTCGAAAATAAGTGCATGCACTTATATTCGAACATAAAAATAAATTTTCAATTTCTTGAGATCATAATTATTTGATTGATTTCAACCAAAAATAAACTAAACTAACGTTAGTCATCACAGACTGTTACTTTGAAGTTAAGTTGCGTGAGTGACTCCAGACAATAGGTGTTGACACTACCTGAGCTGTCATATATCACACCTCATTTGTCCACTCTTTTCAGCTATCACACCCATGCACTATCGCTTTCACAGCTTGAACTGCCGGTACATATCTATAATATGGAGCAATTCTCTCCTGATATCTATCCGTTAATAAATGAAAACAATAATGTATTTTTTGTTTATTATCAACATCATTAATTATTTAATTCTTATGGACATATACTAACGTTAGTAAGGGTGTCTATAACTCGATACATATCAATATTATTCTCACCTGCAGTACATATCTGAGCATATAGTTACACAGTGGTGCGTGTTGTAAATTTCGAATATAAGTGCATGCACGTAGTATTTGAATATAAGTGCATGCACTTATAAATGAACAAGGATATGTTTAGAGCCATGCCTAAAACAGTCGATTTTCACTTATAAAGTGCATGCATGCACGTTTATGCGCGGGAATACGGTATACCATGTATACTGCGGTAGGCCTATAATTCATCGTGTTATAACGTGATTCTACTGTACATAATTATGAAAATATTAATAAATCTGTACCAATGATAAACTACAGGTATTTAGCAGTGAATATTGTTTTGATCTCTCTACTGGTCGCTATCACACTACTCAAAACACAGAGGCGAGCAGTAAAATATTCTGGAAAAAACTGTGTGGTGAACCAGAACATATATACCGTGTCCATTTATATTAAACCTTTAAATGCCATTCATGGCTATTAAAGAATCTGCATCAAGGTGGAATGCCATCTAAGCACGACTATAATATTTTTTAATCTGCTTGAATAGCAGGTTAAATTACAGTTATTGGTTATGAAATTAATGTTTAACCCTTAAAGAGCTGGATCAATTTGTGAAAAACATCGCAAGCAACCCAGCAAACACGACACGTTGCTCCGGTGTTGGGCCAATGCTGGGCCAGCATTGTAGACGGTGGCGCAGCGTTGGCCCAACACCGGGGCAACGTGTCGTGTTTGCTGGCAAACAAATTTTTTGAAATCATCATAAATGTCTTAGTTAGTTCTTTATGATTCATTTGAATACCTATGTTATGGTTTTACGGTCTTACAGTGCAGGTATCGACTGTAAAACTTCAGAATCTGATGTCTACAGACGACTAAAGTCAATCCCAGCGCTGTAAGAGTTAAACATCGAGATTTGTAAATGTTGGGGCTCAAATTGAACAAATATGCGTAATTTTCACCCACTTGAAGTCATGGGTTCCGGTAGCAAAATACAACTTTAAGTGGGTGAAAAGTTTAATAATATCATTTAGCTGGAAATAATTTAACTCTTACAGTGCGTGGATCGACTAAGTCATCGGAATCTGACGTCAGTAGACGTCAGATTCTGACGTTTAAAGTCGATCACTGCACTGTAAGAGTAAAAATATTTGTAATGGTCGTAGACCCGCAACATAGGTATTCAAATGAATCAGAAAGAGATAACTAAAACAAATTGAAAAAAAACCTTGGGTCGCCATGGTTAATACGAAAAGTGTCAGCGCTTTGAGGGGGAAAAAACATAATATCAATCTAAATACTTACCCATCTTGTGTGACGTCTAATATGGTGAACCATTTCTTACGTTCTTCTTTATCGAGCATCAAAGTTTTCAGATACCGCTCGAACGACTGCTGGTTGATGGTCGCCTCTGCCGTACAGGAACCAGCCAATACATCAAAATGACATCTCACTCGGTTCAACACCTCAGAGAGTTGCAGCTGATGGGAGCAAAATTAATCTTTATATTGCTGATTACAAGTTATATTATACATTTATGATAATGAAGACTCAAAGTAATCAATCAATGTCATTTGATTGTGAACTGATCTTCAGCCACTTGAAGTTGTGAATTGCGGTAGCAAGGCACAACTTCATGTGGGTGAAAGAGTAACTCACCAGAAGCTGAGGACGGCCGAGTGCAGTCAACTTCACGGCAGCAAATCCAGTGGCTCCCGTGGCTCCTGTTTGAAGCAAATGCACAGATTTATTAACTCCTTAACCATTTTTTTACAGTTTTTATTAGCACATTACAAATCAGCTTTTAAACAATGTTAAAGATGAAACGTGACATCAATCATCAAGATTTGAAAACAGTTGACTTCCATTTTGTCAAATCCAAATAATTTTCACTCACTTGGAAATTGTGGATCGCGTAAGCGAGACACAGCTTCAAGTGGGTGAAAATTCCAATTGAATACTATGGCAGTTAAAGAGTTATAAACCGGCAGTAATTCTTCTTGGAATTAGAGGGTATTGACAGATACTACAGTACCTTATAATCAATTCTAACTATTAGAGCACTGATGTCGACTGCAGTAGACATTCTATGTTTTTATCAGCGCCTGTATAACCCCTGATAACGAGCTGCTCACAGTAAAATATGCCTTCAATTTTGAAACACTGAAATATATTGGGTCCTGAATTTCACATATAACATAAATTTTCAGTCACTTGAAGTTGGGTATCGTGGTAGCGAGACACAAC
This sequence comes from Flabesymbios commensalis, assembly GCA_964017125.1. NCBI lineage: Eukaryota > Metazoa > Annelida > Polychaeta > Terebellida > Flabelligeridae > Flabesymbios > Flabesymbios commensalis. The sequence continues at coordinate 109,217,499 of OZ024903.1, read as the reverse complement.
TTCAAGTGACTGAAAATTTAAATGAAATAGCTCAGTGCTGTAGGGGTTGAGATTCTTTTGCAAAAATGAGACACATCTGCAATGGGAACAGCCCTCAGCCTCTATGTAAATAAAGGGGAGAAAATTCATCATTTTTATCCACTAGCCAGCCGGGCTAGTGGAACTAAAAATCCACTAGCCCTTATGATTTTATAATAGCCCTTACTAGTTGCGGGACTATGCGCGATATTGCTGAATCATTGGTTAATGATTTTTCCCCCTTCTAACCCATCTTCCGTAGGCTTAGCCTGAGCATTTTTGCTGCAGGTGGGCATTTTAGCTTTAATCTGCAGTTGTTTAAGCTCCAGTGAAGTCAGAGTGACCAGCCACGCCACCTGAAAATGTCTCTGTCGGCCTTTATCTTCATATAAAGTTACGTTATTGAACCAGCATTTCCTATCCAGTTTACTTTATTTTCTTAGCTGGTGGCGACCCCACCTCCCATAATTCACTTAGATTTAATTAGCTGTTCATAATTATTACATGTACAGACAATTAATTTAATCCGACATTGGCTCACTAGTATTCATTCCAAGAAGAGAAAGAAGGAGCCATGTTGCCCACTTCGGTGAAAAAAGGGGCCATCTAAAAAAAACGTAAACTGTTCTGCCAATATAATCAAGTCAGTTATTTTAAACATAATAAAAATGATGTCGAATAAGCATACTTGAAAAAAATATATATATATTCTTTCATATCGTTTAGGGGCTATTCAAGGTAACTGAACTTGATATGTAGTCCTATCAACAAAGAAGTAGGGAAGTCTATGGAGCTCTAGCCTCTATGGCATCATGACACAGCAAGGCACAACATAACTGGGATAAAAAGGTTATCTCAGGTGTATTAAATTAGGCCTTTTCTGGGGTGTAATTTACTTTGTGTTAGGCCTATTGGCATGGTCAGACCTTCTTAGTCTAAACACCCCTACATGTCCAGTTATTCACATCGTTTCTGCGCCGACATACATGCGCCAGCGGCAGCCCTGTGTGTGACTGAAACTGGAGTATTAGCCACAGCTTGCATTCACACAAAATTGCAACACGTTTTTGCAGACGTTTTTATGTAAGATTAATGCTTGATTCATCAGGTCTATAATACATGAATCTTTGAGAATCAGCAACAAATCTGCATCTATTCACCCACAGCTCGTTGGGCAATGAAATGTTGTCAGCATGCATGTATGTCAAAAAACTAGATAAATGATCTTCTTGATCAGTGCCATTTTGAACTGTGAAATATCGGGTGAAACGAATGCTGGGAACCACGACGCAAAAAGTGACGCTGTGGGCTGTCATGGCTCCCGCAGATCGGGCCACATGCAATACACGGGCCCACGCACCGCTGATTGACCAGCCGGTAGGAATATACTGGTCAGTAGTTTGTTTAACAACTTGGTGAACGTGATTTTTATGTCCAGGTGTGTCAGCATCAAACTAGATTCAGTTGCTCACTTTTTGGTGTGCCAAATCTTGAATTATGTGCGCTTATGTGCTCTTCAAATGTAGGTCTCCCTAAAAGGCTGATACACACAACCACGTGTGAGCCGAAACAACGCTCTGTAGCGCGCAACGACGACGATGCCTGTACAAGCTGTGCGGCGCTCTGCAGTTATGCGTAAATTTAGCCACACATGATCTGCGGATCGCACAGGGAATCAGTCGCCAGCAGGGCTAGTGACATGCTGATTTACAATCGCCCTTACATAATTCTTGTCGCCACGGGCGACCGGGCGTATGTGAATTTGCATCCCTGAAATAGCAATAAATATGATAAAAATACTGCACAAGCACCTGATGCACTTGGGAGACAAATATAAAAATTCTGGTTGAAGTCATTAAAATTAATGTTCAGTCAACTAATTGTGACAAAGTAGCGGGAACTGTAAGGATCAATACAAGTTCAGTAGCCCACTCACCTGACACACAATCAATTCCCTTCAGAAATATCTCCATATTCTCGTCACAATGAGCCTCATCTTCATAAAAGTAGGTACGAGCGCTGCTGACAAGCTCACGACGATCACCAAATTCTCTGTGTGCGCGGAACTTAGCATCTGTGCCATCTGTAACGGTAGAATCATACATCGGGTTGTGTTAAATAGTGCTCTTAATAATTGCAATTGAAATAATTTAAACAAAAGTAATATTTATTTGATTACTTCTAATTAAATAAAGTGAAAGCATGATTATAAAAATATGCTTTTACAAATTTTTGTTAAATGTTATTGTATATAAACTCACGTTGCAGCTCGGGCTCCACAGGCATATCAGGAACACAAGATCTGAGGAAAATAAAGTGTGAATTTTAACAAAAAATATCAATTGTAACAATTCAAAACTGAGATGTTGTCACTAATTTAACTAATAATAGGCTTTGATAGGCTAGTAAAATTGATTACACTCAATCTCAGTGTTCTGTCTCTGACCACACACTGAGACCAGGCATTTAAAATTGTGCACAAGAAACACCCCACCATTGACCGACCTAGTTTTCAGCCACCGGTTGACACATAATTATGTGCCAGCCAATCAGAGAACGTTTAGTAGGACAGCATTTTGTAATACTGCAAATCACAAGCCTACTACGATAGGCTGAAAAAGAAGTGTCGGAGAGTGGGGGAAATGTGAGGTCAGCCCATCTGCACAATTTAGCATGCGGAATAGCAGTGTCTATGGGTGGCAGTGTAAAAATTGATTAACAAGAGCCCACTCGACAATAGCCCGCCATCATTATTGAGCTTGTCCGAGAACTGGCTATTCGTGACATGCATAACAAATTTGAGCAGGATACATGAAAAGCTTTTGAAGTTATTGCACCCACAAAGTAAAATTAAAATTGAAAATACAAAAAACTCAAGAATTCGGCCATTTTGAATTTATTTTTGTCGTTATTGAACTTGTCCGAGCACTGTCAGTAACATGCATAAAAATTTAAAAAGGATACATTACAAATTTCTGAATTTATGACGCCCACAAGGTAAAATCAAAGATGTAAAATGTGAAAAATAGCAATAAATCTGCCTTTTTTAGCCATTATAGAACTTGTCCGAGAACTGGTCACAAGCAGCATGCAGAACACGTTTGAGAATAATATATTTAAAAAAAAAATTTATCATGCCCACAAGTAAATGTTACACTGCCGCTGCCAAACTTCAATTGCAATAGCGGACCTTTTTAATTAAAAAAAGGCGGGCTAAAAATGACTATACCCTGGGACATATTCATTTTGGTAATTGTGTAGCGCATGTTTTTCGTCGATTTTCTGGTCAATTATGAGCCGATTTCCTTGAAATTTGGCACAGGCAATTTTCAAGTCATATCCTAACGACGGTAAAAAATTAACAAAATTATATTGAATATTTCAAAAGTTAGACCATTTGACATGTAATAAAATTCTAGAATTGCTTCAATGTGTTTAAAAAGGGACGACATAAATTGAATTTACTACATGTCAGATGGTCTAACTTTTGAAATACTGAATATAATTTTACTAAATTTACAGGGATAATAGGACTCAGATGAAATATGATTGTTACAAAATTTCATGAAAATCGGTTGACAACTGACGGAGAAATCAACGAAAAGCATGCGCTATTGGTTGAATGTGGCCCAGGGTATATATAGTCGTGCTTAGCGGTGAAAGGGTTAACGAAGAATTCAGCAGCACAGGGGTAACCCTTTCCAGCCTGAATTTACCATTGTCATCTTCATCCACCACAAGCCGCGAATTGCTGCCGCAATTCTCAACTTGTAGTGGATGAAGTTGATTTGAAAAAAATTTAAGAAAATTGGAATGTATTGGTAAACCAGTTACATGGAAATTTTCGTTCTAAAACCCTTGGTTGTAGGAAAATTAAGTCTGTTTTCATGGATGTAAAATGATGCTTTAATGCATCTTGAGGGCTTAAAGGGTTAAAACGCTAAACTCTTTTTTTTTATTCATTTTTAAATCATGAAAAACAAAGGGGCTTTTTCAATTTGAAATCATCATAAATGTTTTAGTCACCTCTTTCCGATTCTTTTGAATACCTATGTTATGGGTCTACGACCAGTATAAATATTTTTACTCTTACAGTGTAAGGATCGACTTTAGTCTTCAGTCTACACGATGTCATATTCTGACAACTAAAGTCGATTACCGCGCTGTAAGGGTAATGACGTGCAAATGAAATGTTGACGTACTCCATCTCAGCTTGTTGAGCTTCAGCTTTGGATATGTCCTTCTCCACACTGTAATCAAGGATAGATTTCACTCCGTAGAATCTGTTACGCAGCACGACTGGTTGAATTCGAACCTCATCCTCCCCGGCCACAAACTGCCCATAAAAAGTACCTTTCATCACTTTCTCAAACAGCTTGGCTCCTAAAAGACGCCTTGACAGCTTCATAACCTGGAGGGAGAAAATGATAAACAATTATCCCTTTGCATGGTATATATATATATTCATATTTGAAATGAAGAGATCTTGAGATTCACCATTACAGTGCAGGGATCGACTTTAGTCGACAGGATCTGACATCTGTATAGTCGATCCCCGCACTGTAAGAGTAAAAATATTTCTAATGGCAGTAGAACCATAACATAAGTATTCAAATGAATCGGAAAGAGCTAACTCCGAAATTTATGATGATTTTAACAGTGTTTAACTTGAACAAAATCCTTTGTTCCCCATGGTTCATACAAAAATAATCCAGCGTTGTAATGGTTAACATAGCTAAATTATTTAGTTGATGAGTAGCTTTTTAATGATCATATAATTCACATGATGATTGATCGTGGGTTTTATTTTCAAATCAGGGGGTGGGATTTCACTGGAATATGGGCGTTTATCAGAATAAATACAGTATGCACCCCTAGCAGCTAAAGGGATAAGGAATTATTACTCTGCTGTTACTGTTCCTCACATTGTTATCAGATTAGCGCTCATGTACTCAGACGTTTATCACTTGATTCACTTGACTCAGATAATCTTTGACATTCAGATGACACGGATATAGGTCACGGTGTGAAGTGACAACAAAGTATCTATACATATCTCTATATCATGCCTTTTATCTGTTCACCCTGAACCGCTGATCCCGAGTACATTCGTTTTTCTATTTTTTTATTAGCACATTGAATACCAGCTTTTCAACATGTTCCACATAAAACGTGACATCAATCAGCAAGATTTCAAAATCAGCAGCCTCCATTTTGTCAAATCTGAATAATTGTCACCCACTTAAAGAAAGTGGATCGTGTCAGCGACACAACAAAATTACTTTAAGTAGGTGAAAATTCAAATTAAATATCTTGGCGGTTAAGGGGTGAATATGAAACAGAAATTAGCTTCAGCCAGACAAAAGTTAAATTTACCTTTTAAAACCTAGCACTTCCAGGGTTAACATATTAACTCCTATAGAGCTGAAATTATCTAATTAAACCAATGAAAAACAGACTGAGATGGTGACAAAATAAGGTTCTAGCAGTACAAGGGTTAAATATAAAGTTCTAGCGGCACAAGAGTTTAATATAAGGTCCTAGCAGCACAAGGGTTGAATATAAGGTCCTAGCAGCACAAGGGTTATATATAGGGTCCTAGCAGCACAAGGGTTAAATATAAGGTCCTAGCAGCACAAGGGTTAAATATAAGGTTCTAGCAGCACAAGGGTTGATTATAAGGTCCTAGCAGCACAAGGGTTATATATAGGGTCCTAGCAGCACAAGGTTTATATATAGGGTCCTAGCAGCACAAGGGTTAAATATAAGGTCCTAGCAGCACAAGGGTTAAATATAAGGTCCTAGCAGCACAAGGGTTAAATATAAGGTCCTAGCAGCACAAGGGTTGAATATGAGGTCCTAGCAGCACAAGGGTTGAATATAAGGTCCTAGCAGCACAAGGGTTAAATATAAGGTCCTAGCAGTACAAGGGTTAAATATAAGGTCCTAGCAGCACAAGGGTTAAATATAAAGTCCTAGCAGCACAAGTGTTAAATATCGGGTCCTAGCAGCACGAGGGTTAAATATAAGGTCCTAGCAGCACAAGGGGTTAAATATAAGGTCCTAGCAGCACAAGGGGTTAAATATAAGGTTCTAGCTGCACGAGGGTTAAATATAAGGTTCTAGCTGCACGAGGGTTGAATATGAGGTCCTAGCAGCACAAGGGTTAAATATAAGGTCCTAGCAGCACAAGGGTTAAATATAAGGTCCTAGCAACACAAAGGTTGAATATAAGGTCCTAGCAGCACAAGGGTTGAATATAAGGTCCTAGCAGCACAAGGGTTAAATATAAGGTCCTAGCAGCACAAAGGTTGAATATGAGGTCCTAGCAGCACAAGGGTTGAATATGAGGTCCTAGCAGCACAAGGGTTGAATATAAGGTCCTAGCAGCACAAGGGTTGAATATAAGGTCCTAGCAGCACAAGGGTTAAATATAAGGTCCTAGCAGCACAAGGGTTGAATATAAGGTCCTAGCAGCACAAGGGTTAAATATAAGGTCCTAGCAGTACAAGGGTTAAATATAAGGTCCTAGCAGCACAAGGGTTGAATATAAGGTCCTAGCAGCACAAGGGTTGAATATAAGGCCCTAGCAGCACAAGGGTTAAATATAAGGTCCTAGCAGCACAAGGGTTAAATATAAGGTCCTAGCAACACAAAGGTTGAATATAAGGTCCTAGCAGCACAAGGGTTAAATATAAGGTCCTAGCAACACAAAGGTTGAATATAAGGTCCTAGCAGCACAAGGGTTGAATATAAGGTCCTAGCAGCACAAGGGTTGAATATAAAGTCCTAGCAGCACAAAGGTTGAATATAAGGTCCTAGCAGCACAAGGGTTGAATATAAGGTCCTAGCAGCACAAGGGTTAAATATAAGGTCCTAGCAGCACAAAGGTTGAATATGAGGTCCTAGCAGCACAAGGGTTGAATATCAGGTCCTAGCAGCACAAGGGTTGAATATAAGGTCCTAGCAGCACAAGGGTTGAATATAAGGTCCTAGCAGCACAAGGGTTAAATATAAGGTCCTAGCAGCACAAGGGTTGAATATAAGGTCCTAGCAGCACAAGGGTTAAATATAAGGTCCTAGCAGTACAAGGGTTAAATCTAAAGTCCTAGCAGCACAAGTGTTAAATATCGGGTCCTAGCAGCACGAGGGTTAAATATAAGGTCCTAGCAGCACAAGGGGTTAAATATAAGGTTCTAGCTGCACGAGGGTTAAATATAAGGTCCTAGCAGCACAAGGGTTATATATAAGGTCCTAGCAGCACAAGGGTTAAATATAAGGTCCTAGCAGAACAAGGGTTAAATATAAGGTCCTAGCAGCACAAGGGTTGAATATGAGGTCCTAGCAGCACAAGGGTTGAATATAAGGTCCTAGCAGCACAAGGGTTAAATATAAGGTCCTAGCAGTACAAGGGTTAAATATAAGGTCCTAGCAGCACAAGGGTTAAATATAAAGTCCTAGCAGCACAAGTGTTAAATATCGGGTCCTAGCAGCACGAGGGTTAAATATAAGGTCCTAGCAGCACAAGGGGTTAAATATAAGGTCCTAGCAGCACAAGGGGTTAAATATAAGGTTCTAGCTGCACGAGGGTTGAATATAAGGTTCTAGCTGCACGAGGGTTGAATATGAGGTCCTAGCAGCACAAGGGTTGAATATAAGGTCCTAGCAGCACAAGGGTTAAATATAAGGTCCTAGCAGCACAAGGGTTAAATATAAGGTCCTAGCAACACAAAGGTTGAATATAAGGTCCTAGCAGCACAAGGGTTAAATATAAGGTCCTAGCAGCACAAGTGTGGAATATAAGGTCCTAGCAGCACAAGGGTTGAATATAAGGTCCTAGCAGCACAAAGGTTGAATATAAGGTCCTAGCAGCACAAGGGTTGAATATAAGGTCCTAGCAGCACAAGGGTTAAATATAAGGTCCTAGCAGCACAAAGGTTGAATATGAGGTCCTAGCAGCACAAGGGTTGAATATGAGGTCCTAGCAGCACAAGGGTTGAATATAAGGTCCTAGCAGCACAAGGGTTGAATATAAGGTCCTAGCAGCACAAGGGTTAAATATAAGGTCCTAGCAGCACAAGGGTTGAATATAAGGTCCTAGCAGCACAAGGGTTAAATATAAGGTCCTAGCAGCACAAGGGTTGAATATAAGGTCCTAGCAGCACAAGGGTTAAATATAAGGTCCTAGCAGTACAAGGGTTAAATATAAGGTCCTAGCAGCACAAAGGTTAAATATAAGGTCCTAGCAGCACAAGGGTTAAATATAAGGTCCTAGCAGCACAAAGGTTAAATATAAGGTCCTAGCAGCACAAGGGTTAAATATAAGGTCCTAGCAACACAAAGGTTGAATATAAGGTCCTAGCAGCACAAGGGTTAAATATAAGGTCCTAGCAGCACAAGGGTTGAATATAAGGTCCTAGCAGCACAAAGGTTGAATATAAGGTCCTAGCAGCACAAGGGTTGAATATAAGGTCCTAGCAGCACAAGGGTTGAATATAAGGTCCTAGCAGCACAAAGGTTAAATATAAGGTCCTAGCAGTACAAGGGTTGAATATGAGGTCCTAGCAGCACAAGGGTTGAATAGAAGGTCCTAGCAGCACAAGGGTTGAATAGAAGGTCCTAGCAGCACAAGGGTTAAATATAAGGTCCTAGCAGCACAAGGGTTAAATATAAGGTCCTAGCAACACAAAGGTTGAATATAAGGTCCTAGCAGCACAAGGGTTAAATATAAGGTCCTAGCAGCACAAGGGTTGAATATAAGGTCCTAGCAGCACAAAGGTTGAATATAAGGTCCTAGCAGCACAAGGGTTGAATATAAGGTCCTAGCAGCACAAGGGTTAAATATAAGGTCCTAGCAGCACAAAGGTTGAATATGAGGTCCTAGCAGCACAAGGGTTGAATATGAGGTCCTAGCAGCACAAGGGTTGAATAGAAGGTCCTAGCAGCACAAGGGTTGAATAGAAGGTCCTAGCAGCACAAGGGTTAAATATAAGGTCCTAGCAGCACAAGGGTTGAATATAAGGTCCTAGCAGCACAAGGGTTAAATATAAGGTCCTAGCAGTACAAGGGTTAAATATAAGGTCCTAGCAGCACAAGGGTTAAATATAAGGTCCTAGCAGCACAAGGGTTGAATATAAGGTCCTAGCAGCACAAGGGTTAAATATAAGGTCCTAGCAGCACAAGGGTTAAATATAAGGTCCTAGCAGCACAAGGGTTGAATATAAGGTCCTAGCAGTACAACGGTTGAATATAAGGTCCTAGCAGCACAAGGGTTAAATATAAGGTCCTAGCAGCACAAGGGTTGAATATAAGGTCCTAGCAGCACAAGGGTTAAATATAAGGTCCTAGCAGCACAAGGGTTAAATATAAGGTCCTAGCAACACAAAGGTTGAATATAAGGTCCTAGCAGCACAAGGGTTGAATATAAGGTCCTAGCAGCACAAGGGTTAAATATAAGGTCCTAGCAGCACAAAGGTTGAATATGAGGTCCTAGCAGCACAAGGGTTGAATATGAGGTCCTAGCAGCACAAGGGTTGAATATAAGGTCCTAGCAGCACAAGGGTTGAATATAAGGTCCTAGCAGCACAAAGGTTAAATATAAGGTCCTAGCAGCACAAGGGTTGAATATAAGGTCCTAGCAGCACAAGGGTTAAATATAAGGTCCTAGCAGTACAAGGGTTAAATATAAGGTCCTAGCAGCACAAGGGTTGAATATAAGGTCCTAGCAGCACAAGGGTTGAATATAAGGTCCTAGCAGCACAAGGGTTAAATATAAGGTCCTAGCAGCACAAGGGTTAAATATAAGGTCCTAGCAACACAAAGGTTGAATATAAGGTCCTAGCAGCACAAGGGTTAAATATAAGGTCCTAGCAACACAAAGGTTGAATATAAGGTCCTAGCAGCACAAGGGTTGAATATAAGGTCCTAGCAGCACAAGGGTTGAATATAAAGTCCTAGCAGCACAAAGGTTGAATATAAGGTCCTAGCAGCACAAGGGTTGAATATAAGGTCCTAGCAGCACAAGGGTTAAATATAAGGTCCTAGCAGCACAAAGGTTGAATATGAGGTCCTAGCAGCACAAGGGTTGAATATCAGGTCCTAGCAGCACAAGGGTTGAATATAAGGTCCTAGCAGCACAAGGGTTGAATATAAGGTCCTAGCAGCACAAGGGTTAAATATAAGGTCCTAGCAGCACAAGGGTTGAATATAAGGTCCTAGCAGCACAAGGGTTAAATATAAGGTCCTAGCAGTACAAGGGTTAAATCTAAAGTCCTAGCAGCACAAGTGTTAAATATCGGGTCCTAGCAGCACGAGGGTTAAATATAAGGTCCTAGCAGCACAAGGGGTTAAATATAAGGTTCTAGCTGCACGAGGGTTAAATATAAGGTCCTAGCAGCACAAGGGTTATATATAAGGTCCTAGCAGCACAAGGGTTAAATATAAGGTCCTAGCAGAACAAGGGTTAAATATAAGGTCCTAGCAGCACAAGGGTTGAATATGAGGTCCTAGCAGCACAAGGGTTGAATATAAGGTCCTAGCAGCACAAGGGTTAAATATAAGGTCCTAGCAGTACAAGGGTTAAATATAAGGTCCTAGCAGCACAAGGGTTAAATATAAAGTCCTAGCAGCACAAGTGTTAAATATCGGGTCCTAGCAGCACGAGGGTTAAATATAAGGTCCTAGCAGCACAAGGGGTTAAATATAAGGTCCTAGCAGCACAAGGGGTTAAATATAAGGTTCTAGCTGCACGAGGGTTGAATATAAGGTTCTAGCTGCACGAGGGTTGAATATGAGGTCCTAGCAGCACAAGGGTTGAATATAAGGTCCTAGCAGCACAAGGGTTAAATATAAGGTCCTAGCAGCACAAGGGTTAAATATAAGGTCCTAGCAACACAAAGGTTGAATATAAGGTCCTAGCAGCACAAGGGTTAAATATAAGGTCCTAGCAGCACAAGTGTGGAATATAAGGTCCTAGCAGCACAAGGGTTGAATATAAGGTCCTAGCAGCACAAAGGTTGAATATAAGGTCCTAGCAGCACAAGGGTTGAATATAAGGTCCTAGCAGCACAAGGGTTAAATATAAGGTCCTAGCAGCACAAAGGTTGAATATGAGGTCCTAGCAGCACAAGGGTTGAATATGAGGTCCTAGCAGCACAAGGGTTGAATATAAGGTCCTAGCAGCACAAGGGTTGAATATAAGGTCCTAGCAGCACAAGGGTTAAATATAAGGTCCTAGCAGCACAAGGGTTGAATATAAGGTCCTAGCAGCACAAGGGTTAAATATAAGGTCCTAGCAGCACAAGGGTTGAATATAAGGTCCTAGCAGCACAAGGGTTAAATATAAGGTCCTAGCAGTACAAGGGTTAAATATAAGGTCCTAGCAGCACAAAGGTTAAATATAAGGTCCTAGCAGCACAAGGGTTAAATATAAGGTCCTAGCAGCACAAAGGTTAAATATAAGGTCCTAGCAGCACAAGGGTTAAATATAAGGTCCTAGCAACACAAAGGTTGAATATAAGGTCCTAGCAGCACAAGGGTTAAATATAAGGTCCTAGCAGCACAAGGGTTGAATATAAGGTCCTAGCAGCACAAAGGTTGAATATAAGGTCCTAGCAGCACAAGGGTTGAATATAAGGTCCTAGCAGCACAAGGGTTGAATATAAGGTCCTAGCAGCACAAAGGTTAAATATAAGGTCCTAGCAGTACAAGGGTTGAATATGAGGTCCTAGCAGCACAAGGGTTGAATAGAAGGTCCTAGCAGCACAAGGGTTGAATAGAAGGTCCTAGCAGCACAAGGGTTAAATATAAGGTCCTAGCAGCACAAGGGTTAAATATAAGGTCCTAGCAACACAAAGGTTGAATATAAGGTCCTAGCAGCACAAGGGTTAAATATAAGGTCCTAGCAGCACAAGGGTTGAATATAAGGTCCTAGCAGCACAAAGGTTGAATATAAGGTCCTAGCAGCACAAGGGTTGAATATAAGGTCCTAGCAGCACAAGGGTTAAATATAAGGTCCTAGCAGCACAAAGGTTGAATATGAGGTCCTAGCAGCACAAGGGTTGAATATGAGGTCCTAGCAGCACAAGGGTTGAATAGAAGGTCCTAGCAGCACAAGGGTTGAATAGAAGGTCCTAGCAGCACAAGGGTTAAATATAAGGTCCTAGCAGCACAAGGGTTGAATATAAGGTCCTAGCAGCACAAGGGTTAAATATAAGGTCCTAGCAGTACAAGGGTTAAATATAAGGTCCTAGCAGCACAAGGGTTAAATATAAGGTCCTAGCAGCACAAGGGTTGAATATAAGGTCCTAGCAGCACAAGGGTTAAATATAAGGTCCTAGCAGCACAAGGGTTAAATATAAGGTCCTAGCAGCACAAGGGTTGAATATAAGGTCCTAGCAGTACAACGGTTGAATATAAGGTCCTAGCAGCACAAGGGTTAAATATAAGGTCCTAGCAGCACAAGGGTTGAATATAAGGTCCTAGCAGCACAAGGGTTAAATATAAGGTCCTAGCAGCACAAGGGTTAAATATAAGGTCCTAGCAACACAAAGGTTGAATATAAGGTCCTAGCAGCACAAGGGTTAAATATAAGGTCCTAGCAACACAAAGGTTGAATATAAGGTCCTAGCAGCACAAGGGTTGAATATAAGGTCCTAGCAGCACAAGGGTTGAATATAAAGTCCTAGCAGCACAAAGGTTGAATATAAGGTCCTAGCAGCACAAGGGTTGAATATAAGGTCCTAGCAGCACAAGGGTTAAATATAAGGTCCTAGCAGCACAAAGGTTGAATATGAGGTCCTAGCAGCACAAGGGTTGAATATCAGGTCCTAGCAGCACAAGGGTTGAATATAAGGTCCTAGCAGCACAAGGGTTGAATATAAGGTCCTAGCAGCACAAGGGTTAAATATAAGGTCCTAGCAGCACAAGGGTTGAATATAAGGTCCTAGCAGCACAAGGGTTAAATATAAGGTCCTAGCAGTACAAGGGTTAAATCTAAAGTCCTAGCAGCACAAGTGTTAAATATCGGGTCCTAGCAGCACGAGGGTTAAATATAAGGTCCTAGCAGCACAAGGGGTTAAATATAAGGTTCTAGCTGCACGAGGGTTAAATATAAGGTCCTAGCAGCACAAGGGTTATATATAAGGTCCTAGCAGCACAAGGGTTAAATATAAGGTCCTAGCAGAACAAGGGTTAAATATAAGGTCCTAGCAGCACAAGGGTTGAATATGAGGTCCTAGCAGCACAAGGGTTGAATATAAGGTCCTAGCAGCACAAGGGTTAAATATAAGGTCCTAGCAGTACAAGGGTTAAATATAAGGTCCTAGCAGCACAAGGGTTAAATATAAAGTCCTAGCAGCACAAGTGTTAAATATCGGGTCCTAGCAGCACGAGGGTTAAATATAAGGTCCTAGCAGCACAAGGGGTTAAATATAAGGTCCTAGCAGCACAAGGGGTTAAATATAAGGTTCTAGCTGCACGAGGGTTGAATATAAGGTTCTAGCTGCACGAGGGTTGAATATGAGGTCCTAGCAGCACAAGGGTTGAATATAAGGTCCTAGCAGCACAAGGGTTAAATATAAGGTCCTAGCAGCACAAGGGTTAAATATAAGGTCCTAGCAACACAAAGGTTGAATATAAGGTCCTAGCAGCACAAGGGTTAAATATAAGGTCCTAGCAGCACAAGTGTGGAATATAAGGTCCTAGCAGCACAAGGGTTGAATATAAGGTCCTAGCAGCACAAAGGTTGAATATAAGGTCCTAGCAGCACAAGGGTTGAATATAAGGTCCTAGCAGCACAAGGGTTAAATATAAGGTCCTAGCAGCACAAAGGTTGAATATGAGGTCCTAGCAGCACAAGGGTTGAATATGAGGTCCTAGCAGCACAAGGGTTGAATATAAGGTCCTAGCAGCACAAGGGTTGAATATAAGGTCCTAGCAGCACAAGGGTTAAATATAAGGTCCTAGCAGCACAAGGGTTGAATATAAGGTCCTAGCAGCACAAGGGTTAAATATAAGGTCCTAGCAGCACAAGGGTTGAATATAAGGTCCTAGCAGCACAAGGGTTAAATATAAGGTCCTAGCAGTACAAGGGTTAAATATAAGGTCCTAGCAGCACAAAGGTTAAATATAAGGTCCTAGCAGCACAAGGGTTAAATATAAGGTCCTAGCAGCACAAAGGTTAAATATAAGGTCCTAGCAGCACAAGGGTTAAATATAAGGTCCTAGCAACACAAAGGTTGAATATAAGGTCCTAGCAGCACAAGGGTTAAATATAAGGTCCTAGCAGCACAAGGGTTGAATATAAGGTCCTAGCAGCACAAAGGTTGAATATAAGGTCCTAGCAGCACAAGGGTTGAATATAAGGTCCTAGCAGCACAAGGGTTGAATATAAGGTCCTAGCAGCACAAAGGTTAAATATAAGGTCCTAGCAGTACAAGGGTTGAATATGAGGTCCTAGCAGCACAAGGGTTGAATAGAAGGTCCTAGCAGCACAAGGGTTGAATAGAAGGTCCTAGCAGCACAAGGGTTAAATATAAGGTCCTAGCAGCACAAGGGTTAAATATAAGGTCCTAGCAACACAAAGGTTGAATATAAGGTCCTAGCAGCACAAGGGTTAAATATAAGGTCCTAGCAGCACAAGGGTTGAATATAAGGTCCTAGCAGCACAAAGGTTGAATATAAGGTCCTAGCAGCACAAGGGTTGAATATAAGGTCCTAGCAGCACAAGGGTTAAATATAAGGTCCTAGCAGCACAAAGGTTGAATATGAGGTCCTAGCAGCACAAGGGTTGAATATGAGGTCCTAGCAGCACAAGGGTTGAATAGAAGGTCCTAGCAGCACAAGGGTTGAATAGAAGGTCCTAGCAGCACAAGGGTTAAATATAAGGTCCTAGCAGCACAAGGGTTGAATATAAGGTCCTAGCAGCACAAGGGTTAAATATAAGGTCCTAGCAGTACAAGGGTTAAATATAAGGTCCTAGCAGCACAAGGGTTAAATATAAGGTCCTAGCAGCACAAGGGTTGAATATAAGGTCCTAGCAGCACAAGGGTTAAATATAAGGTCCTAGCAGCACAAGGGTTAAATATAAGGTCCTAGCAGCACAAGGGTTGAATATAAGGTCCTAGCAGTACAACGGTTGAATATAAGGTCCTAGCAGCACAAGGGTTAAATATAAGGTCCTAGCAGCACAAGGGTTGAATATAAGGTCCTAGCAGCACAAGGGTTAAATATAAGGTCCTAGCAGCACAAGGGTTGAATATAAGGTCCTAGCAGCACAAGGGTTGAATATAAGGTCCTAGCAGCACAAGGGTTGAATATAAGGTCCTAGCAGCACAAGGGTTAAATATAAGGTCCTAGCAGCACAAGGGTTAAATATAAGGTCCTAGCAGCACAAGGGTTAAATATAAGGTCCTAGCAGCACAAGGGTTGAATATAAGGTCCTAGCAGCACAAGGATTGAATATAAGGTCCTAGCAGCACAAGGGTTGAATATAAGGTCCTAGCAGCACAAGGGTTAAATATAAGGTCCTAGCAGTACAAGGGTTAAATATAAGGTCCTAGCAGCACAAGGGTTAAATATAAGGTCCTAGCAGCACAAGGGTTGAATATAAGGTCCTAGCAGCACAAGGGTTGAATATAAGGTCCTAGCAGTACAACGGTTAAATATAAGGTCCTAGCAGCACAAGTGTTAAATATCGGGTTTTAGCAGCACGAGGGTGAAATATAAGGTCCTAGCAGCACAAGGGGTTAAATATAAGGTCCTAGCAGCACAAGGGGTTAAATATAAGGTTCTAGCTGCACGAGGGTTAAATATAAGGTCCTAGCTGCACGAGGGTTGAATATAAGGTCCTAGCAGCACAAAGGTTGAACATAAGGTCCTAGCAGCACAAGGGTTGAATATAAGGTCCTAGCAGCACAAGGGTTGAATATAAGGTCCTAGCAGCACAAGGGTTAAATATAAGGTCCTAGCAGCACAAGGGTTGAATATAAGGTCCTAGCAGCACAAGGGTTAAATATAAGGTCCTAGCAGCACAAAGGTTGAATATGAGGTCCTAGCAGCACAAGGGTTGAATATGAGGTCCTAGCAGCACAAGGGTTGAATATAAGGTCCTAGCAGCACAAGGGTTGAATATAAGGTCCTAGCAGCACAAGGGTTAAATATAAGGTCCTAGCAGCACAAGGGTTGAATATAAGGTCCTAGCAGCACAAGGGTTAAATATAAGGTCCTAGCAGCACAAGGGTTGAATATAAGGTCCTAGCAGCACAAGGGTTAAATATAAGGTCCTAGCAGTACAAGGGTTAAATATAAGGTCCTAGCAGCACAAAGGTTAAATATAAAGTCCTAGCAGCACAAGGGTTAAATATAAGGTCCTAGCAGCACAAAGGTTAAATATAAGGTCCTAGCAGCACAAGGGTTAAATATAAGGTCCTAGCAACACAAAGGTTGAATATAAGGTCCTAGCAGCACAAGGGTTAAATATAAGGTCCTAGCAGCACAAGGGTTGAATATAAGGTCCTAGCAGCACAAAGGTTGAATATAAGGTCCTAGCAGCACAAGGGTTGAATATAAGGTCCTAGCAGCACAAGGGTTAAATATAAGGTCCTAGCAGCACAAAGGTTGAATATGAGGTCCTAGCAGCACAAGGGTTGAATATGAGGTCCTAGCAGCACAAGGGTTGAATAGAAGGTCCTAGCAGCACAAGGGTTGAATAGAAGGTCCTAGCAGCACAAGGGTTAAATATAAGGTCCTAGCAGCACAAGGGTTGAATATAAGGTCCTAGCAGCACAAGGGTTAAATATAAGGTCCTAGCAGTACAAGGGTTAAATATAAGGTCCTAGCAGCACAAGGGTTAAATATAAGGTCCTAGCAGCACAAGGGTTAAATATAAGGTCCTAGCAGCACAAGGGTTAAATATAAGGTCCTAGCAACACAAAGGTTGAATATAAGGTCCTAGCAGCACAAGGGTTAAATATAAGGTCCTAGCAGCACAAGGGTTGAATATAAGGTCCTAGCAGCACAAAGGTTGAATATAAGGTCCTAGCAGCACAAGGGTTGAATATAAGGTCCTAGCAGCACAAGGGTTAAATATAAGGTCCTAGCAGCACAAAGGTTGAATATGAGGTCCTAGCAGCACAAGGGTTGAATATGAGGTCCTAGCAGCACAAGGGTTGAATAGAAGGTCCTAGCAGCACAAGGGTTGAATAGAAGGTCCTAGCAGCACAAGGGTTAAATATAAGGTCCTAGCAGCACAAGGGTTGAATATAAGGTCCTAGCAGCACAAGGGTTAAATATAAGGTCCTAGCAGTACAAGGGTTAAATATAAGGTCCTAGCAGCACAAGGGTTAAATATAAGGTCCTAGCAGCACAAGGGTTAAATATAAGGTCCTAGCAGCACAAGGGTTAAATATAAGGTCCTAGCAGCACAAGGGTTGAATATAAGGTCCTAGCAGTACAACGGTTGAATATAAGGTCCTAGCAGCACAAGGGTTAAATATAAGGTCCTAGCAGCACAAGGGTTGAATATAAGGTCCTAGCAGCACAAGGGTTAAATATAAGGTCCTAGCAGCACAAGGGTTGAATATAAGGTCCTAGCAGCACAAGGGTTGAATATAAGGTCCTAGCAGCACAAGGGTTAAATATAAGGTCCTAGCAGCACAAGGGTTAAATATAAGGTCCTAGCAGCACAAGGGTTAAATATAAGGTCCTAGCAGCACAAGGGTTGAATATAAGGTCCTAGCAGCACAAGGATTGAATATAAGGTCCTAGCAGCACAAGGGTTGAATATAAGGTCCTAGCAGCACAAGGGTTAAATATAAGGTCCTAGCAGTACAAGGGTTAAATATAAGGTCCTAGCAGCACAAGGGTTAAATATAAGGTCCTAGCAGCACAAGGGTTGAATATAAGGTCCTAGCAGCACAAGGGTTGAATATAAGGTCCTAGCAGTACAACGGTTAAATATAAGGTCCTAGCAGCACAAGTGTTAAATATCGGGTTTTAGCAGCACGAGGGTTAAATATAAGGTCCTAGCAGCACAAGGGGTTAAATATAAGGTCCTAGCAGCACAAGGGGTTAAATATAAGGTTCTAGCTGCACGAGGGTTAAATATAAGGTCCTAGCTGCACGAGGGTTGAATATAAGGTCCTAGCAGCACAAAGGTTGAATATAAGGTCCTAGCAGCACAAGGGTTGAATATAAGGTCCTAGCAGCACAAGGGGTTAAATATAAGGTCCTAGCAGCACAAGGGTTGAATATAAGGTCCTAGCAGCACAAGGGTTAAATATAAGGTCCTAGCAGCACAAGGGTTAAATATAAGGTCCTAGCAGCACAAGGGTTAAATATAAGGTCCTAGCAGCACAAGGGTTGAATATAAGGTCCTAGCAGCACAAGGGTTGAATATAAGGTCCTAGCAGCACAAGGGTTGAATATGAGGTCCTAGCAGCACAAGGGTTGAATATAAGGTCCTAGCAGTACAACGGTTAAATATAAGGTTCTAGCTGCACAAGGGGTAAATCTAAAGTCCTAGCAGCACAAGTGTTAAATATCGGGTCCTAGCAGCACGAGGATTAAATATAAGGTCCTAGCAGCACAAGGGTTAAATATAAGGTTCTAGCTGCATGAGGGTTAAATATAAGGTCCTAGCAGCACAAGGGTTAAATATAAGGTCCTAGCAGCACGAGGGTTAAATATAAGGTCCTAGCAGTACAAGGGGTAAATATAAGGTCCTAGCAGCACAAGGGTTAAATATAAGGTCCTAGCAGCACAAGGGTTAAATATAAAGTCCTAGCCGTACAAGGGTTAAATATAAGGTCCTAGCAGTACAAGGGTTAAATATCAGGACCTAGCAGCACAAGGGTTAAATATCGGGTCCTAGTAGTACATGCAAGTCATGCATGCGTCCCGGTCTCGAACCCCGCTGTTCCCATGTGGGGTTTTCAGAGAAACAGCATTGTTTCTCCCTTCTCAATGTGACTAGGCGATCACATTATTGGCTGCATCGTCGAGTTAAGGTTGAGACCAGTGTATCGACGTGAATTTCGCGCAGGGTTGAAGCCAGGTGTTTTCATTGACCTTGATTTACATCTAGTAAATCTTCGCCCAAATACCTGCTTATCTTATGCATCTTAGGTATCTCGCTCATCAGTGTTATCAGCACACTTGTCACATTTACACATGTTTGCCACTTGACACGGCTGATAAACATTCAGATAACATTCACATAAGACACGTGTCTCTGGGAGAAGTTACAACAAAGTATCTATATCAGTTTTTTTTATCTGATGACCCTTTCAGGGAATATTTGTTCAGCATCATGTAGTGAAACGCTATCAATTCTGCCCATTTGCTAATCAACTTTGAATTCGATCAGTGAAATATTCATATAATTTGATTTGAAATGTGCTAAAATCTGTCTACACACCGGCTTAGCAGCGGGAAGGTTAATTATGTGACAAACACTTTTACTTGTTCAACTGATATTTGAAAATATTTTTCTATAGACTTTGATAGAACGAATTTGACAGTAAATGAACATTCCCTATTTGCACATTCACCTCTTCACAAGTATGCTATATAATATTAGTTTTATTATTTTTGAAATAAAGTGTTTTCCATACCAGTTGTCGTTGATGGTAAGAAACACCAGCACATGATCATTGACAATTCGATCTATGAATATGATGATGATAATATTGTACATGTATATCAACGATATAACTCGGTGATCTAGGGATATTTATAAACTGTACGATGCTAAATTGACTAATAACTATTCCAATCACATGACCAGAGTTCAATACAGATGGGTTTTTCTATGGGACAATTGTCCCCCCAGAGATCAAAATATGGGAAAATTAAAAAAATATATTGGCAGGTAGATGGGCGCAATCCCGCAGCCTGTATTGAACACTGCATGACAGATGTAGTTAATGAATAAATAAAATCCTTTATTAAGTTCACCGGGGCCATGATGGAGGATATATATAGAGCATGATTAATACTTATTAATGATATAAATAATATTGATATAAATTGATCAGTGTGATAAACACTGAACTTTATTCTCTGTGTATTAAAACCTTCGGGTATCTGTACCTCTAGAGACTTAGTAAAAATCTATTTTTATTTGATCTATTTTTCCCTTAACCCTTTTGCATTCAAACATTGAAATTTGAAAGCATTCAAGCATTGAAAAAAACGGGCCTATGTGTTCAAACCGGCCGATAACGGCATTACCAAATTTGTTCAATCCGACCAAAACCGGTCCAACTGATAACGTCATGTCAACTTGTCCACTGCTAATTATGAATATAATTTTTTTTATTCTGTTTATAATTAACAGGTTAAGTCACAGTTTTTGGGAATGAAATGAGTGTTTCAACATTAAGGTTTTGGAAATGAAACAAATATGTAATTTATGAAGTTGTGGGTCGCGATATCGAGACAAAACCTCAAGTTCACTTGAGTGAATTTTAAATAGGATAACTCAGCAGGCAAAGGGTTAAATTATTTCACTCATACTCATAGTGAATAAAATATGACAGAATGCCTGGGTAGTTAAAGGGTTAACCCTTAGCACACTGATGTCGACTACAGTTGACTATAGTATGTTTTCTCATGTTTTAACAGCTTGTAGAACCAGGTTTTAGAAATTGAATATGTCTCAAATCTGTGATAATCATATACATTTAAACCTAGATTTAGCAAATTAAACTAATTTTTCGTCACTTGAAGCTGTGGATCGGGGTAGCGAGACACAACTTCAAGTGGCTGAAAATGTAAATTTCTTGGCTCAGTGCTCTGAGGGTTAAGAGAGAGCAGGACATTTTTTTGCACAATACAGGGAAAATTTTGTTCAATATCGCATAGCAAAATGCTACACAATTCTGTCCATTTGCTAATTAAATTTGCAATTAATTAGCAAAATATTTATATATATCAATGATAAGGATGTCTAGCAAGTTACAACTTAGATGAGAAAAATGCTATTCAATAATTTTCAAACAAATTTTTCCCTGCATAGAATAATTTAGTGCTTCAACATGTACAAAAACAACTGTGCTTGTAAAGAATTAATAATGTAATGTAAATAATTACTTGAAAAAATAATCATACATGTGGACTACAGTCGGCCACAGCAATGTAAGGGTGAAAATTCTAATTAGATGTATTGGCACTTAATAGAGAGGCAATAAATATAAGTGATTATGTTGATATGGAAATTTGAAATGGTTGGAATGTCAATTACCCTATTACTGGTAAGTGCCTTGTAGTTAATTATCTTTCTGATTATGAGGGTGTTGGGATAATATCTAAATAGCTACATAGGCTACATGTATTAAATACTGAGCTAATAAACAGAAAATATTCACCCCAGTGTCCAATTTGTACAGTATCGAATAGTGAAAAGCTACAGAATTTTGGCAAGTTGATGATTATTGATTTTGGCCAATCGTGAAGATATTTCAGACTATTTATGCTAAATGCTGTAAGCTATTGCTGAAAGGTCACAAGGAATAAGTATTGTTAACATCTTGTTGTGTTACGCATTAACAAACACTTATAATTACTTTTGAACTGACTGGCAATAATTCAATTAGGCCTATGCATGTACAGATCTCTAATAAACCATATATATCATAAAAAATCACATTTTGAGACATGAGGCTCAAGGGTATTTTTCTTTCATTTAAATATGTCAATTGTTGTGTGATTCAAGAAAAAAGTGTTGATGAATAAGCTAGACAACACATATATAAATAGACTACAGAAGCAACCAACCATATGACAGACCTGTCTTCTATAAAGTGCACCAATGCAGAAGCAAGGACCATGAAAACGCCTCAAGTCTCCACTAGGCTTAACATACTGTCACAGTCACTGGGCAGAGCTTTCATAATTAATATGCTGATTGGTTGAGTGGCGTGATGACACAGCTATGTTAGGCCTGAAAAAATAACTGTGTGTTTCCGGTAACAGACTTTTAGAAATAGGGTAGGTAGGTCAGATTATTTTTTTTTGCTTTTTTTTTTGCTACACCCTATTAGGTGATGCACATGTTGGTTAATTTTGTGCAGCGAAGCAAAATAAACAAATTCTGCATAAACAGTACCGTTTTTCATACTGTGCGCCGATCAGAATGCTGAAAAAAAAGGTTTAGCTCTGTTATTTATTGGTAAAAAGAATTAGGGTAAGCAGATTAGGGTCGGTCGGGTTACCGGAAACAAACAATTGTTTTGGCCTTATAACAAAAGAATATGTCTATATCCTACTTTATCATGTTTATGGTTATGACATGATTGTATCTCACCAAACATACGTCATTTACCCAATGTCTGGATATGTTTATTGGTGGTCCACCCTCAGAGACAGAGGTTCCAACAACAAACCGACATTGGCAGGGATTGAATAACATGTTAATTGTATTAATAACGTGTACTGCAACACGCAGAGGGTTCAATTATTTCACTCATACTCGGTGAATAAAATATGACAGAATGGCTGGGTAGTTAAAGGGTTAGGACCGCCAAGACATTTTTTTATCAACATAGAAATTAGAATAGGCGGCGCCTGAAATTTAGTGCGTTAGGCCTATATTATAGCCTAGGTCTAACATAACAGTAACATTAGTAATAGCCCAGTATAATTAGACCTACCGTAACAACCGCATTAGACTATTGATATCCGGCGCAAACCCTGAAAATTTTGTGAAATTTGAATGAGTATCTCAAAAGTTAGACCATGTGACAAGTAGTGGAATTTCGTGACTGAAGCTGATAGCGTTTAATGGGTTTATAGAGGAGCGTCATAATTCGCAAAAACTACATGTCAAATGGTGTAACTTTTAAACTACAAGATATTTTTCCCTGAAATTTTCAGGGCAGGTGCCGTAAAACTAGAAACTTTCTTTAAAGCTTGTCAAATTTAATGAAAATCGGATGAAAATTGCTTGAGCAATGAGCGAAAAAAATGCAACGCGAAAGTGACAGATTTAATTTGACATTTACTATAATTTCAAAAAAATTGATTTTATATGCAACTAGTTTTAAACACCAATTAGCAATTTGGTTGTAACTTGTATTCACCGTAATATACTCACTTTCTTGTTGTTTTCGACGACATAATTGATGGAGCAGAGATTGAACACCAGAAGGGTCCTCAGCAACTCAAGGTTAGTTTTGCTGCGGAACGCTTCCTTTGCATTTTCGAAGGATAAATCAATGCGATCAAAAGCGGGGTCGCATACATTTTCTTGAAAATTTGCCTTTCCCGCATCGTCAATTTCACTTATAATGTCGGTAGTTGATGCTTTGGTGTTTTTCACGCCTAAATGTATGTGCCTTTTTCCAATTAGTTTGGTATTATATGGTAATAGCGGTGTGTTTTTGAGGAGGAATGATTTGGCTGCCGCCACGAATCGAGCCATATTGCTGTCTGCTGCCAACTGTGTAATCACTGTAATGTTGTTCACCATGTGTTTACCCACGTGGTTACCAGGGCGCGCTCTGATTGGTCACCATGAAGGTGTGTGACTTGAGCACGCAGCTGTCGTCATCCATCAAGTCCATTCATGATAATTATACAATCAATATCCGGTGCCTAACACGTTATTAAAATATGGTAATATGTTAAAGGCAGTGTTTCTGATCTGTCGTCATGTCGTCAGAATTGACGACAAGCTTCCCCCCCTGACGAGAAAACATTCCATTCTGACGACAATTTTCAGGTATATTTTAGGTAGATATTTTTCAGTGTTTAGTTAGTGAAAAACGAGTTGTTTCAAAGCTTGAAATGTACCTTTGGATATCACTAGAAGCCACCTGAGGCCTTCTCTGAAATGAAAAAAATTCCCGAAGGGGACATGCCCCCGGGGCCGGACCCTACCCTAGCGTTACGAAGGCCTTCGGTGGTCGTTCGCCGGAAGTTACGCGTGCGTACTGACTCCAACACCAGATTTGGAGTCAGAATCTTCATATTGCCCGACTCCGCCTTTTTTCAGAGCCAGAAACACTGAAAGGCAGCAATAATTAAAATGATATCGTTCAATTGTACTATGGATAATCATTCAAAATGTAGAGCGTTTATAAAAATATTGTAACTGTTATGTAATATTTATTGTAAAATAATTTACTGACAAGGTTACAGGTGTACCATAAATGACGGGATATTTAATTGGATATGTCATGCTTATGCTATATGACAAAAAATAGTAGTCAATTAGAAACTATCATTACCGGTACCGGTATTTAATGCTTATAATATTGTACCAGTATCATTTATGTATCATCAGTCCCCAACATCAAAGGTAGAAAGACGGTTCTACCTTTTTATTGAGGACGGGGGGGGGGGGGGTTGAAAGTCTCAAAAAATGTTTTAACTCTATATGGGGGCATGCTCCCCCGTTAATTTTCAGGAATTGAGACGTCATTCAGTGATCATTTGCTAGTCTAGTATAGAAGACGCTAGCTGATAGAAGACGCTATAGCTGATAGCTTCAACAAGAACACAAAATACAGATCGTTTAGCGTAGAGGCATAACCATGTCTGGCGCTGTTAATTTTAAGATTTACAAGTAATTAATTTTGTAGCCATTTGTTAGTATCTGTAATTACCATACCATAAAATTACCAATAAAATACCGATGTAATTAAATAATTTGCATGGTTGATGACTTCAACAATAAAATATGTATACTACAGAGAGTTTAGCGTGAAGGCATTATCATTTAAAATTATTTTTTGTGCTAAGAAATCGATGTCATTCTGCGGTCCTTTTGTTTTTTTTAATTACCAACATTTTATATTTGAAATGAAAACACGCAAAGGATCTATTTAGCAGTACAATATATCTGCAAATCATCAATTTTTCACTGTTTGTTTGTGTATATATAGGCCTACGACATACATGTGGGCCTTCTTTCTCTGAAAGATGTTTTGAATAATTAATTAGTTAGTAGGCCTAAGTATTATTTTAAAACTGTATGGGTCTGGTGAGATATATACATAGCAAACTTAACACAACGTGGTACCTGGGTTGTTTTAAAGCTGGGCCAGCATCACAAACGATGGAGAAACACTAAACCGACCTACTCAGCAAACACGAGACATTGGGGATAGGGGATTGCCTTGTGTTTGCTGGGATAGGACTAGCATTTGTGTAAGCGCCTGCATTTTCTACACTAAAATCACGATAGATCAAACCAATGTTAGAGCAATGTTGAGCCATCGCCAATGAGGGTGGAACAACATTGCTCCAAATTCGGGTCAATCTCTTTTGTTCACTGGATTCGTATCTTCCCAGAAAACAGGTTCCTTGCCTCTCTTGCCAACCAGACATCTGCAATGAGTTTTACGGTATAGGCTATATACCGTTACTTGCAATGAAGAATTAGAAAGGTTGAGAGCAGCTTTTAAACATGTTGAACAAGCTTCGTTGCATTTATTTCACTCTCAGCACCCTTCGAGTGCTAGGGTTCACCCAGAGCCCCGTTTGTAGTCTTTGACCTCTAGCAGAGGTTAATCGCACGTGTCCATTTCTTTCCGACAGTCACCTTTGAAATGGAACACTTGTATATTGGTGTAGCATTGCCGTGCAATGCCAAAAAGACAGTAGCTGCTAATTGTATAGACCTGTATTGAGAAGGTAGGCCTATACTGTCTTTTGGTTTGATGGCCATATATATGTGGTCAAGCAGTGCCCAGTCAAAGTCTCACCAAATACAATAGACAATAGGCCTACACTTAGAGCTATGCATTATATATTGTTCATTCATATTTCCACATTGATGGTTTGCAAATTCTAGGCTTAAAATGACTGCGTGGGATGACACCAATTTGGGTATTTTGTTTTGTAAGAAGCAGTATATCCCGCAAATCATAATTTCACTTTTTATAATTTTCAGATTTAAAAAAAACACATTTTTTATCAATATTTAATAAAATCCACAGAAAACCCAAACACTTTATCTGTGCACATAACTGATGGTTGACTGTAAGCACATCATTGGGCCATATGCTGCTGCCGTCGGCCCAGCGCTGGGCAGAAAATCAGTGCTGCAGGGTAACCCTCATGTCCTTACTTTAAGACACTAATCAAGGGCGGTGTCTTTCTTGTGGTTGGTCCAAGACAGTGAGTATTTGTGGTAAAAAGTGTTCTATAATGCACTCATTCTTGTTTTGTAACTTTCCAAAGGCCCCTAAATTAAAACAGCTGACATGGGATGACATCAATTTTCGTTTTTAGTTTTGTAATGAAATAGTGTATCCCCCAGATCATGATTTTATTTTTTCAGAGTTTTTAGATTTAAAAAATATTTTTTATCAACATTTTTATGAGTCTCCTTAAAACCCAAACAAACTTTTTGTATACCTAAACACTTGCTAAAAGACGGTTGTATGTTCCTACAGCATTGGGCCACATCATGATGCTGTCGGCGTTGGGCAGACAATCAGTGCTGCAGGTGTATCCCCCCATGTCCTGACTAAGACACCAATTATTGCTTTAATCTCACCAAAGTGGGAATATGTGGTGTATATTGCTGACTTGTTTTGTTTACATGGCAATATACGACCTGGAAATATAACTATTACACTCTTTTTCGTTCACTCGTGTCACCAGTGTCTCTATCTCTACTTCAGACACTGGTCATCTTCCCCAGATCAGCTAATATTAACCACCAGGGGACAGAGATTTCACAGCCACTCTCTGTACTGCCGCATCTAGGTGCGTGGGAAAAAGCCCGCTTCTTTCAGAATGATGGCCTCATAGAGTGCAAAATAACTCGATTCATGTTATTACCATTGACGCTTCTGAAAATGAGATAAAAATATCTAGGCTGAATATACACTGATATATACCGTATGTAGTAAAAATTGTGCTTAGCTCATACTTTTAAAAACTCCATTAAATTAATTATCAATAAATATAAAATTGAAAGTGGAACACTCATGGATACCCTCAGGTTTGTATGACGAGCACTGCGTGCACAAATTCCCATGTGTTGGCAGCGGATGGGCAGGTGTGCATCTAAACACAACTGGCCAATCACGATCTACCTCACCGCTGGTGGCTCATTTATGAACTGCTGGCTGCTGGTTGGCAGACGGTGACGTAACAGACGACAGAGACCCCTGGTGTTGGATATGTGAAGGTGCCACACAAAATCTCAGTGGGTGACTGTGACACTCACTGATAGCTGAGTGTATCTTTTTCGGTGCTTTAAAATTGTTTTTTGACTTTTTCAAAATTATCATAAGCGGTCACTTTAAACAAACGCAAATTTATATTGCTTTAAAATTATTATATTTTGCTAAAGATAAAGGCCTAGGTACTTTTTAGTAGCTAGGCTAATAGGGGCCCTATCAGGATCGGTTGAATATCCACAGGCAAATGATTGTGGTTGCATTGTACCATGGCGATTGAATTTTTTTATGCCTTTCTTTATGTTTATATGCCATATTGTGTTCAGACTTTATCACGTACTTTATCACGTACATTGACTTATACTCAGCAACCATGCTGTGTAGTAGCCCCAGTGGCTGAAACAGGTTTCAGCCACAGATTGACCGCGTACAAAATCGTGGGACATTTCTTTAGACTCTCATATCGGGAAATATCGGGGCATAATCAGGTCAAAAATAGTAACATTTCAGTTCCATGCCCGCATGCTCAGGTCAGAGGTCGCACAGTCATTAAAAAGTTATGGACATTTTTCGGACCTTCGGGTCGGGATCGCTCTCAGTCACCGCCATGTTGGATTTTTCGGGTGAAGCAAATACATCAATCCACGGCCTCGGAGAAGGCGACACGGCTAGCTGTGTAGATTAATGTTGTTTTAATATCGGGTCAGCGTCCTAAACGGTGGACCAGCATTAACGCTTTCAAGCCTGAATTTACTATTGTCATCTTCATCCACTACAATCCGCGAATGGCTGTCGCAATTCTCGACTTGTAGTGGATGTAGATGATTTGATGTGGTTAAAAAATTGAAAAAAATTGCCATGAATTTGTAAACCAGTTGCATGGAAATTTTCATTCTTAGGCCCTTATTTGTAGGAAAATTAAGTCTGTTTTCAGGGATGTAAAATGATGCTTTAATGCATCGTGAGGGCTTAAAGGGTCAAAACCATGCTGGGAAGTTAGGTTATTATACACGGTACATGCAATGTTTTCTGAGTTTGCATAAATGTTTTCTGAACTTGCATCATTCATAATCTTTTTCAATTTTACTTGCATAAATGTTTTCAAGCTGACTTGCTTACATATTTTCTGCACTTGCCTTAATGTTGGTGTCACCCGCAGGCCACCGTAGATAGTTAATTAAATCTATTGATTACAACCCATACTTCGAAAGATTTGTCTCAAAGTTGGCTGAATGCCGATCTAATGTCTACGGAGGCAGAACATTTGTTTAGAAACGAACCACCCTCCCTATGTATGCTATAAGTTTTTTAAGGTTTTATTGACCGTTTCACAAGTCAACTTTCACATACTGGTCATTTTTATTTCTTTTTTTTTTGTACGTTTTTTTCTGCGGCGCAAATCGGATGTAACCCACGTTCGATTGTCATTCTTATCCCACGGATTTGAATAATTTGGGTTACCGTACTGCATATATGTGTGCACCATCGAATTTAGACATCGGCCGCAGACATCGGGACTCGATATGACCGAACCCAGTACCCCAGGACTCTGTCTGAGTCAACCATGTAGCCTGGCGCCATATCCTATATGCGTACAATCGATGTTACATTAATTAATGACATCGGCAAATATCGTGGCAGCATCAATGCATCAGCATCAATGTCATCATGTAAGACATTTAATTAGCTTGTTGGTTTACCCATTTATCAATACACCCGCATCTAATGTTCAGCAACGATTAAACCTGCTGTGACACTTATAAATATATATCCGCATTAAAATATTTCAACAAATATGGTTGTAATTTTGCACTTGATAATGTTTTCCTGAAAATCCTGGCATGTTGGTCCAAAAAGCGAGGTTAAACAAGTAGGCCTACCATGGTGGTCCGCTAAGCGAGGTTCTGAATCCAACAAGTAGCATGGTGGTCCGCTAAGCGAGATTCTTAATCCAACAAGTAGCATGGTGGTCTGCGAAGCGAGATTTTAAATTTATAATTGATTCTAATCATATATAATATTTCCCAGAGTATTACCCATATCTCCCAGACTATACCCAACCCTGCATCTGATGGGGTATAGTCTGGGCTTGTGAGGACCGAGGTATACTCTGGAAGCTCCCAGACTATACCCCAGGGTATAGTCTGGGAGCTCTCAGACTATACCCCAGGGTATACTCTGGAAGCTCCCAGAATATACCCTGGGGTATAGTCTGGGAGCTCTCAGACTATACCCCAGGGTATATTCCAGAATATACCCGGGGATAGTCCAGAATATACCCGGGTATAGTTCAGTGGGGGCTTAATCTAGGCGGTTACACCTGTGTAGAAACTATAGTCTCTTTGATGCCTACACATCGGCACACACAGCATGTCTTGTCTGACGAGAGGGGCGGATCCAGGATTTAAAAAAGGAGGGGGCGCTTGTGGCTCGGGGGCGAGTTTTTAGGCATATTTAGGGCAATTTAGGGGACTTTTTAAAGAATTTGGCTCAAAAACGGGTGGGTGTGCGCCCCCCCCCCCTCTGGATCCGCGCCTGACGAGCATAAGTTATGTTGTTATTAATTGATTGGTAGAAAATTACATGGATGCTAGAATTTATATTGATGTTATCAATTTGTCAAAATAACAAAAACTTATATAAATAGTGACCCGTATTGCCTGATACAACAGAAAGTATTTTTGCTTTCACAAGAAATATATGATATTTATCACTCCTGTCTTCATTCATCTGGTGTTGATTAATATCGGGGACCATTTTCCTGGACATTTCATATATCTGTAGATACATAAATGTAGGTAATACGGAATTACCCTTTATCTGCAGCAGTTATATAATAATATACGTCATCTGAACATAAAATAAATTCAATTAAAAATGTAAATAATTTAAAGCTACACAATCAGACCAAAATCATCATTTTTATTTTGGCTACATGATGTGTCCATAATAGAGAAGAAATGCGTAAGTTTTTTTCTAAATTTTGTATTGCGCATTTAGCCTACCAGTTAATCGAGAAATAAGGACGAAATTTAATTTCAGACATGCATGTCCAAGATTAGGCTTAGTCCAAGCTGGGAACTCTTGCGCTATACCCCAGTCACGAAGCAGAGTGGATCAGCCTGATATAGTCCAAAATAAGAAATACAGGAATAACTGATAAACGGTGCGTTTGGCACACTTGCTATGTTGCCAAAGCAACCAACATTTAAAAGACTTCTTCACTTCTAGTCTATGGACATGTTCACATATTATGCACATATTAAGAAGCCAAAATAAAAAGTAATGATCATTTGATGATTTTAGCCTGATTGTGTCGCTTTAAATACTCATCAGGACGTTTGTAGTTTCAGTTAGATACATGCGGCAGTCGTCAGCTTGGGGACGTTGAATCCTTACAACCCTCAAATATTTTTGCATAAGCCATGAGACCAAAGGGTTTTTTCATTTTGAATTGATCGACTTTAGCTGTTAGAATTTTTCACCCACTTGAAATTGTGGGTGGCGGTAGCAAGACACAACTTCAGGTGGGTGAAAAATTGTCAAAAATTGGTCTACAGTCATTATACATATTTTACTCTGTCAGCGCGGGGATCGACTTTAGACGTCAGAATCTGACGTGTCGATCCCCACGCTGAAAGAGTTCCGTGCTTGCTGGGTGATATAAGCAAACGGTGTTCATTTAATTTGAGTGCGATATCGGAAAATACAGCACTCGTCCATTAAATAAGATGTGAGCCTAAAGACTTACACTTTATTCTTTGGACCTGTAGGCCCTACTGTATTTTCCCATTTCGCACAAAAAATGAACAACGTAATCAGTATCTTGAGGAGGTGTTATATTTACGCCCTGCGGGTAGGCCTACTCATCAAGTATATACCCAGCAAACATGAGACGTTGGCCTAACGTTTGTTTATTGTTGGCCCACCGTCTACGACGTTGGCCCAACAATAAACCAACGTTGGGCTAACATCTCATGTTTGCTGGGTAGAGCACAGTATCAGGGTTATTTGCACGATGGTACAGTCAAATCCCTTTTTATCACTCACTCGTCCAAACCCATTCAATGTAGACCTATAGGTAAACATTGGTCATGCAACCTTGAGCTCTAGCTGTAGTTAAACATTGGTCATGCAACAACAATTCGTGCTTGCTGTCTATTCAATCACTGACAGGGGCGGATCTAGCTTTTCAGTGAGGGGGGGTTTAAAAATTGACAAAAAAAATAATTTTACTGTAAAGAGGTCGAGGGGCCCGCCCCCGGGGAAATTTTTGCCTTCCAAACGTTTTGTCATGCAATCTAAGGCATATTGGGCACTGTTTCTCACTCAGTATATCACCAAATCATAAGGAAACCCCTAAGTAAGGTGATGATTTTTTTCTGAGGGGGGTGGGGGGGGGGGTGGGGGGGTTAAACCCCTCAAACCCCCCCTGGATCCGCCACTGACTGACGGCGTGTAGATATATATGCCTACACGCCGTCAATGATTGAGATGTATATGTCATATATGTTGGCGCGCCATATATGTTTATATATTACACATTCGGCTCGCCATATTCCCAGGCACTTTAATATAATTATCACGGTAGACACGAGACATTGACTCAATGTTCTTTCAATGTTGGGTCAGCGTCGCAGACAGTGGACCGGCATTGACACAACATTGAGGGTAATATCTCGTGTTTGATGGGCTATTACATTTTCTGTGTCAATATATCCAGTAATTTTTGTGTACAGTATTTGTTTGGCGACGTCCCAAGGTGCTGTTCACCCGTCATCGTTATCCTCATTCTCCACACAGATATGTCGCTCAGGTACCCTCTGCTCTCTGAGGTCAGAATGTACCCTGTCATTATTTATTCGCACTTTAACCCTTTAGGGCCTGTCACACACCAGCCTGCACTCATCCGTAGACCCAACGTTAGGCGCCCACAGACTACAGTTTTAAAATTTTGCAAAAAAGAATACCTGCATACCATAGAACGATTGGGGCATCGTTTTAATCCGTTTTATTAGTCGATTAAAATGAGAACGAAATATGTATTTGAACATCAATAATGTTTGGTTTTAAAATAATGATATATGAGTAATTATACCACTTGAAGGGTTGCCAACTTGAAGTGGATGAAAATTTAAAGAAATTAGCTGCCAAATGGCTAATTTTGTAACTGATCGGATTGGAAAAAGGGACGCAGAGGGTTTGCCCCAAGCTTTTTTTGTATATTTTGGACAATTGGGGGGGGGGGGGGGTTTGGCTCCTTGGGCCCAGCAAACACAAAACATTTTCATAACTTTCCAATTTTGTATGAATGTCAATGCAAATGATTTGTGTTGGCTGGGTATGATCAAATTTTGTACCCCCCCCCCTATTTTTTCGCCTTTGTGGTACCGGTATCCTGTTACCTGGTACACTCACTTCATCTCTAGAGTTTTCTTATTTTTAATGGCCTTATAGTGCCAGCTATTAAAAATTAAATATGTATCAAATTAGCGATAATCATATACATTTCAACTCAGATTTAGCAAATTAATTTAACTAGTTTTTAGTCACTTGAAGTTGTGGATCGCGGTAGCGAAGCACATCTTCAAGTGACTGAAAATTTAAATTGATTACTTCCCACCTCTCGTCAAGGGTTATTAGTATTATAGGCTATAATATGTTGTCCCTTTCGACTGTGGAAGCCCTCGCCCCCCACCGCCCCTCTACCTGAGAGGTAGCGTGCTCGACCTCATACAAAGGTGGCCTAAAACCCCATTCATTTCATTTCATTTTACCCATGAAGTGTGAGTGTCAGGTTTTTCGTGGCTATCATCTCTGGCCTGAAATGGCAGGCAAAATACAAAGACATTATATTCATGCAAAAATACACTGAGCCCTAAAGCATATAGATTGTGTATGTACCTATTTCGTCTACCGTTCTTAGCACTGTTTGCAGAAGACGAAACCTGAGAGAAAGCCTCTCTATACAGCACCCATTGTTCACCAAACTGGGGCTATGCTAGATTTTCTTAACCAATGCTGGCAATATTTCTGCATCAAAATTCTGGTAAAACGCCGAATAACGTTTGAATTTTTGTGTGGTATTCTAGATATTCTGTCTGAGAACAAAGTTTGCACTAATTTATGTGGGCTCAAATAAAGAATAGATACATCACTATTTGCTATAGGCCTACTATATTTTTGTATGGGTATGCGTGGGCCTACGTTTTGTGGTTGGCAAACGTACTAGCAGTATCGAATCAAATGGAGGCGGTGCAAAATATATCATAATTTGGCAGAAATACATGCAGGCCCAGCCTGCCGTAGAATAGACCATATGTTACTTTTTTTTGGGTGGGGGGACACCTAGCCCTTGACCAAAGAGTACCCAGCAGCAAACACAAAACATTTTTCTAACATTTAAAAAAAAAGAAATATGCCGTGTCATGAATATCATGCGACGTGGAGGCTCAACGGGTCAATATATGTGAACCTAACAGATCCTTAGGTCAACAATAGCAGAACCCTTGCTATTTGCTATAGGCCTACTATATTTTTGTATGGGTATGCGTGGGCCTACGTTTTGTGGTTGGCAAACGTACTAGCAGTAGCGAATCAAATGGAGGCGGTACAAAAAATATCATAATTGGGTGAAATACATGCAGGCCCGGCCTGCCGTAGAATAGACAATTTGATACTTTTTTTGTGGGGGAGGGGGGGGGGAACCTAGCTCTTGACCAAAGAGTACCCAGCAGCAAACACAAAACATTTTTCTAACATTTTGAGAAAGAAATATGCCGTGTCATGAATATCATGGGACGTGGAGGCTTAAAGGATCAATATGAGATATGTGAACCTAACAGATCCTTAGGTCAACAATAGTGAAATAATAGTGCACATGATAATGTTAGAATACAGCTGAGCGCACAAAGTAAAACCCACATGGGGGCGTAATAGGCACCACAGATTGAAGGTCACGGAATTATTGATAAAGATCAATTGATCATTTTGACTGAGTGTTCAATGTTACTGTTCTCAGAAACTCTGTAACATCAAAGCTCCTGAATATTTTGCACCGCCCCCTCCCGCCCCAAGAGGGGACGTGAGCTCAGTGAAAACAAGCATAGTGCCACTATTTCATTTTGTTTTGATCTTTCTCAGTTTTTATTATTCTATGTCCGTGCGCTATTTCTCCCCTAGTTTTTGTCCAGTCGACTCTAAACCTTGGCACAATGGTCTTTAGGTATGTAGTATTATTGCTATGTCTTCCCAGTTCTTCTAAGAATTCCAAGCTGTTGTTGTGGATTTATTCAGGATTTTTAGGATCACCAAGTGCTAATCGATGTTGGGCCAATGATGTACATGTCGGGGACTTATAATGTGCTATTTCTCCCTGAGTTTTTATCAAATTAACCTCAAACCTTAGCACTAAGATCCCCAGGTATTGAGGTTTATTGGCATAACTTTTTTTTAAAGAATTTCCAATTGTTTTTCCCAATTTATTCAGGATTTTCTGGATCACTAGTGTGGTAAAGCCCCATTCATTGCAAGAGTAGACTGAGGCTGAAATGCGGGCAGTGTGTCAAGGCTGTGTCGCCCTAAAACCCTTTAAATGTTAGATTTGATAATTAAATTGCCTTTGCCTAAAGATGGTTCAATGTCAGGCCAGTCTTGCAGACTATATTGAAAGTATTTTGACAACATGCCCCACCAGAAAACAGTGGGTACAATATATAATATGATAACCAGATAATAAAAATATCCGAGGATACTGTACCCCAGATATGTATCTAGAAAAACAACCTTGAGTGTTTACTATGGACATTAGTAACTTTTAGGTGCTACACTTAACTATTAAAATAACAGTCGTAATTCCATCATACACAAAACATTGACCCAATAATGTTTTAATATTGGGCTTTTGTCACAGAGAGTGATACAGCATTAAACCAACAGAGAGTCAAGTCAATGTGTTTACTAGACACACTGAATGCCTTTCTATTTGACAAAAGTACAAAAGCCCAGTGCGCGAGTGTTTAAGTGAGCAAATACTTGCTCAAATGTGTAAGGGCGCTAGTACGTAATTGTGCAAGTACTTGCGCAAGTGCTCATGTACTTGCGCAAAGGTGCAAGTGCGCAATTACGTAATTGTGCAATTACTTGCGCAAGTGCTCATGTACTTGTGCAAAAGCGCAAGTGCGCAACTACACAAGTGCCCAAGTGCTTGCCAAAATGCTTCGCAAATGTGTACTTTAAAGCAAGTTTTTTGCAAGTGAGCTAGTACTTGCGCAAGTATGCAAATAGCCTACTTGCGTAGAAACCTTTTAAATGCTACATTAAAATAATAGATATAATTCCAGCAAACACGAAACGTCAATCCAATGTTGTCTTAATGTTGGGCTAGCGTCGCAGACAGTGATACAACATTCAGCTAACAGAGAGACAAGTCGATGTGTTTACTGAATGTGCATCCATTTGTCCAACAAATATATATCTATATAAAAGTACAAAAAAACTCAATAGGGACTTCCTATCTCTGAAATTTAAAGTCTGAAGTCTAAAATACCAATGCAAAATGGCTGCAAAAAAATCTGAACCAAGATTACAATCTTTGATAATAAAAGTAATCTAACAAAATTCAAAATGAATACCTCCAAAAAAACTCATAAAACCAAGTCCAAACATATTATTGTTAGCCTACTTGAAAAGTCACAATTCCCCTCTAGTTGAAAAATGGTCTAACTACTGAAATACCGGTACTCAATACAATTTTCAAAAAAAGTACAGAGCTGGGATGAGACTAGAAAATAGCGATTGATACCCTCATTCTGATAATTATTATGCTTCATCAAATTGCTATTATGTCACATTGTTTTCCAGCTGGAACGATCACAAGTCACCGGTTTCTATATTATCCATATTTGATGATCTGATTTAGCTTAATGCCACATATCATGACGGTTGTTGTCCCAGGCTTTCGCCTTTGTTATCAGACGAGGCGGGGCTGTATGGAGGATTTCAGAGATCCTAATTAAGTCAGCTGACTTTCTCTATGAGATCGGGAATGTTTTTGTTCCATGGCAACTCCATTTATGTGGTATTAACTAGGTTGTGAGTGGAAATAGTATGAATTAATCACTAATCATGCTAATTAAAAGCAAGTTGTAATATGTTTGTGTTAGTGCCATATCCTGCGTGAATAGCTAATTATCATGATTATCTTTAATGCAAATGATTATTATCCACCGTTATTATCACTTGAGAGGACGCTACTAGCAGAATATTGCTACTTTATATGGTGGTAAAATCAGACCTAGTGTGCGCAGCGTGTAGGCCTACACGCTGCTAGTCTTGATCATGTACCGTTCCGCTAGACTTGTTCAAGTTGTTGTGTGTGGGGCATATAGGCCTAGTAATGTTGTAGAATAGACTACATGTAGGTGGGTGAATATACAATTTAAGGGTCATTTAGTGTCTTTTGGCTTTTCTGAACGAATTTATGAATTGTGTGGGTCCGAATTTTTTTAATGTTGTCCTATGGGCAATACGATAAACTGAGAAAAATAAATAATTCAATGCCTCTAACAAATATTTTTATTCAACATAAAATGTGCCAAAATACACGAATTTGTACACAAATGCAATGTCTCCCAATATCTAACACCTGGAACATAGACTGTTTTAACATGGAAGATCTCTTGGAAATAACTTAACCCCTAGTTATTTTGTAGCGCAACTGTTATGTTCAACGGAATTTATTCATAAACAGACATGAACTCAATATAAAAAGTTGCCATGGATACATTTACTGCGGTTTTTTAGTTCTCTCACGCAAACCGGTCAGCTCAGCAACGCCAGTGTTATCTAAACTCCTCAAATTGTGGTGTGATACCATTCAATTAATTTGATATACGCAGAGACGGATGCAAAGTCCCAATAATTTGAGGTAGGTGAAATATTTGTAAACAGTCAATTTGAACTGCTATTTTATAACCAAAACAATCACTCCTGAAGCGTATGCAATTTCTGTGTCAACTCAGAAACGCTCATAATTTAGCAAAAAATCAATGAAAACATGGTAAACTGAACAAAGTGCTTGATAATGATGGCCATCCCCCTACCGCATCGGTTGGCAATGATAGGGCCTACATCTATTTTAAATACATTAAAGATCGTTTCATGTTGTCCGTATTCAACTCAGCAACATTATTATTTCGATCAACTCAGCAACGTTTATGAGTTGACCAGTCAACTCAGAAACGTTGCTGAGTTGACTAAATTTAGCTTTCTGTCTCACTAATGTAATTAAGACTAAAAACGTAACTCTATAAATGTAAAATGCAATTAAAAAAGTTTAATTAAAATAAATTGAGAGAGTATTCGCTTCTGTAGACATTTTTACAACAGTAAAAAATGTTTCTGAGTTGAAAAACAAAAACGTTGCTGAGTTTACTGAATTCTGTTTTCTGTCTCAATATTGTAATTAAAACTGAAATTTTTACTCCATCAATGTAAAAAGCAGTTAAAGAGAAGCTGCTTTCGATTAAATTAGAATGAGAGAGAATTTTAGAAGTTGAGTACATAAATAAAACTACAAATAGCACTTCTGAATTTAATTTACCCTCATTATATTGACATGTATGTATTGTACAATGACCTTCGAAATACATTTCCACATTGGGCTTATTATCTTCCCATTGATTTTTTGCCTTTATAATGATGAACCAATTTTTTTTTCAGAAAACGGGGTTCAAGTGTTGAGAGATCTCGTAGATGCGCTTAAAACATGACGTTTACAACCAATTATCGTGTTTTGTCAACTCAGAAACAATAATGTCAACTCAGCAACGACATAGTTTCACAATAAAATCTCTGTTCTGTCTTAGCAATTTTTATTTAAAAAAGTGTTATAATACTAACATATTGCTAAACTATCATACAAAGCAATTTATGATATTTCAGATTTGGAAATGATCAAATATATATATATAATTCGTTGCCGAGTTGACATTTTATTTTTACGGTCCGTCACAAAAACACATATTTTTTTTAAATCCGCCTGAGATTAAGCTCTGATATTTTAAATGTGTATCACATAGACCCTACCCTCAATATCTGATCCTAGTATTTATAATTTGAAAGGACTTATTTTTCTTTAAAAAAAAGGATTGAAAGACCCCTTAAATTGTATATTCATCCAGGTAGGTTTCTGGATGCACTGACTGACGATGTTTGATGATGATGTTTGACGATGTTCATTATTCTATTCTCAGATTGACATTCTTTTATTTCCAAATTCTAAATTGATTTCCCGGCACTAGGACGTGAGGTATGTTTGTATTTTCGCCCCATACAGTACTACAGGTGCACTACGTGCTCTATGATGGCTGACACCTGCTTGCCTGATCAACAGAAGCACAGTGTTTATATAGTGGACAAAGAATAAAAATGTCTCAAAGATTTGTTGTCAGGGAGAAGTGCTGCTGGCATTTGTGTCGGGCCGATTAAAAAGCCTATCGCCCTCAAATCATGTTATATTGTTATATTACGTGTTATATTAGGCCCAGTCGAAGGCCAGGAGCCTATTAAGTTTATTGCAATAATGCAACAGTTGCATTTTTAAAAGTGCTAAAACAAATATATATTCACGATTATATTCGTGATTATAAGGCTTAAATGGATAAGGTTAGAAGAATGTTGGTCCAGCGTCACAAACAGTGGCCCAGCATTGCATCAGCATTGGGCCAATGTATCGTGTTATTTGGGTAGTGACTTTTCTGGCCATGGGAGGAGGAATGTGTTATCCCCATGGCAGTCCACATTCTCCACACATAGATGTCGCTCAGGTCAACCCCGCTCTCTCTCTGTAACCACACGCCATGTTTCGACAAAAACTGCTCATTTTGAGCAGTTTTGTTGATATAACAACTGTAGGCTTATAAACACGCTTGAGTGTCCTGAATATATATGGCAAATATAAAACACCACTACTCCGCCACATATGAGTTTATATTCACATAGAAATAGAAAACATTCAATGGATTACTTTTTCTGCCTACGCGCTGCTGTGAGAAGGTCCATGTTTACGTTTTTCTGACAGAATTTACAATCGGCTTCAAAACACTGGCAAATATAAATTACTGAATGACATGCGAATTGTGCTGGTTCAATCTATCCACTACTAAACAGAATAAATAGCCCTTACCTGTAACAAACTCTAAAATCAAATTAAATATTGAAAAAAGGATAAGTAATGAGTTGAAGTGAACACCAAAACAGTTCCGTGGTTATAGGAATGGTTATAAAATCACGTGGTAACGCTCCCTAACGGCTGATAAATCTGGTCAATCGCCATGCGTGCATACTGCGGAATGAGCGTGTGGTATCAGAGATATAATCTCTGAGGTCAGAATGGGCAGTCCAAAGACTATCAACCAATGCTGTCTCAATGTTGGGCCAGCGGCGAAGACATTGGGCCAACATTGTAACAGTATTGGGTAAATGGCACGTGTTTGCTTGGGGTGCTGCCGCTAAGTATACAGCAGGCCCAGTGTTGGAGTAGTGTTGGGCCAGCGTCGTAGACAATTTGCCGCATTGAATCAGCAATGGGCTGCGACACTAGCCCAACAATGGACCGAAATTGGGTGAGTAGGCCTACATCGTGTGTATCGTAGAGACAGGCTCATCAAGACTCACTGGCAAGTATTCAATGAATGTTCGCCAGCACCGGAGATGGTGGTGGAATGAATAAACGTTGAAGATATATTTTTTAACTTGTCTCCATGGTTCTTTCCGTAAGCATATCCTGGACATTTAGGCTTTTGACCCATGGGAAGACCAATACTGTTATGTTACCAAAATATTAAGCCGAGTTATTGTCAATAGCACTCATACAGCCTAAAGCCGGGACTCAGAGTTCGGTACACTGCCCACCCTAGACACTGCTACTTCGCATGTTAAAATGTGCAGATGGTTGACGTCATATGGCCCCCCCGCTCTCAATTTCAAGTATTGTAGTAAGCTTGTGATTGGCCGGCTGTCTTACTAAAAGTACCCTGATCGGCTGGCAAGAATATTATGGTGGGGGAGGGGTGGTGTAGACAGACACCTGTGTGTAGCCTAGCAAACGCGAGGATTTGACCCAATGCTGTTTCAATATTGGCCCACCGCCAACGGCGCTGGACCAACATTGAAACAACATTGGGTCAAGTCTTTGTGTTTGCTGGTGGAGCTGTCTGCATTTTGATACACGCGTGCCGTCTGTGTCTGGTTGGAACAGGCTGCACAGTGCTCTGTGTAAGAGTTCGGGAACTCCTTTTCTAGTTGTTATTAGGTACATTTTTAACTGGAACGACCATCACACGTGTATTAATAGCTATTCTACGAAACTCATTAGCCTTGACCTGCAATGTTTTCACCTAGCAATCTGATACGATGCAGTATGGGGGAGGTGGACTTATATAACATTATTCCACCGAATAGCCGTTCAAAAAGGGTTCTTGGTGACGTCATTGCGTTTCACATAGTTGCCGACTAATATTCATTGTACCTTCATGAAATTGAGTTTATTTTTAAAATGTCATTATTATTTTTCATTACATGCATATTAATACATAATAAATTTTGTATTAATCTATAGTTATATCTAGAGGCTCTCCCACCATAGCTGCTCAGCGGACCGGGGCCTGAGTTGACGAACCTGCTTTGGCCTCGATTATAAAACATGATCACGCTAAGTATTTGTTGGTATCTGAGCTCCGTCCGCTGAGAATATAGGCGCAATGGAAGTTTTATTGATTGATTGATATCAAATGTTATATACTCCATTGGCTTCAACGCTTTCCAGATTGTTTTTTTTTGCTACTATTTATAGAAATAGCAGCTATTTTATCTCTGGTTTTGGTGCGGCTAGCATATATATCTAACATGTATAGTATCACTTACATATTAACATATTTACAACATTTTCTATTTATCATATTATGCACTGTATAATATATAATACTGTTCATTTTTGATGACGCATAAGTCTACACAGACTTCCCGTCGTTAATAGATATCTATCTATCTTTATCGGGCAGGATCTTTCTAGCTGATCGAAATTGTAATCTTGTTATTACGACGCTGGTACTTCTGGTCGAGCCTGCAAGGCCACTCTGTTTTTTCTCTGTTTTAGATTAATGTCGCGCATTGCAAAAAAACATGTTTTTTTTTTGCCCAGCACGCGCATTGGATTGTTGCCTATTTCCTTAAAAAAAAAAATTAATTTCAGGAGATAAAAAAACATTACGGAAAAAACCCAGCTCATTTCAGGAGATAATAAAACATTTATCAAGCGATTTTTTTTTTGATCGCCCTCATTACCTTTTTTAATAGAGATTGTTTGTTATTCCAGTATATGCTGACACACGTAGGCTGACCTAACTACAAAGCTTTCCGATACGTTTTTCGGGGGTTTTAACCATTTTCGAGTATGCTGAATTCAATGCCGAGCGGTGCCAAGATCTATACAAGGGCCCGAACTTTTCGATTTAAAATTGGTCTCGAAAATCACTCAACAAGAAGGGGCTAGCAAAGAGTCTGAGCTATCGCTCATCGGGTCGATGAGCTATCGCTCATTGGGTTTACCCTCGCGAAATAAAGCTATTATTATTATTATTATTATTATTATTATTATTATTATTATTATTATTATTATTATTATTATTATTATTATTATTATTATTATTATTATTATTATTATTATTATTATTATTATTATTATTATTATTATTATTATTATTATTATTATTATTATGAGCCAATATACGGCATGCTTGCTTTAAATGTTTTAAACTATTTTCGTGTATATGCTGAATATAATGCCGCGCGGTGCTAATCTGGAAAATTGCTATAAATATTTGTGCTCGACGAATTAAAACCCTCAATAAGCTCAAAATTACTTTTTTCACCCGCCATCGTTACCCTCATTCTCCACAATATAATGTCGCTCAGGTAACCCCCTGCTCTGAGGTTACAATGCGTTATCCTGCTCACATATTAACACTTTAGGGCCTGTCACACACCAGCCTACACTCATACGCAGACCCAACGATATGCGCTCCCAGACTACAATTTTATAAAATGAATACCATAAAACGATTGGGGTATCTTTTTAATCCGTTTTATTAGCCGAATAAAACGAGAACAAAATGTGTGTTTAAACATCATTATTTGCATATGTTTGGTCTCAAATCAAAGAAATATGAACATTTTTTACCACTTGAAGTTGTGGATCGCGATTGCTAACTTCAAGTATATGCAAAAATTAAAGACGTTAGCGGCAAAAGGATTAATTTTGTTAATAAAATTATTGACCTTTATATAAAGCGTCATTCACGTTTTCGAATAGATGATCGACAACAGCACAGTCATACATATTGATTTTTATACTCTACTTACATCAAATTGTATATCCTATTGGTTTCTACGCTTCCCAGAGTGTCTTTTTTTGCTACTATTTATAGTAATAACAGCTATTTTTTCTCTGATTTTGGTGCGGTTAACATAGATCTATCACGTATAACATGTATAGTTAGTTCATTGAATTATTTTTAAAGCATTTAATAATTGTAGCCTACATATATTTACACCATGTTCTATTCTATCATATTCAGCACTGTATAATACAATATATTGTTCATTTCGATGACGCATAATTCTACACAGATTTCCCGTCGTCAATAAATATTTATCTCTCTTTAGCGGGCGGGATCTTTGTAACTGCTTGAAATTGTAACCTTTTTATTAACGATGCTGGTAGTTCTGATAGAGCACAGTCTAAAATGCCCTATAATGCCCATGTTTTTACTGTCCTAAATTGACACCCGTATATGCCTATAATAATAGTAAATATATTCAATAGAAAATTAATTGTCAACTAGACCCTATATGGTATGGCTGATTTCCCAAAAAAGTGACAATTTTTTTCCCGATGCACTTTACTTGCTATCGTGACATAAAGCAATTCTGGTCTGGCTAGCAGAAGTCACGATAGCAAAGATACAAAGTTTATGATAAAAACTGAATAAGTATTATATCAAAACAAATCGTTGTAAACATTTTCGAAATACATATATTTTAGAGGTAATAAAGCTCAATTAAAAAATTATATCGCGAAAAAGAGATAAAAAGCAAAGTAAAAGACAAATTACATTTATCATGTTTCCAAATGTAACGATATCAGCAATGGTCCATATTTGTGTTTTTGTCCCAATAGCACATTTATCTTTTTAAATACGGTCATACACAGCAACCTAGTACAACTAACAACACCTTATCATTCTAGTTTGATATAATTTGGGCGATTTTATAAGAACATCATGCTCATCTTTTATTTCTACAACTGAGAAAGTGACCAGCGACATTTGTGTGTTTATTATCGTGACATACACTTGCTTGCTATCGTGACATAATTTAGAGTATTGTGCTATTGTGACATATATTTTAAAATTTAAGACGGAATGGATTAAGTCCTTCACCATCAACTACTTGGCATGGAATTATTGTTCTGAACTAAACCTCCTGTTACAATTTTTTCTGCTGATTATATTGTGGGGCAGCAAGACCACACCAAATAATTATTTCACCCATAGTGGCCATTATAAAATTGTGATATTGTGACAAAAATCGGACAGAACGTTAATTTGATCACTAGGGTGCCCTACTTTAGGACTATATTTTTAGCGTTCAAATTATCACCAGTCACCTGAAAATTTAACTGATGAAACATTCAATGTTGCTTAACTTATCAGATAATAAACTTTCCAATAGGGTTCAAGCTCTGCATGTGACTATTTTTAGCTCCTGCCGTCACCGTAGG
This sequence comes from Flabesymbios commensalis, assembly GCA_964017125.1. Taxonomy (NCBI): domain Eukaryota; kingdom Metazoa; phylum Annelida; class Polychaeta; order Terebellida; family Flabelligeridae; genus Flabesymbios; species Flabesymbios commensalis. The sequence goes on along the minus strand of OZ024903.1, from coordinate 109,173,501 downwards.
TGAGACAGAGGATTCCGCCTCCGTTTTCTTCTTTTGCCTATAATTTTGTAAGAAAATAAGCTAGAATAACAATTTTTAGTATGTGGGTTACTTCCAGGTGGATAATTGACAGGTTAAAATATTTTTAATCTGAATTCAATACACAAGGTCGCAGAGGAGAAATGATGATGTTACGGCGTTGGGCCGTCGTGAACATTTCGTCTCCGGAGAATATCTCTGAAAATACTTGTCCGATTGTCTTCAAATTTTACACACAACACCTCTAGGGAGTCTAGTTGTGCCTTTTGGGATATATGAGCTTTAACCTACTTTTGGTTCAGAACTATGACCTATTTAGACGTTTTGACGCACACTTCGTTTCCGGAGCAGATCTCGAAAAGTACTGGGCCGATTACAGTTATATTGCACATACATATTCTCTAAGATCCCTAGTAGTGCCTTTTCAGGTTTTTGGACCTTGACCTCGAAGTTGACCCAGCACTTTGACCTAATTTATGACATCGGTAAATCCGACCGAAATATTTTGCGGAATATCATGAAAACCGCTCAAGATAGCTAAACCATGACTATAAAACAAATTGTGAGGTTTCAGGAGAGGATGCATCTTGAAAAATTTCAAGTCGATAAAATTAAAAATGGCCGCCCATCGGCCATTATTCACCGCGACAGGCCTGAATTGCGGAATATCACGAAAACCGCTCAAGATAGCTATACCATTACTATAAAACAAGTTGTAAGGTTTCAGGGGAGGATGCATCTTGAAAAATTTCAAGTCGATAAAATTCAAAATAGCCGCCTAAGGGCCATTATTCATCTCGACAGGCCTCGTATTGCGGAATATCATGAAAACCGCTCAAGATAGCAACACCATTATTATAAAACAAATTGTAAGGTTTCAGGAGAGGATGCAACTTGAAAAATTTCAATTCGATAAAATTTAAAATGACCGCCCATCGGCCATTATTCACCTCAACAGGCCTGATATTGCGGAATATCACGAAAACCACTCAAGATAGCTATACCATTACTATAAAACAACTTGTAAGGTTTCAGGAGAGGATGCATCTTGAAAAATTTCAAGTCGATAAAATTCAAAAGGGCCGCCTATTGGCCATTATTCATCTCGACAGGCCTCGTATTGCGGAATATCATGAAGACCGCTCAAGATAGCTACACCATTACTATAAAACAAATTGTAAGGTTTCAGGAGAGGATGCAACTTGAAAAATTTCAAGTCGATAAAATTCAAAATGGCCGCCTATCGGCCATTATTCACCTCGACAGGCCTCCTATTGCGGAATATCACGAAAACCACTCAAGATAGCTATACCATTACTATAAAACAAATTGTAAGGTTTCAGGAGAGGATGCATCTTGAAAAATTTCAAGTCGATAAAATTAAAAATGGTCGCCTATCGGCCATTATCCACCTCGACAGGCCTCATATTGCGGAATATCATGGAAACCGCTCAAGATAGCTAAACCATTACTATAAAAAAAATTGTAAGGTTTCAGGAGAGGATGCATTTTGAAAAATTTCAACTCGATCAAATTCAAAATGGCCGCCTATCGGCCATTATTCACCTCGACAGGCCTGATATTGGGTAAACCGTGCTAGATAGCTAAGCCATTACTATTAAACAAAATGTGAGATTTCAGAAGAGGATGCATCTTGAAAAAAATTGACTTGATCAAATTCAAAATGGCCGCATATCGGCCATTATTCACTTTCACATGGCCGATATTTGGTAAACTAGCTAGACCATTACTATAAAACAAAATATAAGTTCTCGGGGGAGGATGCACCCTGAAATTGTTTAACTCTATCAAATTCAAAATGGCCGACAATCAGAAATATTTACCTCGATAGGCCTGATATCAGGTAAACCGTGCTAGATAGCTAGACCATTACTATAAAACAAAATGTGACTTTTCCGGAGAGGATGCCTTTTAAAAACTTTTGACTCAATCAAATTCAAAATGGCCGCCTATATATATCGGCCCCTATTTACTCTCACATTGCTGATATTTGGTAATCCGTGTTAGATAGCTAGACCATTACTATAAAACAAAATGTGAGATTTCAGGAGAGGATGCATCTTGAAAAAAATTGACTTGATCAAATTAAAAATGGCCGCCTATCGGCCATTTTTCACTTTCGCATGGCCGTAATTTGGTAAACCGTACTAGATGGCGAGACCATTACTATAAAACAAAATGTGAGATTTCGGGAGAGGATGCATCTTGAAAAATTGCGACTTGATCAAATTCAAAATGGCAGTTTTTGGGCCATTATTCACTTTCGCATGGCCTTTAATTGGTAAACCAGGCAAGATGGCTAGACCATTACTATAAAACAAAATGTGAGATTTCGGGAGAGGATGTATCTTGAAAAATTTGTATTGCGGAATATCATGACAACCGCTCAAGATAGCTACACCATTACTATAAAACAAATTGTAAGGTTTCAGGAGAGGATGCATCTTGAAAAATTTCAAGTCGATAAAATTAAAAATGGTCGCCTATCGGCAATTATCCACCTTGACATACCTCAAATTGCGAAATATCTTGGAAATCGCTCAAGATAGCTAAACCATTACTATGAAAAAAATTGTAAGGTTTTAGGAGAGGATGCATTTAAAAAAAAATTAACTTGATCAAATTCAAAATGGCCGCATATCGGCCATTATTCACCTCGACAGGCCTGATATTGGGTAAACCGTGCTAGATAGCTGAGCCATTACTATAAAACAAAATCTGAGATTTCAGAAGAGGATGCATCTTGAAAAAAATTGACTTGATCAAATTCAAAATGGCCGCTTATCGGCCATTATTCACTTTCACATGGCCGAAATTTGGTAAACCGTGCTGGATAGCTAGACCATTACTATAAAAAGTAAAGTTCTCGGTGGAGGATGCACCCTGAAATTTTTTAACTCTATCAAATTTAAAATGGCCGACAATCGGCAATATTTACCTCGATAGGCCTGATATCAGGTAAACCGTGCTAGATAGCTAGACCATTACTATAAAACAAAATGTGATATTTCAGGAGAGGATGCATCTTGAAAAAAATTGACTCAATCAAATTCAAAATGTCTGCCTATCGGCCATTTTTAACTTTCGCATGGCCGTTATTTGGTAAACCGTACTACATGTAGATGGCGACACCATTACTATAAAACAAAATGTGAGATTTCAGGAGGGGATGCATCTTGAAAAATTTTGACTTGATCAAATTCAAAATCGCCGTCTTTAGGCCATTATTCACTTTCACATGGCCGTTATCTGGTAAACCGTGCAAGATGGCTAGATCATTACTATAAAACAAAATGTGAGATTTCAGAAGAGGATGCATCTTGAAAAAAATTGACTTGATCAAATTCAAAATGGCCGCTTATCGGCCATTATTCACTTTCACATGGCCGAAATTTGGTAAACCGTGCTAGATAGCTAGACCATTACTATAAAAAGTAAAGTTCTCGGTGGAGGATGCACCCTGAAATTTTTTAACTCTATCAAATTCAAAATGGCCGACAATCGGCAATATTTACCTCGATAGGCCTGATATCAGGTAAACCGTGCTAGATAGCTAGACCATTACTATAAAACAAAATGTGAGATTTCAGGAGAGGATGCATCTTGAAAAAAATTGACTCAAGCAAATTCAAAATGGCTGCCTATCGGCCATTTTTCACTTTCGCATGGCCGTTATTTGGTAAGCCGTACTACATGTAGATGGCGAGACCATTACTATAAAACAAAATGTGAGATTTCAGGAGGGAATGCATCTTGAAAAATTTTGACTTGATCAAATTCAAAATCGCCGTCTTTAGGCCATTATTCACTTTCACATGGCCGTTATCTGGTAAACCGTGCAAGATGGCTAGATCATTACTATAAAACAAAATGTGAGATTTCGGGAGAGGATGTATCTTGAAAAATTTAGACTCAATCAAATTCAAAATGGCCGCCTATCGGCCATTATTCACTTTCACATGGCCAATATTTGGTAAACCGTGCTAGATGGCTAGACCATTACTATAAAACAAATGTGATTTCTCTGGGGAAGATGCACCCCGGAAATTTTTAACTCTTATCGAATTAAAAATTGCCAACCATCGGCAATATCTACTTCGATAGGCCTGATATCAGGTGAACTGTGCAATATAGCTAGACCATATCTATGAAACAAATAATTACTATTAAAAAAATGTGAGGTTTCGGGGGAGGATGCACCCTGAAATTTTTAAAGTAGTCTATATCGAATTCAAAATGACTGGAAATCAGCCATTTTTTACCTTGATTGGCCTGACATCGCGTAAACCGTGCCAGACAGTGGAGGTTTGCAATCTCTGACAGACTGTATAGTTCTTATCTTACTCTTATACTTAGCCTCTTAGACCTAGTCTTAAATCTTATTTTAAATTGGAATAACCATATAAAGCAATTATCATTTATCACTTCATTTGTCATTCCATTGCTTGTATTTGTAATTTCTCTGAAAAACAAATTTAAATTCACGCTCATTAGATCTAGGCCGCGCATTACCAAACTAGAGCCTGACGGCACTGAGGTAGAGCTTGAGCTGGGCTTCAGGGTCAGTGTTTTAAGGAAAGCTAAAATGCAGCTGTTTCACAATTAACTTACAAATATATTAATTAATATCAATGAATTGTTTTTTTGCTGGTTTAGTGTTAGAGCATCATCTACGAAGCTCGCCCAACATTAATGCCACATCGGGTGAATGTTTGTTTTGTTGGGCAGTGAGTGGCCGATAGGCATATTATATATACATGTGTATTGGCAGGCCAGCAGAGACAAGACGTTGAATCAATGCTGGATTAACGTTGGTTCAACGTCGTAGACGGTGGACGAACGTAGAACCAACATTGATTCAACGTCTTTCCTTGTGTCAGCTGAGTGTTGTTGTGTGGGCCTATGCGTGTGGGACAGACACTGGACAGACTCACCTAGCAAACACTATAAAACTGGACAATCACGTGGAGCCAGCGTTGTTTCAATGCTGGCACACCGTCTTCGACGCTGGCCCAACATTTGGTCAGCGTTACCGTATTACTATTAAGCCAGTTGCACTTCCCAGCAAACACGAGACGTTGACCCAACGTTGTGTTAATGTCGGGCCGACGTCGGAAACGGCGGGCCAACATTCAAACAACATCAACTTGGATCATAGTACAGGTCATGTGTCTTATACAGATATGTAGGTAGGTATATGCATACTTCATACGTTCATGGGGATAGCACAGTGTATCAACTGAGGCCTACACTGTCTGGTTGGTATTGCTGGTGTATTGCTAAGGTCACGTGCCACGCGTGACGTCACCTAATATAGCCAGAAGCACAACCTCCCATGACTGACATTTTATTAGAGATGGGGAAATAAGGCGGCATTTGTATCAGTGTTCATTGGACCATCTACGCTAAAATCTCAAAATGTGGCTTCGTGGTGCAATGAAAAATGTTATTCTTAGCACACTCATGGAGATAGATATGTTAAATTCGATAAATTTAAAGTTATTGTCGTGAAATAAATCATACAGAAAACCACTCAGACCAACACCATGCTAACAAAGCTCTACTGAAAAAACAGTTTTTTTCTGCCTAGCGTGTGCATTGGATTATTGCAATTACCGAAAAAGACCCCATTCATTTCATTTTATGTTACCCAGCGTGGCTACCATCTCTGGCTAGCTATGACAAGCATAATACAAAGACATCATATTAATGCAAAAAATACACCGAGCTCTATAGAATATAGATTTTGTCTGCCGTTCTTAGCAGTGTTTACAGAAGACGACACCTGAGGGAAAGCCTCTCTATACAGCACCCATTTTCACCAAATGGGGCTATTCTAAATTTTCTCAACCAATGCCTGAATTATTTCTGCATCAGAATTCTGGTTAAGCATAACGCTAAATGACGCTGGAATTTTTGTGTGGTGTTCTAGATATTCTGTCTAAAAATGCTATAATGGGGCAGAAATATATGTAGGCTCTATATGTCTACTGTAGAGTAGACCATTTATTATATTTAGTATCGGTGGGGGAGAGGGGGGGGGGGGCGGACACTCAGTTATTGACCAAAGAGTAGCCTACCCAGCAAACACAAAACATTTTTCTTACATCTTAAGAAAGATATACACCATGTCATGAATATCATGTGACCTGGGAGCTTAAATGGTTAACATGAGATACTGTAGATCTGGTAATATTCGCGAGGGTTTAATTTTTGCGAATTTCGCAAGGAGAACAACTTTGCGAATTCAAGAATCTCACGAAAACTAGTATAATTGCGCTACTAAAGAAAAATAAAAATTCACAAATTTCTTAAAAAGTCCCAAAATCAGAAATTAGCGAAAATTTAAACACACGAAAATCACCAGATCTACAGTATGGGAACCTAACAGATCCATAGATCAACAATAGTGCGAGAATAATGCACATTACCGTATACTTTTGAAATGCAGCCGAGTGCACAAAGTGAAACACCAATGACGCTATCATTGGTCACATAGATTGACACTGGTCCCACGACGTTGTTGCGACGCTGTAAAAACGTCAAGCAACGTAATTGACGTTGTTACAACGTCGTGTGCCCAGTGGGGGTGACGTGATAGGCCCCTATCCGGGCGTGATATACACCACAGATTGAAGGTCACGGAATCATTGACCAAGATCAATTTGTCATTTTGACTGAGTGTTCAATGTTACCGTTCTATGAAACTGTATCACGTCAAAGGCTCCTGCATACCTTTCCCCCCCCCCGAAAGGGAACGTGAGCTCAGTGAAAACAAACCACAGTGATCCAATAGCCACCTTCACGGCACAGACTATTTTATTATAAATGGTCTAACTGTTGAAATACTTAATATACTTTTGAACAAAATCACAGCAGTTGGAATGAGACTAGAAAATAGTCTTTGCAAATCTTCCTAAAAATCGATTGGGAGTTAATTAAGAAAACAGCAAAAATCATATGCTAGCGTGAAGTATAGAATGTATACTACTTTGGAGACGTTATTTCAATTCAATCAATTCCCAGATATAACCAGCATTCCATGAGCCTCTTACAAATTAGTTACTATGAAAACTGTTTTCACACTGGAGCAAATTTAATTATTTTTCACACACTAATTAAGCCTACACAGCAAACACGAGACGTTGGCTCAACGTTGGTTTACTGTTGGACCATCGTCGTAGACGGAGGGCAAACAGCAAACCAGCGTTGGGCCAACATTTCATGTTTGCCGAGTTGTGGTGGTCTTGGCCACATTTTTGTTGCCTGGTGAACTCAAAGTTGAGCGCCACCTGGTGAATAACAAACAATGTTGCAGAAAGTGGTGAATTAAACTAACACAGTAAACAACAAACACATACTTAACAGCAGCACATGCTGTAAATGACTAATATTTCCTTTAATATTTATTAATATACACATACAATTATTTACACAATATAAAGCCTTCTCAAACTTTTTCCACAAACACATTCATAGTAGAAATGCAAACAATTATGTCGGTTTAACATTGGTCCAACGTTGTAGATGGTGGACCAACAATAAATCAACATTGATTCAACATCTTGTGTCTGCTTGTTATATTTCAACCCTTTACACACCGAGTCATCTTATTTTAAAATTTTCACCCATCTGAACTTTTGTCTCGCTACCGCGACTTACAACTTCAAGTGAGTGGAACCACACATTTGCCAATCTTGTATGTTCGATCATTCAATCTCATACCACTAACATTGATTTAAAGCAGCACATTCAGGCTAAAATCCCCCAAAAATCTGTATTTTATTTTGACTCCCTGATAACATGTCCATAGATTAGAGTTGCGCAAGTTTTCTAAATTTTGTGTTGCGCATTTGCCAGTTAAGCGAGAAATAAGGACAAAATTTATTTTCGGACATGCATGTCCAAAATAAGAAATATGTGAATAACTGATAAATGGGGCTTTCGGCACACTTACTACGTTGCCACAGCAGCCCCAAATTTAGGAGACTTCCACAATTCTATTTTATGGACATGTTCACATTTTATGGCCATATTAAACCAAAATAAAAATACTGATTTTTCGATGATATTAGCCTGATTGTGTCACTTTAATTACTAATAAAATGGATTAACCCTCTAAGTCCTCACGATGCATTAAAGCATCATTTTACATCCCTGAAAACAGCCTTAAGTTTCCTACAACTAGGGGTTTTAGAACAAAAATTTCCATGAATTTGGTTTACTAATACATGACAATTTTTGTGAATTTTTCACCCACTTTTAGTCATCGTCATCCACTACAAGTCGAGAATTGCGACAGCAATTCGTGGCTTGTAGTGGATGAAGATGACAATGTAAAGATGACAATGTAAAATTGGATGAAGATGACAATGTAAAATGTAAATTGAAAGGGTTGAAAACGATTCTTGTTGTGCTTAGCAGTGAAAAAATTACCATACCTGGGCATTTTAAATTGATGTTCAATTATTACTGATAACATATCGAAGCCTCAACCTTTCTAGTCCTGGGAGTGACTTTTGATGTCAGTTTCTGATTTGAAATAAATGATCCTGACATCAAAAATCTTAGACCATTTAGAAATTTTCATTAATTTCAACAACCCTTTGAGCACAACTATAACAATGTTCAGCCCATTTGACAAAGCTGAATGATTTCACTCGCTTGAGGTTGTGGATCGCGTGACCGAGGCACAACTTCAAATAGGTGAAAATTGGGGCTAAACAACTTAGCGATGAAAGGGTTAAGTTGTGTCTCGTTAGCGTCTGAAAATTACTCAGATTCATTTAATTTAACTCCTGAGCTGTTTGTTTCTATTTTTCATCATTTGAAGCTAGGATCGCTAACACCCTTTCCAGCGTCAAATGCTGAAAAGTATTTATATTTAAAAAAAAATAGACACCTTCAATATTGAATTATTGCATTGACGGGGATTGGGCATTTATTAAATATTTTTTAATGGTTATATAAAGTGTACCATCATTGTGATTGTACTGGAATATGGAAGTTTATTAGAATAAATATGTTAATTTTCACTTACTTGGAGTTGTGCATTTCATCAGGAGGACACAAATTCAACCGGGTGAAAATAAATTTCAATACTTAACTTGGCAGGTAAAGGGTTAAACCAGAGATACCTGTCAATTTTCTGACTTAACTTTCCAAAAACTAGGTAATTTCAGTCCCTTAGAGGGCAGTAGTAATACACAACTTCTGAGTGCGAGAATGTATTGAATGTTTCATAACAAGAGCATTCGTCAATGTCGAAGGTAGTAGTCAATGGCCGTAGAGAATGCAGCAAATCCAATAGCTCCGATCATACCTGCTTTCAACCCAGCTACAACAGAAATAAACACATTGGAAATTAAAATGCAGTCAGTAAATTAATGCTAATGTGAATGCAAAGGTACGTTACAAAATTTAGAAAGTGTAAATTTACTACAATTGTTGCACTAAATGTAATTGCAATCAAATTATTCACAGTAAAAAACTTGCTTAAAAATGCAATATCTAACCAGAAAAGTATTTTGTTTAACTACGTTGTTAAATAAATATTAGCAGTTTACCAGAAAAATTATTCAATTTATGTATGTATATAATAATTTTCCATTCATTCAAAATAAAGAAAATAATGTGTAAATTTGCAAAATACTCATTATTAAAGCACAAATCAGGCTAAAATCATCAAAAATCAGTAATTTTATTTTGGCTTCTTAATATGATCATATGATGTAAACAAGTCCATAGACTAGAACTGCGAAAGTTTAAAAAAATTCGTGCTGCGCATTCACCAGTTAAGCAAGATATAACGACGAAATTCACAATTTCTTATTTCGGACATGCATGTCCAAAAGAAGAAATATGGAAATTTCGTCTCTATGGTCATTTTCTGCTTCAAAAGATGTACTTCTTTGATAAAGCCATTTTTCCTTATTTCACGACGGAATGACAAATTAGTGTAAGAGTGATACTGTAAGCAGCGTTCGAAATAAGGGTTAAAAATGAGGTTGTCCATCGGACAATCAGGTCAGATTTTCAGGTTGTCCGCTGAAATTTCAGATTGTCCGCAAGTAATATATAGCTTCGACCCAGCCTGTTCCCACAATTTTATGAAAACATTAGTTGACCAACAAGTGGAAGCTCACCACTGTAATAAAAAATTTCAACCCTGACAGTGACTTCACTTATAAATGCCTTTAAATAATAATGTGATGTGAAAATATCCTCCTCAAAAGTTGGTTGTCTGCTCGGACAACCTCATGGTAACTATTGATTGTCCGCCAAAAATTTTGGTTGTCTCAGACAACTGGAAAGGCCTCATTTCGAACGCTGGTAAGTAACATGACTAGTCACCTCTTATATTATTATACCCTGCTAATGAGCCATCCCAGCAAACACGAGGCGTTGGCTCAATGTTGGCTGATGTTAGCCCATTGTCTATGACGTTGGCCTAACATCAGCCCAACATTGGACCAATGCCTCATGTTTGGTGGGGTATTTGTTCACTCGTGAGGGAGGCTACTTGTCACAGCAGGTGTTAATGTACACAGCATATCCTCGCTAACTGTGACATTTCACCGCTGATTTCACTCAGATCAGAGTGATTTAACAGTGCCCCAGCCATAAATATTGTGCAGTGCGGGGATCGACTTTAGACGTTAGAATCTGACCCCTACAGACCCCACGCTGTAAGGGTTAAAGGCTAAATAAATATAAAATTTTGTAAACAACCTTATCAAACCTACATGTTATCAGGGATCGACACTAACTGCTCTGAGGTAGTGGCCGAAAGGGCCAGTAGCTTCAGATAATTACTGGCCCTCAGCCCTATCTGATAATACTTATCGAACACTGTATCACAAAAAAATTGATGTAATGGTATGGTACAAAATTTAAATCAACTTTTAATACTCAGCCACAGGCTCATTTGTAAATTTTGACTTGTTTTCATAACATAGCCATAAATAAAGGGGTGTTAACATTAAATAAAGCGGCACAACTGGTATTTTTCATTGGCCCCCAGGGCCAGTATCTCATGTGATTTACTGACCCTTACTGATTTCTACTGGCCTCCGGCCAACGGGCCAGTGTTCGTGTCGATCCCTGATATTATTATACAAAAAAATACGCCCATGGCAACCACCCCGGCAAACACACCCTAAGTAACCCTAACACAAACCTCTTAAACCTATCACACCCCCTACAAATCCACCAGACATCGTGCCATTTATCAGCTCTGTTTTTCCACGATACTGAAAAAATAAAAACAAGAAAAAATAAATTAAAATTCATATGTACTAATTGTTGTCTAAAGTATATATAATATTAAATTAAAAAAAAACAATATCTTGAATATTGGATGATACTTGTATAATTTACAAATCAACAAATAGCTACATAGCTAGAATGATAAACCAGAAAAATGATTGACTTTTAGAGTAGCCTACTAATGCGAACTATAGCGATACATAATGTCTTCATTAACATTGTATACAACATGTTTTTAAAAGTGAAAGATGGTGACACTCACAAATCTCATAAATATTTCCGTCATAATTTCAAGTGAGTCTATATGTAAATTAATCTTTTCAAGCCTGAATTTACCATTGTCATCTTCATCCACTACAAGCCGACTTGTAGTGGATGAAGATGAGCTAAAAATATATCGTTATTATAATAACAGCTCCACAAAAATTGTCATTCTAAAAACCCTAGGTTTTAGGAAATAAGTCATTCTTCTGATAGATGCGAACTGATGCTTTGATGCATTGTGAGGGTTGAAAGGGTTAAATTATGTACCGGTAGTTTAGCATCTCAGCACTCACAGCACTGGGTCTTAACCCTTTAAGCCCTCACGATGCATTAAAGAATCATTTTACATGCCTGAAAACAGACTTATTTTCCCTACAAACAAGGGTTTCAGAATGAAAATTTCAATGAAACTGGTTTACCAATACATGGCAAATTTTCTTTAATTTTTCACTGACTTCAAGTCATCTTCATCCACTACAAGTCGAGAATTGCGGCAGCAATTCGCGGCTTGTAGTGGATGAAGATGACAATGGTAAATTCAGGCTTGAAAGGGTTAAACCTTAACCGGCTGAGGGCGAATGGAGTAGTTTATTGTTTCATTAGCTGATGAAATCACTGTTTTAAATTGAAAATAAAATGAGCATTTAAGCATCAGGATTTTCAAATGCTTAGGCCACAGTTTTTTGATTAATTGGTTCTCAAGAATTTATTTTCAAGATTCAGAGCAGGCGGTCAGCAGAACAAAAAAATGTTTTTATTTTATTTTGCAACGTCACAAAAAAAACACTTTTCGAAAACAAGCTTAATTTACATTAGTATTTCAATTTATATCAGTTTATATCGGTCTTCAGAACCAAATAATCAACTAACTCTTCACTTAGTCTCAAATTAGTAGTTTTCACCCACTGAAGTTGTGTGTCGAGTCAGCGAGAGACAACTCCAAGTGGTTGGAAATTTAAATTATTTGATTTAGCGCTTTAAGGGTTAACCCTTACAATCACTGCACCGAGTTTATTCAAACCATAAAGACAAATTTTTTTTTTCAATTTTAGCTCATCATAAAGGGCTTAGTTAGCTCTTTCCACTTCATTTATGTGAATCTTAAGGGTCTAGGCCCCTATAGTCATTATAAATATTCATTTCTTTCAGTGCAGTGATGGACTTTAGACATCAGATTCTGACATCTGAAGTCAATCCCCGTATTGAAAAGTAAAAAAGTAAAAACATTGCTTGAATTCACTAACAGATTCAATCACACACTCGGTGCCAGCGAACATGGCTCCAACAAGTGCAAAATTTTTAGCATATGAAATAGTTCTATATTTCATTTCTTTGAGGACGAGTTTAACAGTTGGCGTCTCATTTCCTGTGATGTTGGGGTCAATTCCGGCCGTAAATAAACCAAAAGCTCCTCCCAAAGCAAAACCTGCAATATGAAAAAATAATAAAATATTGGTTATCATTTCTGTACAGTACCAAAAGCATATTCTGGTCATGGCACAAGGTAAATTTTGAAATTTAGGGTCTAAATTTCAATCTTTGTGGCAACTAGAGCTAATTCTATGAAGTAGGCCTAAAAGGGTGGCGGATATAAATTTCAGTGTAGTGGCACTGCACAAACCATAGTGGTCAATCAATGAAGTGTAGCGGGTACACTATGCCATGACAGTTTAGCCTTAGGGGAAATCATGAGGTCTACCCCGGTAGATCTATAATATTTTGCAATTTAGGCAATGGTTTAACTCTTAATGGTATCATGCATAGGCCTACATGTAATCAATATTTTATAACATATTATTTTTGATAGTTAGACTACACGTGTATGCCTGATCATTTTGGTGACTGTAGCTTATTAACATTTTAAGCCCTCACGATGCATTAAAGCATCATTTTACATCCCTGAAAAGAAACTTAATTTTCCTACAACTAAGGGTTTTAGAACGAAACTAGCTTACCAATACATGGTATTTTTTTATAATTTTTAAACCACATCGAATCATCTTTATTCACTACAAGTCGAGAATTGCTACAGCAATTCGCAGCTTGTAGTGGATAAAGATGACAATGGTAAATTCAGGTTTGAAAGGGTTAACTGGCAGATACAACCCTTTAACCATTATGTTCAACACTTAGCACGACTACAGCCGTTTTTAATTTGTTTAATTGCCGATCAAATCACTGTTATTGGAAATGAAATAACTATTTAAATATCCAGATTTGTAAATGCTTGGTCTCAAATTTAGCAAATATGGGCAATTTTCAACCACTTGTAGTAGGTGGTTAAAAATATTAATAAATTACTTTAGCGGGATAAGGGTTAAACCTCTTACCACCCTTACAGCCTAAGGTCTATTGATATTTTTTTTACGAAATAAAAAGATATGAGCTTTATAGATAGCTTCATTCAATGAAAAATACAATTAACATCACCATATAAATATATAGAGGGATATATAGAGGGAGCCACCATACTTGCCACTAGGGATAAAAACACTGAATTTAGTGAAAAGAAGTCCAGAGACAAAATCTCATTTCCACAGATGATCAAAAAATGTCAAGAACTAATACATTTAGATCTAGACCATATATTTAAATTTTATTTTTCTTGCTCTCTCCTATTTTTTGGGGATAAAGGTCTGTGATAGTTTCTGGCTCTAAATTGTATTGTATAATCTAAATTGTATTGCCCAAATTAATTTTATTCCCCTGACATCTTGTTCTAATGGAGAAAAACAAGGAAAATGAATATCCACCTTGACACACATCACAAACAAGGTTACAACTTATATTATCGCCCAATCATTGAACCAACCGATACATTTTATAATGAGAGACCATATAAAATTGAATAAATGAAATAACTTTTTCAATAAATAAAATCTGCTTTGAATTATTGAAAAAAAAATAATATTGAGCCGACGGACCTATCGTGCAGCTCATGGCTGTTTTGAACGCGCAGCTTTCAAAAGCACGCTGCACGCGAACTTCTTCTCGGGATTGTAAAGGCTGTGGAATGCCTGTCATAGGTGTAATTATTTTGTCATACTTCTTCTTTTCGCCTATCATTTTGTCCATCAAATCATACCAATTAATCGGCGCGAATGGATTGTTATCTATAATTTTAATATCATTTGTTCCTCCTCCTTCATCTGTCATGTTGCTGACACTGGGCGCTGACATCTTGAATTATGGTGTGTAGCGATGGTGATACAAGCCATCTGCGTATTTTGTTTTTCTCACTCACTCAGAGTCACTCCAGGGGAGTCACTCAAAACCTTAGAATGGAAACAGTTCAACCTTTTCAATGTTATCATTATAACAGAAAAATATATAAGTAATATTTTTGATCAAATAAATTTTTAGTAAAACAAAATGGAACTTAATAAAGCAGGCCCTATATCTCAGTAACGTTAGTCTTAAATACCAAAGAACACTTGATATACCGAAAACCACTTTTGGCCACTTTTTAAACTTTTGGCCACTTTTTAAACACCGGAAACCACTCTATATATGTACCGTGTCTATATTGACGATTTAATAGCATTATTTAATAGCTTTATTTAATGCATAGGGATCCTACAAAGCCCGTTTAAGTGGCTGTGTCGTCTTGGCCATCAACGTACTAGACTTAAGCATAGAAAACTAATTCTTTGATTCTTTGAAATTATACTCCAGCAGCACCTCCTATGTGGAGTATCAGGCTGGAGGGGGGGAAGGGCTGGTGGACTTAGTCAACCAGCTGACTCTTGAACGCTGCCACAGTTTTTGATTCTATGGCAGCTGCCGGAAGAGAATTCCAATCAGGGATAGTTCGATGCCAAAAAGAATTTTGTCCCAGTGTGGTGTTAGCTCTAAGATGTTTATAGGCCTGATTGTGCCCACCACGTGTTCTTCTGTCCGCTGGGATTAAACGGTCATTGATAGGAATTTCGACTAGCTCATTTAAAATTTTGAACATGCTTACAAGTCTAGAATTTTTACGTCTTGTTTTCAAGTCAGTCCAGCCCAGGTTCTGAAGGAGAGATGTAACACTGGCTGTTTGTCTATAATTTTGGGTGACAAATCTTGCTGCTGATCTTTGAATTTTTTCTAATTTATCAATATCTTTTTGTCTAAAGGGGTCCCAAACTGCTGAAGAGTATTCTAAGGATGATCTGACCAGGGAGAAATAGGCAGTCTCCCTTAGTTTAGGGGGACATGCCTTCAGGTTCCTCCGAAGGAAGCCCAGAGTGGAATTTGCTTTACTTGTAATTCTGTTAATGTGGGCCTCCCATTCCAGGGTCTCGCTAAGGCAAACACCAAGATATGGTGTTGATGAAACGTTCATTAGTGTTTCGCCTTTAAGGGTGTACTCAAATTCCAGGTTTTTTTATTTCGGCCTGGACACCCTCAGGACCGAGCATTTCGAGGGGTTGAAACACATCCCCCATCGATCTGCCCAGTCCTGTAACGCAGATAGGTCTCTCTGCAGCTGCTCCTGATCTGCTCGACATTTTATCGGGCGATACAGGAGGCAGTCATCTGCAAAGAGGCGAACCTGCGAGGAGACCGTGGAAGGGAGGTCATTAATATAGGTCAAAAAGAGTAGGGGTCCGAGAACAGTACCCTGGGGCACCCGGACCTCACGCGAGCTGATTCTGAAGAGCTGCCATCAACTACTACTTTCTGGGTTCTATTGGTCAAAAAATTTTGAATCCAATTAAGAGTTGTTCCCCGAATTCCATAGTGGTCAAGTTTGTGCAAGAGGCGTTGGTGGGGGACAACATCAAAGGCCTTACTAAAATCCAAGACAACAACATCTGTTTGTGTCTTGCTTTCAAAATTTTGAATAAATTCATCAGTTGTAATCAAAAGCTGGCTTTCGCATGAGTGTTTTGATCGAAAGCCATGCTGTACGGGTGTTAAAATTTTGTTTTCCGAAAAATGGGACATGATTTGTTTACAAATGATGTGTTCGAGTAATTTGGCACAAACACATGTGAGGGATATTGGCCTGTAGTTTGCCGGAGAGTGCCGATCCCCTTTTTTGAAGACAGGGGCAACATTAGCCTCTACCCAGTCATCTGGTAATTTGCCCGTCTGTAGAGATTGGTCGAAAATAATTTTAAGAAAGGGAGATGATCACTATGTCCTTCCTTACAGTAATTCGCATGATGTATGATAATTAAATAGGACATAATAATAATTATTATTACTCGTTTTCCTATTAGCTAGGCTACATATATCTGTGGCTAACGCGTTAATTAGGAGCCTACGTGTACGACAAACTTACTTATTTTTCGCGTAAGACAATATTGACATGGTAATCCTATTGTCGTGTTGCCCTGGGACGGAAATGGTCCACCCTGAATGGCTTGCTGTTTACACGTAGGCCTCTAATTAACGCGTGAGCCACAACTCATCACCAGTTACATCAAAGGTGATGACAGCTATATAGACGCTACCTAACCTAATAAAATCACAACTCACGCAGCGTAGGCCTACGTTATCAGGTTATATAGATGTCAAACCTCACAATGAAAATAACTACAGTATAACAGTATAATAATAACAGTATATTATATTCTCCGTGACGTGTGTTAAACTTCTTATGTTTAGCAATATTATTTAAAACATGTTTTAAAGATTTACATTCTTTGTCATACCAAGGGTTTGAAGGAACCCTTCAGCTGCGGCACATAACATTTTTTTAAATTCAATACATGTCTGCTCATTTCGTGGAGATGCTTGGTATTGGATTTTTTTTTATCTTGCCATATATAAACATTGGAACATGGTGGTGAGTCATGTGTGTGTTCATTTCTACTAATTTCGGTAAAACTTTAAATTTACTGATCATATAATCGTCTCTTGGTATCACATAATCAATAGTGCTTGCTCCCATGGGCGAGTAGTATGTATATAGCGGCCGATACCTTTAACATCAAACATTCGGCCATTGTCTATTTTAAGTTCTGTCTTCATACAAAAATTTAGCAGGGATCGTCCATATTTGTTAATGATTCCATCCTCATTACAGCGTTCATTTAAAACATTGATTTTATTATCGTAATCTGGAGCGCCGCCAGTTCTACTATTAAAGTCATCACATAATATTATAGGGTGCCTTACTGTATATCTAGCCACTTCCTCCTCTAACATAGTAAAATAATCATTTCTTAGACCAACATATGTAGAGTTTTCTGGTGGTATATAGGCACAGCCTATTTTAATATTTTTCTGATAGTATTCTGTAGTACAGTTAACCATACCAGATGATCTTAAGTAGAGTATATTCTAGTATGTTTTTCAAATTTGTTAGCTACTAATTAATATTACAATACCACCAGAAGCTCTTGAAGCATTTTTATGTTTAAATGTTCTATTCACATGATGGAACAGATACCCGGGTAATACCAATGTGTAATCATTACTTTTCATAGTTTCTGTTAAAAATATTATATCGTATTCACAAATAAATGCTAAAATATCAGGATCTGCCAATTTGTTACCTAAGCCATTTATGTTCCATGACAGTATGCGTATTTCACTGACCTGATCATTTATAACCTCAGTGTTCACACGTTTGCTATATCTTTGTTATAATGGTTGGTACATGAAAAGACTGACCGGCTACTATATGGTTGTTGAACACTTCAGCCATAGTCGCAGTCAGTTTTTGGTGTCCCTTATCATTTAATTTTATTCCAACACGGTTCAGATGTTGTTTTGTTATGGAATTGGGCATATAGTTAACATTTTTAAATTTTGAGCATGTATCTTGTATGTGGCTGTTTACGCGGTGGATTAAGGTATTATATTTATTCTGGTTTCTGGGGGGAACTTCCGACACATAGAAGTGTGTATTGTGTAGAGCAGTCATTTGTTTAGTAAGTTCGTTAATGTCCTGTATTGCCTTGTTCACTTGATCACCAATATTATTTGTCCCAAGATGGATGAACACATCCTCGGTATCCACATTTACATATTCTGGTAGTCGGGTAGTTAGGTGTGCTATTTTCATACCCTAAGTTATGTATACACATACTGACTCCAGATTTGTCAGTTTTGATTTTTAATTGTGTGGCTAATCCACGCATGTTAGAGTCACCTACTACATATTCATTTTAATTAGGTCTGTCTCGAACGGTTGTGGTATCGGGAAGCTGAGTTTCGTTTTTTGTTATCCCTATTATCGCAACGTTTTTTCATACATTTGTCACGCCGATTATTTGTGGTGGTGTTACTGTAGTCAGGTTTATTTTCGATGATCATAGTTCTCCTTTGTAGACGTTCCTAATTCATCTTGGCTGTTAGTTTATTGTTGTTAGTGGCATTTTCTGATGGCTGCTAGTTTAAAGACTACCACCGCTGCTACTATCGCTGCTACTATAATTGTATGGCTGCTACTATCGTTGATACTATCTGTGCTACTATTTGTGCTACCACTGCTGCTATTATTACTGCTACCGTTGCTGCTACTGCTGGCATCACTACTGGTACTACTATGTATCACAGGTCTACATCTTCCTTTGTTTTCACGGTTTCGTTGGGCATACTCCCTTTCCCCCTTCTCATCACTACTTTCACTCTCTTCTTCTAAGGTTGAAGCTTGACAGGTTTGTTTGTTTTCTTCATCTAGGAATTGTCTTATTTCACTAAGTTCTGTTAGCAAGTTATTTTTTTCTATTAATAATGTATCTTTTGCTTTCAGCAGCTTTACTGTTTCTTTTTTGCGCTTTGAGATTTGGCCTCGTAGTGTTTTTAATTCAGATATTAATTTCACGTTTTTGCTTGTTTATGCTTGCAGCTTGTTTTGAACTCTCCCAGATTTTGGTGTAGTGACACAATTGTTTTTTTTTTAATTTTAGAATTTCTGCATTGCTGTAATCGTTGTTAATACTGGAGTAGTTTACATCCATATTTGGAGCTTGCTCCTGGGGTGGTGGGGTAGACACGGAGTCCATATTGAAACCAAGACAAATAGGCCTAGATAGATAGATATTTATTGACGGCGAGCAGTCTGTGTGGACAAGTTTATGCATCAATAAAATGAAAAGTATATAGCCTGGGCTATAGAAAATATATTATTGTTTGATTAGATGCGAATTATTATTTATCGTTATCAATAATGCGATTGTTTATAGTTTTATTGAAGTTTAGAATTTGGGTTAGTTTTAGTAGGCCTAAATAGAAAAAAAAAACATTTTTAGCGTGGCCGTATCGCCTCTGTCAACATTAGGCCTATATCCTTATTATTGAGGGACTTGGTCAGCAAATGCAGAAGAACATCATCAGATCATGAAGTCGGTGCAATTATCAAATCTTGAATTGTTTTTTAGAATTGAGAGAATGAATTATTTTCAATACATCTGAGTCGTTAACGCTATGGAATTCAAATTAATGATTTAGTTTATTCATTATATATCGTTTATATGAGCGTAAACCTTTCAATTGTATTGCGGACGCAAGAAAAGGACCTATGTGGATGTTCATCCCATTGGGTACAGGCTGTCTGGAGGAAAGTACAACGCGTCGGTCTGCAGACGGCCTACAGTGAAGATGCTAGCTGATATGCACATTAAGATCATCAAGATGCTGTTGCCCTGCCCTTTCTCCCAGCTGAACACAACCCTCCTGCTTTCACCTACCTCCAGGGAAAGGCGGCGACTTACCAGCTGAACGAATTGATGCGGTACGTCAAGACAACATGGATCAACAGGAGAATATGGCTTCCATGAACCTGTCCACGAGTGTGCGAACCAACAATGAAGTGGAGAGGTGGCACAACAGGATCAACAGGAAGGCCAGGTGTGGGAAAAGCCTTCTCATCAGACTCCTCCGCGAAGAAAGCAAGATAGTGAGATTACAGCGACGACTTCTTAGGGAAGGGAAGCTCTCCCGCTACCGAAGATTGAAATATCGCACAATGCAAGGCCAGATATTCAGAGAATGTAAAGATTACAGTACTAACCTGAAGTCTGCCACCTCCCTTCTTCGTAGATGCGCAGCTATCTATGGACCTGTGATTACAGCATAGGTCTACAATAATGTACTGTGACAATAAACTTTTTTGATGTTATATGCCTCATATTAACAGTATCATGGCCATATAATTAGGCCTACAAATATATAGAGCCTAACTGTGTTATCATTTGTAATATTAAAAATTGTAGAAAAAACGTTTTAATACATATTTTTGTAAATAAATCTCGTATGTGTTGCTATTCTACACGAATAAACAATATTTGTGTCCAGTTTCTTGTTGTGTTTGTTAATTTACTAACTTATTTTTGTATTTTTTTTTTATCAATTAATTGAGGTAGGGCCTACATATTTCTGTCACTGCGTAACGTGGTAACTTATGCATAGCACAGAGGCGGGGCCGAACGTTTAGGGGGCCAAACGGTGTAGGGGGGCAACTATACAGGAGGCCGAACATGCTGGGGGGGGGGGGGGCGAACATTCATGGGGCCGAACGTGCTGGGGGCCGAAATGACTGGCATCCTGCACCTTTTAATAGTCATTATTTTAAGTATCTTGTAAGTAAATATTTTATTAGCTTTATGTGGTTTAATTGTACTTGTATTGTACTTAATTATGTTTCACTCGTTTAATTTTGTTATATTTCACTGATAACAATGAATATCTGTGAAACGTAGTGATGGCACTCGGTGAAAACAGGGTTATATATCCCCTCCCCCATACTTCATTGTGTGAAACGCAGTGACGTCACTCGGTGAAAACAAGGTTATATAACACTCCCTCCCCCATACTTCATTCAGTGAAACGCAGTGACGTCACTCGGTGAAAATAAAGTAGGTCGAGGTCATTGGGTTGCGCTAGGGTGAGAGCAAGCGCCGTCTGTTGAATACACGTGAAATAGCCCATGGAAAAGCGGTGAAATCATGTGACGTTCTAAATTTAGATCAACCCAGTTCCTAGAGCTGTCAAAAGTTGGAGCAAACAAGGACATTTAGTGGTTATTTATCAGTTTACGTCAGCTAAATGATTGTGTATTTGTTTGCACGTCTTGCTGTTTGTTGTAGGTGACCATGACTAGCTCAGCTGTAGAAGCAGAAGTGGATTCGCTGGTATAGCAACTTTATAGGGGGCATTTAATGATTGATATTAATGATAATTTCACGTTTGACTTCGGAAAATTGAAAATCAATGCAATGAAATCAAGCCGCGGCTCAAGCATCCTCATTGACAATGAGGATGCTTGAGCCGCGGCTTGATTTAATTCCGGTAGGTATGAAAAGCGAGGGAGACCTATAAAGCGAGAGAGGATCAATAAGAGGCTTCGTATGGCAGTGTAATGCATGTATATGATATATTTAGGGTTGGTATGAATAGCGAGGGAGACCTATAAAGCGAGAGAGGATCAATAAGAGGCCGAATGTCTGTAGACTATATGAGATGGCAATTTATCACTAAATATACAAATATATGTTATAAACAACATAACAAGGCCGTAGGAGCGGTACCGGCCATACCGGCCATGGCCGGACCACTTTTTTGCCCTTACCATGATTTCTCCTGAATAAATAATCAATCAAGTCGTTTTTAACAAAATAATACATGGTATTTTTGGAAATCTCTCCATTTTAATCTTGATCACAACTCCCGAAAAATGACGGATAATTTTGATTTGCTGGTGACGTAGATAAATTATCCAATTTGACAAAAAAATCTCGTTAATCATATTTTACTTAAAAATCTTTGGATGATAACCAGGTGATAACTGGTCATTGAAATATAGTGACAAAAACTGTCTTTGCAAAATACATGACTATCATCTCCAATTTATATCTGAGCACCTTAAGCTCTAATTACCCGAGGCATGAAGAGTGTTTGCAGTCGTCCTTTAGGGATGTGCTTTTGTACTTACACTCACTCTCCATAGGACAGCGTATGCTGATAGAGGTTAAGAAAACTGGTATTAGTTATGCCAGCCACAAATGCCACCAGTGAGCGAGCCTTCAGCGCCCTGAGAGAAGACATATCTGCGCTCAACGATGGCGCAGAAACGTCTAAGCTACATCATGCTTCTACATATCCATAAGGAGAAAACTGACGACCCGAAGTCCAAGCTGCTGCCAACCTGTTTGCTGATGCTTCCGAGCACAGAAAAAATGTAGGCCCTATTCAGAAAGTTCACATATCAGGACTGGCATCATGTGCAACTGCAGTGAGGAGCCAAGGGACACAAACTGCTCAGGACTGAAATGGTGATTTTTTTCACAGAATAATAATGTCTGTAAATAAAATCATGGGCTTGATTATATACTCACCAATTGGCCTTTTAGGTTCGGATGCTCCATAATAATATACGTCCGGTCTGGTGACTGCCCTATGTTCAGAAGGTTCTATGTTCAGAAGGTTCTATGTTCAGAGAATATTTGTTCAAAAGGTTCTATGTTCAGAAGGTTCTATATTCAGAAGGTTCTATGTTCAGAAGGTCCTATGTTCAGAAGGGCCTATATTCAGAAGGTCCTATGTTCAGAAGGTCCTATGTTCAGAAAATATTTGTTCAAAAGGTCCTATATTCAGAAGGTTCTATGTTCAGAAGGTCCTATATTCAGATATATTCAGAAGGTCCTATAATCAGAAAATTCTTTGTTTGATGTAGGAAAAAACTTACATCTTTCAGTTTCAGGTAAACTACAATGCAAGATAACAAATCACAGCCTCTTATTTTAGCTCATTCGGTCAAAGCTCAGATGAGCTTTTCTCATGGCGCGTTGTCCGTCGTCTGTCCGTTCACAATATCCCAAATTCCTAACTGTTATTGGGACTTTAATCAACACAAAACCAGGAGTGATCACAGAAGGATAGCCCTCGCAATTCAGGAATATGACACTATAGGCCCTTATCTGAATTCAAATCCACCTAAATCCGGTGCTAGAGTGAATTTGTCCTATAGCTTTTTTCTGTTTTTTCATTTTAATCTATTCCAGGTTTTTTTGGGGTGTCTGCATATCCCCAAAATGCGTTGTATAGTTGGGTTGACCAAAACATGAGTGGAAATCGCTATTAAAATAAAGTCACTAATGAAAAGATTGCACAAGAAAGCACCATTCAGAGCCTTGTTTTAACTATAGGCCTACCATTGGCCACAATTATTTTGATAAATCTGTAGCGCATGTTTTACCTCGATTTCTCAACGATTTTGAACCGATTTTTTTTCTGCACAGGCCTTCAAGTCAAACCCTAACACCGGTAAAAGTTTAGTTAGATCATTCGATATATAATAATATTCCTGAATTAGCGTAATGGGTTGATAGAGGGACGTCATAATTTCAATTTACAACAATCATTCAAATCGTCTAACTTTTGAACTAATACAAATAAGTTTACGTTCATGAAATTTCATGAAAATCGGTTGATAATAGACGGAGTAGTTAACGAAAAACATGCGCTACTGGTTAGTTCTGTCCTAATGTGTAGCGTGGGATGGATGGAATTAACCTTAGATTGATTCGTTTTACCCGAAAAAATAAACGTTTTTCAACATGGCGGTGACTGAGAGCAATCTCGACCCAAGGTCTGAAATATGTTCATAACATTTTAATGACTGTGCTGAAAAAAATTAGGTGAGCATGCAACCGTGTAGCTAAAATGTTACTGATTCTATAAAAAAGTATTTTCTTAGGTATAACTGTCCCACGATTTTGTATGGGGTCAAGCTTCAGCCACTGCGGCTAGAATGGAGTTACCCTCTGTT
The DNA here is from genome assembly GCA_964017125.1 of Flabesymbios commensalis. Classification (NCBI taxonomy): domain Eukaryota; kingdom Metazoa; phylum Annelida; class Polychaeta; order Terebellida; family Flabelligeridae; genus Flabesymbios; species Flabesymbios commensalis. The sequence goes on along the minus strand of OZ024903.1, from coordinate 109,149,221 downwards.
ATTGCTACTCTGGGGAATATCCGACCCGAGGATATCGGACCTGTGTGAAAGGCCAAGGTGTTTCGACCGTCTGAGCATGTCTGGGGGTAATTCATCTATAGTCAGATTCACATGAGATTATTCAACCAGGGTGAATGAACTTCGCGGATTCCTCAGTCAATTCTGAACCAATTTTCCTGACATTTTGCACAGACATTTACCGAGCCATGGGGCGACTACTCTGAAAATTTCGATAAGTTTTACAAGGTATTTAGAAGAAGGTAGACCATTTGACATGTAATGAACCTATGAGATATAAAGGGTTTATAGAAGACGACAATTTTTATTTACTACATGTTAAATTGACTAACGTTTAATGTAGACCCCATACAATATTTTTCAATGAAATTTTCTGGGTAGTCGCCTCATGATCAGAAAATAATGCTTGGAATATATTGCATGAAAATTGGTTGAGAATTGACAGATAAATCAGCGAGATCATTCGCCACGGTTAATGTGAATCCGGCTATAGGCATGCCCAGAACCCCTTATCGGGCGAGTGAAGGAAAATACTCTCAATAACCCACCACGCCCTATCACCCCATGCTCCCATCATCATATGTACATCATTCATCTCATCAATTAACTGCACTGTTTTTATCGTCTTGCAATGTCACTTAAAGGACTGTTAGTCTGTTGTCGAAAAGAGATGTAAAGCAGCAATTTACAATTACATGACCTAGACATCTGTATGACCTTGATTTTTAACTACAATTATTTTTCTCCTTTGCACAATACACTCAAGATATTTATTGCTCTGAAATGTAGACCTATACCACATGTGTATTTCACTGGTCACGGTGACCATTTCTTCTATTTAAAATACGTATTTCTTATTGTAGATATAGACGGATTCCGATAAATTGAATAAATAATATTGTTTATTTGCCAGCGTACTTTCTAAACATAGGACCTTCTGAACAAATATTTCTGAACATAGGACCTTCTGAATATAGAACCTTCTGAATATAGAACCTTCTGAACATAGAACCTTCTGAACATAGAACCTTCTGAACAAAGGACCTTCTGAACATAGAACCTTCTAAATAATTTACAGAACAACGATGTAGGCCTACAAACATGTAGTCCCCTATAATATAGGGGACTACATGTTTGTACATCGTTGTTCTGTAAATTATTTAGACCTGACGTATATTATTATGGAGCATAATATAGGGGACTACATGTTTGTACATCGTTGTTCTGTAAATTATTTAGACCTGACGTATATTATTATGGAGCATCTGAACCTTCTTAACATAGGACCTTCTGAACATAGGACCTTCTGAACATAGAGCTGTAACCTAAAATTCATATTAATGGATTTAGTAGCATTCACATCGTCCACTGACTTTTAAATGAAAAAGTTCTTACTTTTAGGCCCTGACAAACGGGCTTTTGACTAACGCCAAACGGACCCTCTGACCATTCTTTAGGGATGTGCTTTTGTACTTAGACTCACTCTCCAAAGGACAGCGTATGCTGATAGAGGTTAAGAAAACTGGTATTAGTTATGCCAGCCACAAATGCCACCAGTGAGCGAGCCTTCAGCGCCCTGAGAGAAGACATACCTGCGCTCTAACGGTCTAAATAAACGGGCTTTTGACTAACATATTTGCATAGCAAATTAGAGTCCATATAGTCCATATAGGCTATATAGACTAGTTCAACAAATAAAAAGTGATCAAAAATTAAATCATTTAGAAATTAAAATTTCGTCTCTCAAAATGGGCCAGATGGCACCAGAAACGATGGAATTTTTAAAAATTTACTGAGGGGGCATGCCCCCAGACCCCCCTAGCAGCAACGCCCTTTCGGTGTGTTGCTGTAGGCGTAATTGTACTGAATAATTGGAAAATGGCCGGACCACTTTGAATTTGCTTCCTACGGCCTTGCATAATATACATATAACTGTATCGAAACCGGCTAAAATTATATATATACGGAATACGGCGTTCGCTCATCGATATCTGCTGGATCACTGAAGTTAAGCGATGTCGCGCCCGGTTTATAAGTGGATGGGTGACCGCCTGGGACTGCCAGGTGCCGTATACACTATCGTGGGGCTCAGAGAGCCACGTAAATCAGATGGCTCGTCTGACTGACTTTGAGTTGGACGTAAAAAAACCTCAATGGACGTAGGCGCAGTTTCCATCCGGCGAGACCCCAAAAAATCCACAATATGGAGTACTTGGCACATATATAAGGCCATGAATGATATCATGAATGATAACAGGCCTTGCTAAGTTACTCCCGTGGCGCGATAGCACAATAGTGCGTACTGCCACGTAATATACAGATACAGATACAGATAAAATTATTAAAACAGTTGAGATAATGAACGATAACAACAACGAGGGAGACAATTATAAGATCGCTGGCGGCCGGCCGACATTTTGTCAGATTGCCCAGTCGGCCAACAGTGGGGCCATCTGGTGAATAGAACGGGTTGTCACAAGTGACAGGGTACAGTACTGAAGCAATCAGCATAGCTTTTGATAGCAGCATGGTATATTATTGGTATATTATTTTAATTATAAAAAACCACAATAACACAGAATTAGTTTCCGTAAATATAATATATATTTTATTGACATACAACATTCATACAACAATCATTCAACATAGGTAATGTAGGCTCCACAAATGCATAATATACAAAATAATACAAAATTTAAAGCCGTAGCTATAGTCCTGTGTATATATGACATATATATAATATCATCATAAGATCAAAAATTAGTGATCCACATTCTCAATTACTGTTTGTTCACAGTTGTGGTCTTCGCCGTTCTTTTGCGTTTCTTTTGGCCAGGCTTAGCGGGCCTACCATTGGCGGTGGAGCGTAGAATCGTTAATGCAGCGTCACTTGAACGATGTTGTCGGGGTTTGTGTGTTTTGAGAAATTTAAGTAGATGGCGATCTCTTTGTTCTTTAGTTTTATTAATCCATGGCTTACTCAAGCTGTCGTGATCTGAGTGATGACATCAAAACGCCTTGAGTGTCACGTAGGCACACATATATCACACATTTACCGGCGAATGCAAGAAGCTGTCATGATCTCAGTGATGACAAGTGGACTACAATTGAAGATCAAACTCGATGAAATCACCGCTGCATAGGGTTGGCGTTAATATAATTTAAAAGAAAGTAACGTTAAAAAATCAAATAATTACACTGTACAATAAGGCCTATGTAGGCTATCATTAAGTTTTAGTACTGTAGATATAGTCCATACCTGTTACTTACAAATGTATCGAGATTAATAAAAGGGTTTTCAGTAATTGATAGTTCTCTTAAATATGATCGGTTTAGGAATTTGAAGAATAAAATATATCCTTTATTGTATCAGAAGCCTGGATAAACGTAAAAGTTTATGTTGTCGTTCTACTATGAATGTTTCTTTCAATCGCGGTAGGCCTACTCATGGACGTAGGCAACACGGTCTACCTATAGCTACCTATCTATCAGATAATAAATTAACCAAAATATCTAGCCTATATGCATTTGTTAAATTTTATTAGTGTGACATTTATTAAATACGTATGTGAAAGTAGTCTTTAGGATGAAGACGGTTAATTGGTCTCGCCCGGGGGGATTAGGCTTATCAGTTGATCACTAACGGAGGTGTGAAATGCAGCTGGTGTTCTACCCACTGTTGTCGTCAATTGCATTTTGGATGTGTTTTATCTATTGTTGTTGTTAATTGAGTTTCAGGTTGTGTTTTATCCACTGTTAAGTTATTTGTGTTTAAGGCGGTTTTCTTTTTATTGGCAATTCACCTAGACCGACTCTTATATATACACAGAGACCTTTGAAGTATATATATCTGAATGACATACAAATCCAGATGCACCCAGTTTATATTGTAATCTTGATCGCTACAATGTATTGTTATAGTATAATAGCCTATAGGTTAAATACAGTGTGCTTTCTTATTTTTATATTTTGGCTGATTACTAAAGATTCGTGTAGATGAGCCAGTGGTAACGTTAGATACATGTATACATATTTTATGTTCATGTATTAGCAGGAACGCGAGCGGCTAAGTGATCACCATGTACACACCAGGTGTCGCTCACAGCCACCTGTCAAAGCGAAAGAGACTTTCAAACGAAGCGAAATCTCTTTCGATCACAAAACTGGACCTGTATTGTCTCCTAAATAAAAAAATATAAAATAATAATTGTATATGAACAATACAAGCATATATTTTATTGTAACATCGATAAATACATCATATACATGCATCACACTGCCATACGAAGCCTCTTATTGATCCTCTCTCGCTTTATAGGTCTCCCTCGCTTTTTATACCCACCGTATATTTATCGATGTCACCATAAAATATATGCTTGTATTGTTCGTATACAATTATGATTTTCTTTTTTTTTATTTGGGAGACAATACAGGTCCAGTTTTGTGATCGAAAGAGACTTCGCTTCGTTTGAAAGTCTCTTAGGCTTTGACAGGTGACTGTGAGCGACACCTGGTGTGTACCCGGTAATCACTTAGCCACTCGCGTTCCTGCTAATACAAGAACATAAAAGATGTATGTACATGTATCTAACGTCACCACTGGCTCACCTACACGAATCGTTATTAGTAATCAGCCAAAATATGGATTTGTATGTCATTCAGATATATATACATCAAAGCTCTCTGTGTATATAAGAGTCGGTCTAGGTGAAATGCAAATGAAAAGAAAACCGCCTAAAAAACAATTAACTTAACAGTAGATAAAACACCACCAGTAGATACAACACGTCCACGTGGACTATATCTACAGTACTAAAACTCAATATAAATGATAGCCTACATAGGCCCTATTGTATAGTGTAATTATTTGATTTTTTAACGTTACTTTCTTTTAAATGATATTAACGCCAACCCTATCCAGCGGTGATTTGATCGAGTTTGATCTTCAATTGTAGTCTACTTGTCATCACTGAGATCACAACAGCTTCTTGCACTCGCCGGTAAATGTGTGATATATGTAGGCCTACGTGACACTCAAGGCGTTTTGATGTCATCACTCAGATCACGACAGCTTGAGTCAGCCATGGATTAATATGGTACCAAGCCTGGCCAAAAGAAACACAAAAGAACGACGAAGACCACAACTGTGAACAAACAGTAATTGAGAATGTGGATCATGAATGTATGATATTATGATGATATTATATATATGTCATATATACACAGGACTATAGCTACGGCTTCAAATTTTGTATTATATTGTATATTATGCATTTGTGTACATTATCTATGTTGAATGATTGTTGTATGAATGTTGTATGTCAATAAAATATATATTATATTTACGCATAATAATTGTGTGTTATTGTGTTTTTTTTTAATTAAAATAATAAACCAATACTATACCATGCTGCTATCAAAATCTATCCTGATTGCTTCGGTACTGTACCCTGGTACCTGTCACTTGTGACAACCCGTTCTATTCACCAGATGGCTCCACTGTTGGCCGACTGGGCAATCTGACAAAATGGCGGCCGGCCGCCAGCGATCTTATAATTGTCTCCCTCGTTGTTGTTATCATTCATTTTCCCAACTGTTTTAATAATTTTAACCGGTTTCGATAAATATTCATGTATATTATGATGTTTATAACATATATTTGTATATTTAGTGATAAATTGCCATCTCATATACAGACATTCGGCCTCTTATTGATCCTCTCTCGCTTTATAGGTCTCCCTCGCTATTCATACCAACCCATAATTCCAAACGTGAAATTATCATCATCATTCATGACCATCACAATGTTTCAATGCCAATGGACAATTGGCCATGACAAATTTCAATGGCAATGTCAATTAACGTTAGTCTATACTTATACTAGTTATAGGCCGGCACATGTCTGTTTTTATTTCAACCTGATACAAGCATCTGCAAAAAAAACATTAAAAAATGTAATTTCAGTGATTTTGAGTTTTAGAAGCCAAAAAAATTGGCATTTTCTGGGACTCAAAATAAAAAGAAACTATTTTAATGGGGGATGAAAAAACTTTGCTGCAAAACGACGCAATTTTTATATACGCTGCATTAAAACACCTGTCAATGATCGAAAATCAAAACAAGATAAAAGTTTACAAAACCCTTTAAGAACTAAGGCAAAAAACAAACGAGGTGCGCGAAAATACCCCCTGCGCGAAAATACCTCCCACCACCTAGCAGAGATCCAGATATTTTTTTGGTTTTAGGAGTATTTCACTCATTAAAATGGGTGATGAGGAGTGAAATATGATGACAAAATATACAACGAGTATTTTTCATACAGCCACATTCAGGTCACACTCAGGTCACATAGTTCTGCTGAGTGCTCACGTACAAAATACAACAAATCGTTTCCTTTTTCCTGTTTCTTTTTATTTTAATGGGTATTTTAATGGGTAATAATACTCCTCAGATTTTCTATCAATGAGTTTTTTGTTTTTACATACCGTATATCCCCGTGTATAATGCGATGTTTTTTCTTAGCTATTCATGTCACAAAAAGGCACCTCGTATTATACATAGATGTACAATTTAATACAATTTTTTAGCTCTCTAGCGGTAAGCTCAGCGGTAAGTTTCTAGCGGTAGAACGTATCTTTAAACGTAGGCCAGTCAGCGTGTTTGGTAAGCAGGCCTATACACACGATACAACAAGACTGTGCCTTTCCAACTAGTAGCAAACAAGAGACATTCACCCAATGCTGGTACTTTGCTGGGCCACCGTCTGCGACGCTGACACAACATTGTACCAGCATTGGGTGAATGTGTCGTGTTTGCCGACGCGCGTGGCACGCTTGACAACCACGGGCAGATAAATGACGCTGTTAGTCTGCAACCAATTCACAATCCTGACCTGTTCATTTATATTAATAATAATTTAATCTAGGATCGCCTTTCATATGGGAGTGTTCCATTGTGTACGACAAATCTGAACATGATATTTTCCTATTGGAATGAGAGAATGCGTTGATGAAATATAACAAGATATCACTGATTATATCTCCTATCGCAAATTCTATACATGTAGGCCTCAGAATGTCCATATTGCTGGGATAACATTAACGCCTACCGCTGTTGCCGCGGCTGATACGGTATTGAGCAAATGGTGGTATCTGTTAGCTGTAGTTCATGGAGCGCTGCTGTTTTTTCGCACCCAGACACCTTATACATGTTATACAACCAAACACCTCATGTGTCTAGACAATGTGGCTAGTCTGCAAATGTTTTACAATCACATTGCATCTTTGAATGTTCTTATTTGAGCACGACGATATTAAAATATGGTCTTTGTTGCAGATGAATTAAAATAATATAAATTTGTCAGCTAAATATAAATACGGGTATTTTAAAATCTGTGTGTATATATATGTAGCTTCTGCAGGCCTCAGAATGTCTGCCCATCGAGACAGTCCCGATGACATCCACTCTGCCGTGGAAAATGGAAATACAGTATCTGCTTACTTTACAAGTAAGCAGATACTGCCCTTTGGTTTTGCAGAGCTGTAATGTTGCCGCTGTTTCCGTCATTGAGCATCGTCTATGCAGGTGTCACAGCGCTATTTAGTAGAATAAGATAATATCCATGCCTCACATTTAGATGGCCCTGAACGCTGCCGACCGGCAGGCTGCCGACATCCAAAATTTAAGGTCGTATTATGCAAAGGGGTAGACGTTTTTCAGGTCATCCGAGGCCTCAAATCTTAACTCGTATTATACATGGCGTCGCACTATACGCGGGGATATACGGTATGCGTATTTTACGCATATACGCATGTTATCTGGAGCACTGACCTAGTAATGGCCTAACTTTTGAAATACGCTATAATTTTATGAAATTTTCAGGGCTCTTAGGATTTGAATAGAAAATGGCATTTGTAAAATTTGAAGGAAATCGTTTTAGAATTTACGAATTTGCCGAAAATCATGCGATCCTGGTTGATCAATCTTAATTTGAAAGCTAGTATAAATCATCATGGGATTCGTTGTAATGCATATGAATAACGGCAAATACGTAAGGTTAGTCATGTACGGATAGACACTCCGTATTTTAAAGTGATTGTTATTGTATTATATCTGCTTTATGGGCCTATATATGTACGCCTAAGGCTAAGCTGAAACACATCCAGTTTGTTTATTTTTGGTCACAAATTCCATGATTTTGGGATAGGGGAAGTCAGAGCACAGTGAATCACAAAAAATATCCTCCCACAATCACCACCACTATGTACCACCAATCACAATCACCTCCCACAATCACCACCACCATGCACCACCAACCACATTCACCACATCATCTCCCACAATCACAACCACTATGCACCACCAACCACAATCACCTCCCACAATCACCACCACTATGCACCACCAACCATATTCATCACACCACCTTCCACAATCACCACCATCATACAACACCAACTACATTCACCACATTACCTCCCACAATCACCACCACTAATCACAACCAACCACATTACTTCCCACAATCACCACCACTATGCACCACCAATCACCATATCAGGACCTACAATCACTACAACCATGGACTACCATTCACAACCATTCACAACACAATCTCCACACCACCAGACATCACATCACTCCACACACATATTAACGGCATAACAATATCCTCATGAATGAAGATAACATCAGTAACATATACCTAATTCGCTCAAATTGCTTGATCATGTTCATAACACTGTTTTTACCGGGAGGTTTGATTTTCTAACAAATAAATCACTTAAAAAGAAACACCTATAACTGTTAATGCATATCGAGAAACATCATTTACAAAAGGAATATCTCACTGGGGTACAGTGAATCACATTAGTTGGTGCACAGTGAATCGCAGGGCACAGTGAATCATGATTCACTGTGCCCCAATTCCTTGGGGCCCAATAACTGGCTCCCCAGGTCTCAGTGACTTGTTCTGCTTGGTTCACTTGGAAATATACAATGATGCATTGTAGCTGAGGTTACTAGGAAATAAGAATAATAAATTAGGATGCTATAATCACTGATAATTAGGTTAGGCGGGAGGCCCAGAGCCTATTTTATTAAGTTTATCTGTTTATTGGGGCATTCCTAAATACCGAAACCAACTTGATATATACCGAAAACCACATTTTAAACACCGACAACCACCTTATACTGAAAACCATGTATGTATATGTAGAGCTAGTTTCTAAAAGTATTTTGACAAAGTTATAGAGAGATTGCTTATACATGTTATATATTGATATATAGTATTATTTTATAGATAGATAATCAATTTCCCCGCTAAGACTAGATTCTTACATACTAGTTATGTTTTTTTTCAGCATGCAGAATATGAGTGGATTCTTTGTGAAGAGGTTCACAATGTTCTCAGGGAACTTCACTCCATTTTGCTGGTAAGGTATATTCTACTTGTTCTAAGGTATGTAACACAGGTGGGTTCGGCAAAATACCCAACCATATCGAACCTACAATCTTTTTTCTATTCTTTAATCAGTTATATTTTTTGGTCGGTTTTTGTGATCACAAGGTAAGTAAGAATGACTAAAAAATAATATCACCAGGCTCTATCCACAAATTTCACAGTCTATTTTAAATTTTCTTGTTGATTTTAATAATCATAGTGATAAACAAGACTTCTGGTTTACTTTAATACAGTTATACAGTGTCTGAAATTTATTTCATTTACATTTTGATTGTTTCATGCTTATTTTGGACCAATTACAAAATTTTTATTCCTCATTCTGCTGATCAATCATGACTATTGTCAATTAAAAACCTTAGCACACTGATGTCGACTATAGTTGACTGACTATAGTATTGTTTTCTCATGTTTTAATTGTCTTGCAAAACCAGGTTTTAAAAATTAAATATGTCTCAAATCTGTGATAATCATATACATTTCAACCTTGATTTTGAAAATTAAACAAATTTTCAGTCACTTGAAGTTTTGGATCGCAGTAGCGAGACACAACTTCAAGTGACTGAAAATTTAAATTTCCTGGCTCAGTGCTCTAAGGGTTACCCTGTTTTATTAGACAATTAAATCACTGATATTTTGATTGAAATGTTTTATAAACATCAGGATTTGCATTTGCAAAGTTTGGTCTCAAGTTTAAAAATTTGAGTTATTTTCACCCATTTGAAGTTGTGGGTGGCAGTGCTTTAACCCTTACAGCGTGGAGATTGACTTTAGTCGTCAGAATCTGACGTCTGTAGACGTCAGATTTTAACGACTAAAGTCGATCCCCGCACTGTAAGAGTAGAACTATTTATAAGGGCCGTAGACACAAAACATACGTATTCAAATGAAACCGAAAGAGCTAACTTGGACATTTATGATGATTTCAGATTGAATAAACCGTTTGGTCTCCATGGTTTATACAAAATTATTCCAGCACTTTAAGGGTTAAGTGGGAGAAAATTCTAATAAATTAATTTAGCATGCTTTCTGATCGGCGCAAGTGGGTGAAAATTACAATTAAATAATTTGCCGGTTAAAGGGTCAAGCATCAAAGTGAAAAATTTAGTAAATTTCACCCATTTGAAGTTGTGGGTGGCTGTACTTAAAGTGGGTGAAAATTTTAATTAACTAACTTAGCAGGATAAGGGGTAACTCTCTCGCTAAGAAATTATCTCAAAATTATGACTTCACATTGTGTAATTATTTGAAATTGACCCTTTTATTACCAGATCTGTCATAACTGGGGATCCCCAGCCATAGATATTATTTTACATTATGATGTCATTATTTGGTAGGGAAGGCTTGGAGATGATCCACGTCTTCCCTATCACGCTTGCGTGGCGATAAGGGTGACTGGGAGCCATCACCACCACAACCAAGTGAATCACCTTGCTAGTTATGTAATGTCGCATTCGCAGTGTAGCACAATGTCTCATCCGCAGTGAAAGGGTTAATGAAGTTATTTATATCAGGCCTGATTAGGTTCGAGCACAGACTGCTACACGCTCATTACTTACCCTGATATCAATTGATTGTTTTTTCCAGGAGGCATGTCGCAGATTTCCTGTTCAAATCAGTCCTGGTAAGATTTTAAATTGTTTTCTCTCGTAAAATGATTTAACCATGTAATGGGAAAAAAAGGAACTATTTGTTCAAGAAAATTTCAAGATTTGTTGATTTTTTCTCAATTTTTTGGGGGGAGTTGTATCGGCCCCAAAATTTAACAAATATGTGTAAAAAGCAGCACAAAAAAAGAAATGATAATTTTTTTTTTTGAACAAAAAGTGAAAATTGCTGGAAAAACGAGTGGTGCGCAGGTTTTAAACAACATGCTCGACGACGGGAAAAATGATTATTTTTCACCTAAACTCAATCGTCGTATTTGTACACTCAATTCACAATGATTTTGAAAAAAAACTTATGAAATTAAAATGTTTCTAAAAATCCATCAAAATACATACTGTCCGAATTTTCATTTGATAAATTATACTTGACTATTTTATACAGTTTTGTTATTTGTTTTCTCTCTGAGGTGGGAATTGTGGCAGAAATTCACATTGGTGGATGAAAATGTAAAGGAGGGTTTAAGCAGGGAAAGCAATTAATTGAATAGGAAATTGTGCCATCATAGTAAAGGAGTTTTAGTTGAATTTCTTGCTCCTTATCAGTTTGTCAAAGCTGAAAAAATAAATAGCCCCATGTTGAATTATTCAATTAACCCTTCATGCTGCGGAATTGTTCCTGACTATTTTTTATTTATTTGAAGCTGTAATTGCTAACGCAATTTCCAGCTCCAAATAAAGAAAAAATTATTATATTTATGGATAAATAAATGTCTTCAAAATGTTGTCTTTAGATTAGCTAAGTATCTATCACAAAATATTTTAGCAATACATGTTCGATTTATTTGGTCTGACATTTTCTTGAAAACACATATATCCCGGCAGAGTTAAAATATCAATTTTGATATAGGCTATACGGCTTGACACTAACTTCTCAATGTAAACCTGTAAGTAAAGATACTTAGCCCCTCGTGTAAATACTGGCCTGTGCTTTTAATTTAACAAATCACAGAAACAATTTCATTTAAGGTAGCTAGCATTATTTACTGTTGAAGGCCATGTTGTTTTTTAAAATCATTTTTCTGCTTTTAGGTGAAGAAAACTTAGTTAAACCTGAAAAATTTGTTCTCTCCAGTACGAAGTAAGTGAAAAATGAACTCTCCCTTTCAGTTTAACCCTCAACCCTTTCAAGCCTGAATTTACCATAGTCATCTTCATCCACTACAAGCCGCGAATTGCTCCCGCAATTCTCGACTTGTAGTGGATGAAGATGACTTGATGTGGTTAAAAAATTAACAGTTTAATGGAAATTTTCATTCTAAGACCCTTCATTATAGGGAAATTAAGTATGTTTTCATGGATGTAAATTGATGCTTTAATGCATCGTGGGGGCTTGAAGGGTCAAACCTCAAAGCGCTGGAAAAATTTGTAAAAAACATAGCAACGTAAGGGTTTTTTCAATTTGAAATCATCATAAATGTATTAGTTAGCTCTCGCCGATTCATTTGAGTACCTATGTTATGGGTCTACGACCATTAGAAATATTTTTACTCTTACACTGCAAGGATCGACTTGAGTCGTCAGAATCTGCCGTCTACAGACGTCAAATTCTGACGACTAAAGTCGATCCCCACACTGTAAGGGTTAAACCACTAAGTTTTATAATTTAAATTTTCACCCACTTGAAGTTATGTATCGTTACTGCGATACATAACTTCAGGGGGGTAAAAATTACTCACGTGTGTTCAATTTGAGACCAAACATTTGTAAATCTTGATGTTTAAACACTCATTTTATTCTCACTTACAGCGATTTGATCGGCATATAAGACAAATAAAAAAATGACTGGTTGTGATTAGCTGTGATAGGGTTAAAATACTTTACAAAAATAATATATATATATTTCCTCACTCGTTGTGATGCCAGACAATTAAGTTGAATTATAAAAAATACAATTGTTTGTAAAAGTGAATAACAATTTACATAACTACTTAGGCATTCAAGGGATTAAATTTGAAATTAGATTAGTATGTAAACAAAAATATTTTAAGAATAGATTGTCGAGAAATAATGAGAATCTATTTGCTCCATAACCAGAAATGTAGTAGGTCCATTTATTGCTTTTATTACACAAAGCTTAAGAGAAGAAACGAAGCCAGGTAACAGGGTAGCGGTACCACTAGGGAACCGCAGATCAAATTGTGATGCAGGCCCAAAAGTTACAGATGTGAATGAAGTGAAGACCGTAACACGGTAGTTGTGTGGTCACCTTGTGACCACACAACTACCGCGTTACGGTTTTAACTTCTTTCACATCCATTACACAAACCTTATATTTTTTTTCTGATGCTTTGTGAATATTCATACATGTACTGTTAACCCAAATTGTTTGACACCAGTAACTAATTTACAATTCAAAAAGTTATTTTGCATCGAATGCTTGTTTGACGTTGTGCCAGCATCACATCAAACAAGCATTGAGTGATCGCCTCGTGATGTGAGCTCTATTATCTAGTGTTGTTATTTTACAGTGGCGGGCAGCAGGTGCGATGTATGGTGACCTTGATGGCCGACAGCATCTGTGAAGCGGTCAGTATTAACCACTGGTCTAAGGCCAGACATTGTTTTAGTTGCTCGACAAAAGTGTAATATAATTTTTTTCTTACAAATTTTCATTTTTTTCCAATTTTACCATCCACATTTTAGTTGGTCACTGTATTGAAGGAGTAGCTTCTCAGTAAAAAAAGTCCCATTTTTTCTTCCCCTCGCCCCGAGTTTTAAATAATTCCTTATCAGCTAACTAATAATAGTATTATCATAAAATATATATTCCTTTATAAAATTGCTGGCCCGTTTTGCTTCGTAATATTATAACTAATTTTCTATGTAGCTAGTATGTATACATTACTGGTAACCCAGGGTCCCATTTCACACGGAACAGATTTTTCTTACTGCTTTCATCATTTGAATCTGCAATTTCTAACACAATTTCCAGCTTCATATGACAAGAAAAAGACACCCCCCCCCCCTCGAAAAAAAAAATATACATAGACATCTTCTAAATTTATAGAATTATCTGATCACCTGACCATCTAACACAGAAATCTTTTACTAATTTTATTTGCTTGGAGACTTGAATCTGAATTTTATGCAAGCCTGGCACCACAAGGGTCATACTCAGGTCTCCGCACCATTTAACAGCTACAATGCATATTTTTTATAAATAAAATAAATTTTACTTGTTAATTATGTAGGAGCTGACGGTGAAAGTTAACAAGCAGCAGTCCCAGATCCAGACTCGTCTGTATCCAGACGCTCCCTGGCGCCTCTCACAGGTAAAGTTTTAACCGAATTGCTGAAATATGGAGACCAAATGGTTTTTTTTAATTTGATGTCCTAATAACTGTCTTTATTAGCTCTTTCCTCTTTATTTGAATACCTACGTTATGGGTGTACGGTCAATATAATATTTTTAATTCTTCCAGCGCGGGGATCGTCTTTGGATGTCAGCATTTGCCCTCTCTTGACGTCAGATTCTTGACATCTAAAGACAGTCTCTGTGCTGAAGGTGCCAAGCACAATAGAAGTTTTTAATCTATTTTATCAGAACATTAAATCACAGTTATTGGGAATGAAGTAAACATCAAGATTTTACAAATTTTTAACCAACTATCAGTAATTTTCACTCACTCTAAGTTGTGGGTCACAGACGCAACTTCAAGTGGGTGAAATTTAAGATAACTCAGAGTGTAAAGAGAGAAGGATTCTTTGCATTGAAGATTACTTACAAAATGATCAGTTGTAACTTTATCAGATTTTTTTTACTACTATGTAACTAAGTAGGATTTTGCAGAAGTGGAAATAGTATTATTTTCTATCCAGAAGTATTTTGTTATGGGGTGTATCTTGATATAATTCTATTTATAATATTATGTACTTTACGATACTTAAGGAAATGTTCTGCAAGTAGTTTTTGATTGAGGTCAGATAATAATACAATTGTGATATATTGTAGGTGCGAGATGCTGGTAACCACCTGCTTCAGTCGTTATGGCATATTGAGAGCCGAGATGAGGATCATGTTTTCTCTTCAGCGCAAGAAATCCTGTTTGTGAGATAATAATTTTATTTTTTATTTTTATAAACAAATCATTAATCCTATAATAAAGCTGAACATAAAATATTTTACCTCTTATCTTGTGTCTTTAGTGTATAATTTTATGTTTGATATTCCAAGTTGACCAATTTCAGCTTTACATTTTAAGTAATTAATACTTTTAAAATATCTCCATTTGATACCTTATAAAAAATTGTGGGTTCTATTATGTAGGAATAAAGGTGTTAATGTTTAGTACTGGGAATGAGCTAATGTATCCCAGCAGATTAACTCTCTGATCGCCAATTTACCCCCATTGCAATTTTAACTTACTTGAAGTTCTGTTGCTGACAAATCAAAAGCCAGTTATTTAAAAATCTTGCTGATCGCTAACTTTTTCAGTTACCCTAGTTTTTAAACAAAGTGATATTTAAGCATCCGTGCTTATAGTGTTTATTCCCCCTCCGCCGCCGTGGGGGTATGAGAAATTTAGTTTTTATCAAGAAGTTAACTGATGAATTTTGTTCATTTTTTTACACACATGACCTATGTTCTTGGACAATTCTTCCCATATATTTTTTTGGCACTACGCCATAAGCGGCCATTTTCCAAAATGGCTGCCCAAAACGCTTGTGAGTCCTAGATCTTATTAACTGTGGAATGGATCCAATTCATATTTTATAGGGTGGTTCACTGGATACTTCTGATGATCTGATTAACTTTTGGGAAGAATCCATTAAAAACAAGATGGCCGACAGAGGACATTTTGAAAAAATAGCCACCCGAAAGCTTGTGGGCACGATATCTTATGAGCCGCTGGTTGGATCACATTCAAATTCTGTGCATAAGTTCTCTAGGCATTCCTAATGATCTGATTAACTTTTGGGATTAGTTCGTTAAAAACAAGATGACTGATGCAGTGTTCAGCACAGACAAGAAATATGTGGGGACATTTGTCTCACTCCACTGGAAAAAAGGAGACATTTGACCTCTAAGTGCGTAATTGACGCCTAGTGTTCAGCACAGACAAGAAATAGGTGGGGTCATTTGTCTCACTACTTTGGAAATAAAGGAGACATTTGATCTCTAAGTGCGTAATTGACGCGATATCGCGGCCTGTGCTGAACACTGCTGATGGAGAAAAAATTACCTGGTGGGGAGTAGTATTTTTACTGTGGCAATCTCTAGTTTTGAGTCATGTAACTGGGATACTTTTAATGTTTTCGTGCCGAAAACAGTCACAGCTAGTTTGAACTAATTTCAATCTGGCAATTGCAACACTAATGCCTACTTGAAATGAGTGACAAATCCTTAGGAGTAGTAGAGCAATTGAAGAGTTGAATATTTCATTTTCTCCTCTTTTGACAGTTCCTCGATGCTGTTATGATTAACCTCATTCAGGGTCGGTCATGTCTGGCATTACCACGGAAACGCTGTCTGGAGGAGATTGTCAAAAACCCTTTAATGGTAAGAAACATATGTATTGGTCTGTTATATGTGAAAAGTCAGAACATTGGTGCATGCGACATTTATAGTATAAATATTTTCTTGACCGTTATCCTGTTAAAAAAATTATATTTTAAGCCATTGAAGTTGTGTCTCGCTACGCGATCCACAACTTCAGTCGCTGAAAATTACTCGAATTTGTTTAATTGGAGACCAAACATTTGCAAATATTGATGTTTAAACAATCCCTTCATTCCCAATAACTGATTTTATCAGTTAGTAGAACAGCTTACAAACGACTATAGTCGTGATCAGCAGGCAGTGGGTTAACTATTAACCCTTACAGCGTGGGGATCGACTTTAGTCGTCAGAATCTAAAGCATGTAGACATCCCCCGCACTGTAAGATTAAATATATTTCTAATGGCCGTAGACCTGAATCGGAGAGAGCTAACTAAGACACTTATGATGATTTAAAATTGAAAAAAAACCTTCGGTTGCCACGGTTTATCGAAAAAAATCAGCGCGTCAAGGGTTAACCATTAAAGTGCTAAGGTATACAATTTAAATTTGAACCCACTTGAAAAATTAGTGATATCAGAGGGGCCGGTCTCTGTATCATACCTAAGTAAAAAGTGTCAGCTTTGTACTTAAGTATGTTACAGAAACCAGCCCCTGTGGCTGGTTTCTGTAACATACTTGAGTAAAAAATTAAGTTGGCTGGTTTACATGACATACTTAAGTAAATACTTAACTTTTTACTTAAGTACATGTATGTTATAGAAATCGGCCGCAGGGGCCAGTTTCTGTAACATACTTAAGTACAAAATTACCACTCTTTACTTAAGTACGATAGGCTGATTAACTCAAACCAATGCTTTATACCTTTATCCAATTTTTTGCCTAAAAATATTAATATTACATTTCCCAGTGAACAAAGTACATGTACATTGATTCTATGACGCGGTCCCAACATTGAACCAACATAGGAAAAATGTACTGTGTTTGCCAGGTTATTACCATATGTTGCACCACGCGGTACCCTGGGGTACCAAATAGAAATCCGCTATTTTGTTTAATTATTTAATTTATTTTTCAGGGCTGTACCCTGGGTACCAAAAAGTGTAAAATAATTTTTAAATACGGCAAAAATTATGTGAAACACTCTTATTTTGCAGAGTATTCTTGTTTTGGGGTCATTTTCGTCACTAATGACATCCTTCAATGACGGAGCCTATTGCAATGCAAATTGCCGCCGCATTCACCAGGTGGCGCTGCAAATCACGCGGTACCGGGGTGTTGCATCATATGATGTTGCATGTCAACCCCATCTACCAACCACAATGGGAGTGATGGAATTTAGAACTAGGCCACTCGTATTTCTTTATTTAGAGAAACATGATATTGCAAATAGCGTATTTTCATTTTATATTTTCAGAAAGGATTCAAACCACAGCTACCGAATGATGTGGTGGCGAGTTTTTACGTCCAGGCTCAGAAGCTGGTGCTCTCTGTTTATCACTTGTACCTAAATCCCGCCGGCAAGATAGACATAGGATCAACAACCCAGGTATGGCAGTGACAGTATCAACCACAACAAATATTTATGTTGGATGAAACTTTTAGCACATTGAGCACGATTTTATTATTTTTCATCCTTCGCCGACGAAGTAGGGGGCGGGGGATATTGTCATCACCATGTCTGGCCCTGCGTCCGTGTTCTGTTTCCGGACAATATGTCTTTGATTTTGAGGCGTTTGTTGACTTTAATTGACGGCAGATAATAAGTTCAGTTTCCGGACGATATCTTGGAAAGCGTCTGCTAGATTGTTTTTATATTGCATACACACATCCCTTAGGGGGTGTAGATTTGCCCTTTGGGGGTTATGACCTTTGACCTAAGTTTTGACCTTTGATTTTGAGGCGATTATTGACTTTAATTGATGGCGGATGGTAAGTTTAGTTTCCGGACGATATCTTGTAAAGCATTTGCTGGATTGTTTTCATATTGCATACACACATCCCTTAGGGGGTGTAGATTTGCCTTCTGGGGGTTATGACCTTCGACCTAAGTTTTGACCTTTGATTTTGAGGCGATTATTGACTTTAATTGATGGCCGATGGTAAGTTTAGTTTCCGGACGATATCTTGGGAAGCATTTGCTGGATTGTTTTCATATTGCACACTCACATGCCTCAGGGGTGTAGATGTGCCTTTTGGGATTATTACCTTTGACCTAATTTATGACCTCCAATTTTAAGGTTATTATCGACTTTAATTGATGGCAGATGATAAGTTCATTTTCTGGATGATATCTTGGAAAACATATGCTGGATTGTTTTCATATTGCACACACACATCCCTTAGGGGGGTGTAGATATGCCTTTTTGGGGGTTATGACCTGTGACGTAATTTTTACCCTTTGACTTAAGCCATTATTGACTTAAATTAAATTTTTTATCAAATCAAATACCATTTTTAGTGAGAAATTGATTATCAATCAGTAGGAATTATAAATATTTTTTCTCAAATTAGACCTAAGAACAAATCAAAAAGCCAAAATAAAATGATGATTTTTGGCCTGATTGTGTCACTTTAAGACAAAATTTTGACTTATGTCTGTTAGTTGGTGAACATGAAAATTTTAACCAGCAACAAAACTAAACAATAATTACATTGAGGCATTTTGTGCCAATTTCATTGCACTTGAAATGAAATTATAAAATTTATAAAATGAAAGCCCAATTGTTCTGGATTATTCCATTTTCAATCAAGATTAGTTTAATGCAGAATATTTTAAATTTCTTAGAACAAAGTTGTTTCATGGGGTTGTGCATTTCCCCCGATCGTTGATATGTAACCTTGCTATTTGATGTTGCAGGTTGAATGTGGAGTTCCCTGGTTGAACGACACATTGGTTCTTTTCACGTTAGCTTTACAACAGTGTCAGCAACTGAAAGATAAGGTAAGGATAGCAAAGATAGCGTAATATATAAAGAGAATTGAGAATACCTTGGAAAAAGTCTGCATTGATTGCAGATGTTGAGATCCCTAAGCCTTTCATAGCTCAGTTCATTTTAACCTTTTGCCTGCTGATCACGACAATAGTTCGTCCCCTTAGAGTTAGAAGGTGCTAAACTGCCACTTTGTGAAGTGGCAGTTTAGCACCTTCTAACTCCAAGGGAACAAGTGTTTATAATCGATTTTATTAGCCAATTAAATCACTGTTATTGGGAATGACATGACTGTTTAAACATCAATATTTGTAAATGTTTGGTCTCAAATTTAACAAATGATGCAACACGCGGTACACCGGGGTACCGCGTGATTTGCAGCGCCACCTGGTGAATGCGGCGGCATTTTGTGTTGCAATAGGTTTTTACCAATAGTCCTTAGAGACGAAAATGCCCCCAAAACAAGAATATTTTGTAAAATAAGAACGTTTCACATCTATTTTTGCCTGCTTTAAAATTATTTTACATTTTTTTTGTACCCAGGGTACAGCCCTAAAAAAATTAATTAAATAATCAAACAAAATGGCGGATTTCTATTTGGTACCCCAGGGTACCGCGTGGTGCATCAGATGTGAGTAATTTTGAAGTGCTTGAGGTTGTGGATCACGGTAATTAACTTAATAATGGTTAATATTATATAATTTATGTCCAGATTTACTGTTTTGGTGCTGTCTATTGTTGTAATTATTATTCAATAATTCGATGTAACTGCTCTACAGTTACTATTATTTATACATTCTTCACAAAACATTCTCAAACAATTTTCAGATTGGTTACCATGGTCGATTGCAAAATTTGGCTAATTTGTATATCCAAGATGGCGGCATCTTACTATTAGACTCTCTAGAGTTGCCAAAATTTATTCAATCTTCATGAAACTTTCTCATTCCATTCTTAAGCTGATTACCCTCTTAATTTTAGTAATTGACTAATTTGTAAGCCAAGATGGCTATCGCAAATCTTACAATTTGATATAAAACCTCTACACTCTCTAATATTTATCAGATATTCTCAAAACTTTGTCATTGTCTGACTGATTATCCTATGTAAAATTCAAAATCTACTGATTTAATTTTGTATATCCAAAATCATACAAATTGATGTACTATATTAAAAATTGCCTCAACTATAATATATCACTACTGAATTTGCAGTAAATTTTTTATTGTGGAATGTGGAAACTTCCATTTTGCCATGCAAATATAACATCCAGTTTAGCCCATACTGCGCGGTGAACGACTTAAGACGTCAAAATCTGACTTCTGTAGACGATAATGACGTCTAAAGTCAATTCCTGTACTGAAAGAGTACAAATATTTATAATGGCCATATTATAGATATTCAAATGACACGAAAAAAGCTACTGTTAAGACATTTATAATAATTTCAAATTAAAAAAAATTTTTTGGTCTCTTGGTTTGTATAAAAATATGTCAGCGCTTTCAGGGTTGGACATCTGAGGAGGTATATTATATATATATATATATATTTGTTTCAGGTGACAGTATTTCTACAGTACGAGGCAGAAACCAAGTTCACGATTAGACCAGAGAAACTGCTCTGCCATAAGAATGTTTCTAGTCAGATAAAGTCCTCCTCATCAGATAAACCACTCATCGACCTCGGCGGAGAAACCATCAACTTTGATGAGCCTGTCTCGTGTAAACCAAATATTCCACTGATCCAGTTCTCCATTGACGGGGAAGATCCGATATAAATCATTCCATATTCTGTATCAAGAGTACTTCATCCAGGCCTATTCAAGAAAAGATCCCACAGTGTTATCATTACAGTATCTACCTGTAGCCCAGCAAACACATTGACCCGGTGCTGATTCAACGTTGAATCAGCACCGGGTCAAAGTGCTGTGTTTGTAGGCCTGTTCAAGAAAAGGGCACAACAGCTTCCTGAAGCTCCCCCTTCTCCACTGTTTTCTTTACGGACCTGTAGCCCAATGAAAACCAGACCTGTTCACTTTGAACGTCATAAATAACTCTCTCCACTTTGTATGAATACCCACTTTGACCAATAAAAATATTGTAAACATTTTCTGTACGCAGACCACTGGCTCTATATCCATCTGTATTTTAGATGGGCATTCTCTGAAATGGGCTTTAGAAATGTTGTAGAATTCCCTAGAATGTTTCCCATATTTCTGCTTTTTGCATAATGGTTGAAACAGACCCCACCCAGCATGCCGCATACCTTTGTTTCTGACCCTTCACCTGGAGTAATATCTACAACAATATACTGTATTTATTTTAATAAATGCCCTTATTTCAATAAAAGCCCATCCATTTGAAAATAAAATCCACGATCATGTACACCATATGATCATTGAAAAACTAGTCTTTATCAAAATAAATACGGTATTACAAATGTAACATACGAAAGAATTCTGGGGGTGGACCAATTAAATCACCCCCCCCCCCCCAAATCAGTTTTGTTTTCGTTATCCTGGCAAAGCCCTTGAAGATTTTAATCTCAAAAGATTCCCGCACCGAAATGATCGATTCCAGCTTTTGCGGTAATGGTCATCTTGTTGTTCTCACAGGATAAACTATTTAAGTGGATAAAGCAGAGGGGTTGTATTTTTATGCAGTTGACCTTGACAGCTGATTGGTTGTGACGGACATCTTGACCAATCAGCTACTTGAAATCATTCTCAATGTTTCCAAGCTTTTGAGGTTTGGCTCTTAAACTGTTTTCGTATATTGTATTGAATCTCTCCTATGTAATTTGTACACATACACTTGATTATGTGGATTGCATTAAATTTAAGTTCATCTGAACTTATTGTCTATTGACATCACAGGGGTCTAGATCACTGTGATCTGTCAATAGACAATAAGTTCAGATGAATTTAAAAATCATTGAATGGTGATTTTGATATCTTGTAAAAATTGTGATGAGTAGTCCACGTGTATAAACATGTAATGAAATACACATGTTTTTATTAGCTCAGGTGGTACGATTTCAGAAAATGTAATGCCATATATTATATGTTCAAGTTTGTGAGTTCATTGAGTCACTTATGTTTGTTATATATATCACACCCACAACTGTTAATTTGTTAAGAAATGTTATGAATTATGTTGCATAATCAAAGAATCATGGTCACAAATGAACACCTGTTCAACTAAATATAGTTATTATGTCAAAATGTTCACCTGTCAATTGTTTAAATCATGTACTCTCCTCCCAAGGTCACCCTGTCACGTGTAGGCACCACATTAAATCCCCCCGGGGGTACCCCTGGTGGACTACCATCGATTAGTAACATAAGTAAACCTTCCTCAAAGTTGCATTTTTTACCTGCTATATACACAGACAATTGTTTCAGAAGGTAACTTTTTTCATTGTACCACGTGACGACTACTGCTCACCCACCTAATACAAGCCCTGCATGTTCACCACTTTGCTAACATTGAGTCATACTGTAAAAAACAGTTTGTTGTGCAGTTTGTTGTCTAGTTCATGCAGTTTGTCTGAATATTATCCTAATAACATAGTTTAATAACATAGCTTAATATCATAGCATAATGTATAATGCCATTATAATGCCAAAGTATACACCTACCAGTATTATCTTGCTACATGTATAGCCAAATGGAATTGAAAGATTGCATCCATGATATGAAAAAACAGGTAGAATCTTTTAACTCTCTTGAAGTCCTAGTAAGCTGCAAATGCTGTTGTTAAATATTTTAAGATCAAACGAAACATCCCTTGCTATAGCACATGACCAGGATTGAAAACCATTGTGACCAAAAAGTTAATGTATACATTGTTAAATTATCTGATTTAAATTTTGAACCCTTTCAGTGCGGAACTGTTGTTTCTCGCACTCTGGCAGTGTTTGGCCTGCTTGAGAACAAGTCGGGATAATCCCGCACTCGCACTGTTTGCCACGCGCTGGACCTATCACATCTATGATAATTTATGTAACATATATTCAAAACAAAGTAGTATGTTACTGCCACTATGATGAGTTTTCCACAAGCTTAATTTTATTTGCCCACAAAAGAGTTTCAAAATGTATTGTTTATTTAAGCGTCACAGCACCTGTGTAAAAATATGTCTGGTGATTCCTGTCAACATTTGTCAGTGATGCGGCGGCGCTGGTGGAACATTCAATTTCCAAATGAATCCTGATGTTTATAAATAGTTTTAGTTCTATATCATTCATTTTTTTGTATTTGTTGTGGAGAAAATACATAGAGGTCCCTGGTATCGTGCGAGTGTGGAGATTATGGCACTGGTTCAGTTCACCAGGGCGAGCCCTGCGGACTCGGCCCGGTGAACTGAACCAGTGCCATAATCTCCAGACTAGCACTCACTCGGGAACTTCATCCATATATAGACGTCAGAATATGATTGTCTATTGCATAATTTTGATTATGGTAAAGTGGAAATTGCTGTTGGTTGAAAAGCAATAATGACACGCATGTTCAATGAAAGGGCAATAACTTTCATACACAATTGTCTCTCAACTATAATGCTACAATGAGAATTACTATTATATTTAGCATGAATTTATATTTCATTTATTTGTGATAAGAATGATATACATAGACCTCTATATCTATTACATTTATGTATTTGTATCATTTTATGTTTATTAATTATTATATTATCATGTTTTTGTATCATGTACCATTATATCATTATAGTAATCATTGATTAGTTGTTACATTTGCCTTTGTGCTATTTTAATGAAGATTGTATTTGTATTGAATATATTACATTCAAGGTGATTACCAAGGCTGAGTGAATCCATTTTGAATAACACCACATATTTATATCCCCAGCTTCAACTGAGGAAAAATATTTATATTTGAGAAAAAACAAACATCACCCGAGATAATTTTTAGATTATACATGTATCACCATCTACCACAAAATATTTCATTTTTGGTGTAATTTTAATAGCTTTGAAACTATAATATAATATGTGAATTTGTGGGCTTTGGAGATGAAAGGCTCAGTCAACCTTGGTCATCTACTGCTTTTACGCGGATAATCTATGCAACGAATGTATTTAGATTCTTTATTTGTTTGTAAGCCCTAAATCTGCCATGTGAGCATTGTTATTGACAATCCTAATGACAGGTTTTTTCATATTGCAGTTAATACAGCAGACAGCTTTCTAAAACTGTATTTGATTATATTAGGGATGAAGCATAGGTTCACAAAGTTCTCACGCCATCCCCCCCCCCCCCCCAAAAAAAAATAAAGACTTGGTTACCATACATAAAATAATTTTGCAATATGTACAATCGTACAATTTGAAGCCAAACATGACAAATTTGTTGCTCATTTTTCCTTCAGAAGGAGAAATGAGAAGTTTGAAGACGTTTCGTAGACGTGATCATTGCTTATGATGGTTGAAACCGCCTGTCCCGATTATATTCAGGTTTTACATTTTTTTAGCACATTACGTATCAGCTTGTAAACAATCCTCAAGATAAAACGTGATATCAATCGGCAAGATTTGAAAATAGTTGACCTCCATTTGTCACATCTAAATAATTTTCACCCACTTGAAGTTATAGATCGCGTGAGCGACACACAACTTCAAGTAGGTGAAAATTCCAATTGAATAATTTGGCGGGCAAAGGGTTAAAGATGAATATGGAGGCTGAAATCTTTCTGAAGGAGAAATAAGAAGTCTAAGACGTTTACAGTAGACTTGATCATTACTAATTATAATGGTCATCCCTTTAACCGCCGGTTCCGATTATATTCGGTTTTTAATTTTTTTAGCACATTACATATCAGCTTGTAAACATGTTAAAGATAAAACTAGATATCAATCGGCAAGATTTGAAAATAGTTGACCTCCATTTTGTCAAATCTGAATAATTTTCACCCACTTGAAGTTGTGGATCACGTCAGCGAGACACAACTTCAAGTGAGGGAAAATTCCAATTGAATAATTTGGCAGTTAGAGAGTTAATGATGGATGAGGAGGCTAAAATCTTATAGAGCGACGGGATATATTAGTTAAATTTTTTTCTCCACGTTTTTTTGGTAACCACGGTAATGCTATAATTGGCAACAGGTGACCCACCACCACAGAATGCTATATCTATGTTGGCGCTAATTTGACTTAGTGGTGGAATCACACCCATCCGCCCTCCCAAAAAACAAATCAGTCAATGGCCCCTTATGGTTTGTGCTCTGAACAGAAAAGTATTATTTATAGCAATAGATGATGCACAGTTCTGTAGACATCATCATTTATAAATGTCGCACTAAATAATCAGGATTTTAATTCACCTTTTGAAGGTAATAAGGTCATAATATTAAGCGGGTTGTTTTGCAATAATTTTTTTCATGTACCTTGTATACACATAAACTGACCTCATACTCTCGTACATATACCCAGGTGTGTATGCGTATTTATATAATATGTATGTATTTAGACATGTAACCATTGTAATCAATAGATTTGTATTTAAGCCTTTGTGGAATTAGAAACGCTTATCCCCGCCTGCTGATCACGACAATAGTCGTTTTCAATTTGGTGATTAATCACAATAATTGGGAATGAAATAAGTGTTTAAACATCGAGATTTGCAAGTTTTTAGTGTCAAATTGAGCAAATAGCAGTAATTTTCAGCCATTTGTAGTTTTGGGTTGCGTTAGCGAGACACAACTTTAAGTGGGTGAAAATTACAATTATTTATATTAGCGGGATAAGGGTTAACATACAGGTGTGAAGAAATCATTGATAAGAAACAGATGGTTTATGATAACGATTTGTGTCTGTGTCTGATCAAAATGGTGGATCATTTATGTGGAACCGAGCATTAAACAGGGGCCGGTTTCTGTATCGTACTTAAGTAAAAAGTGTCAGCTTTGTACTTAAGTTCGTTACAGAAACCGGCCGCAGGGGCCGGTTTCTGTAACGAACTAAAGTAAAAAATGAAGTGGGCTGGTTTACGTAGGATACTTAAGTAAAAAGTAAACTTTTTACCTGAGTATGTTTTAGATACTGGAGCCAGTTTCTGTAACATACTTAAGTACAAAATTAACACTTTTTACTTAAGTACGATACAGAAACTGGCCCCTGATTAAAGTTTCAGTGATCTGTAGTTAGTGTAATTTCCAGTTTAAAATGATAATTTTATTTATTTATTTTATAATTTCCAAAATTAAACTGATTGCTTTAAAAAAAAGTTTTTTTTAATGTATCGATCTTTTATTCGGCCTGGACCCAGGGGCCGTATTCTCGAAAGAGTTAAGATCTTAATATTTGGGATTATCTCAAATATTAAGAATTTGAGAATATCTCAAATATTAAGATCTTAAGTTTAAGATTAAGTGTAAGCGCTATTCTCGAAATATTTAAGATGCGAATTAGCGTAACTTTCCTCTTACAGTTACGACAGCTCCCGACCTACCCTTCACTGGCATTTCTGCTTGTGACGTCATACTTTATGCCATGTTGACTTAAGGAATGTTTTCTATAGTCTATAAATGATTTATTATCACAAAATGTGCGTCACAGGGGCTTCACGACAACATCACGCTTCCGTGTTGATCAGATCCACCCCCCTCCCCATCCATATCCATAATGTCTGTGATGTGGGATTTTTTGTCTGGTAGGCTAGTCTACACACTCATTAGTAGGCCTACTTTTAATTATATGACGCCGTGGCCTAATGGTAGAGTTGTTAACTGATAAGTTAGAAGTAGAAGGTTTGAGTCTCATCAGGGTTCAATTCTTTTTCCACATTTTTTTCCCTCATTTTTTGTAGACTAGGCAATAAGACTAGACTAGACTAGCCTATATCAAATACAAAAAAAAACCTAATTAATTTATTGGGCGACATCATGCGATATGACAAGGCACATGAATCAAAGTACACGTTTCCGTCACACCTAAATTCTGCCATTTTTAGTAAAACACAGGGAGTTAAGATCTTAGCTAAGGTTAAGTGTAACTCGTTGGAGAATAGCAAATTAAGATCTTACTTAGCTACGACAATCTTGACTTGATTTAAAATAAGATCTTATCTTAACTATCACTGTACGAGAATACGGCCCTAGGCTACTTTGTTGTCGCCTACATGGTACAACTAAAAATCTTGATTGGCCGGAATATCATACGTAACGTCATAAATTGACTTCATGTTGACCTTCCCAGCGATCCTTCTTAAATTGGTCACGCAGCCATGCACATCAATTGGAACAGAAAATAAAAATCAGAATAACATGTTTTGTTTACTCTATGGTATGGCGGCCATGACAAGTCGAGATACACACCTAATAATATTCTCCTATATATAATGGTTATATATATAATTGAGTCTGTGTGCATTTGCTCTGCTTACAGCCATACATCTAACTCTTGAGTTAATCAATTTAAATTTCTAGTCACTTGAATTTGTGTCTCGCTACCGCTATCCACAACTTCAAGTTACTAAAAATTAGTAGCTGTGCTTACAGCTAATTATATTTCTTGCTCTGAGTTAATAAATTTAATTTCTAGTCACTTGTGTGTCTCGCTACCGCGATCCACAACTTCAAGTTACTAAAAATTAGTTTAGTTGCGAAATTTAATTTGAAGTGTATATTATCTCAGATTTGAATTTTTAGAAGCTGGTTATATACCTAAGATCATCAAAACCTAAGATAAAAATACCACAGTGGAGTATAGTGGACACCAGTGCTCTGAGGGGCAGATACTGCTGTTTAGCTTTGCCATCTCCTTGACTCTCTCTAATCTCTGTTTTTTATACTGTTGATTGTTTGTAAGCATGTTGCTGAACGTACTACACTAGTTGTGAAATCCAGGGGCAGCCCCAGGATTGTAGTTATACATATCATATCTGAGTTTGTCTCTAGAGGTTGTTCAAGGTGATAGGATAAGCATAGGACAGGGTGATAGGATGAGCCTAGGTCGACAACATAATATTCGTAATAAATGTGCTTGTAATATTTCAAAGTGAGATCATTTACTGTAATTACCACTACTGTATATATATAGTAAAAAATAAGACTTAAATGAGATATTTGTTAAATTTTTTAACCCATTGAGAAAAATAGTTTCCTATGCTATGTGCATGTTTTAATTGAAACATGACTTTGATAATTGGGTATATTGTGCGGGTGAATAAAAACGTATACATAACTTTTTTCTGAAAGGTTTTACAATCATCCACAACAATTTTGGAGTCTTATTTACATACACACATAAAATTTTACTATACGTTTTAAGTTGCGGTAAAGTTATCAATAACTAAACAATGGAATGATGTGAAATTTTGTATTGATCACATCACAAAACAGAGTTGATTGTGAATATATGATATATCTGTCTAGCATATTACATGTAGTAGGCTATAAGGGTGAAATATTTGGATATTGCTGTGTATGGTCGTTAGATACCTAAATAGAGCTATGCAATTAGTGTTTTTGTTGTCAAACATTACATAGACATATCATCCAGTTGTGTGTTTATAAGCTGTGTGTAGAGACATTGCACTGTAGAATACGTCAATTGTGATGATGCCGTTAAATTGTGAACGTCTCACTCATTTAACAGGAATAACGGCTGTGGCCACTCAACTAGACTATAATCACTCTGCCATAATAATCAGTGAGTATGATAATCACATTGTTAATTAGGTCATGTGCTACAAAGTAAAATACAATCATCTAACTGTTTTTTTTGTTCTGTTTTATTGATTATTTGTTTGAAAAACATCATCATTGCATCTATATTTGATGAAGAGTACGACAAAGAAAGAAAATATATGAGATAACTTTATCAGGCAAATGCTCACCTAGTAGGGCATGTAACAGAGTTCAGTATTAATGATCTTTGTGGTGTGACAAGAGAGAAGGAAATATTCATGATTCCAAAACTATCATCGATTTCGTAGATTTGTTATAATAAGTGGGCATAACCTAACATCAGTGCTCTTTATATTGGTACAGATTTGTTGGAATAATTATCAATACTTCACTTTTACAGACCTTACTGGAAGTGACATATGTCGTATTATGGTCACTTTGGATTATAAATGCTACCCACTTAAAGTTGGGGGTCATGGTAGCAAGACCCAACTTGATGATGGAAAAAAAATAATTCAACAACTCGGTGCTTTAGAAGCTAATTGAACGAGAAATAAATCAATCGGCGGCGGCGGGAGGTGGTAAACATAAGCAACCACAATAAACGTGGGATGACAATCAATAAAATAATACATTTATAAATGCAAATATAACAACAATTATGCCCTAATACATGGTTTCCCACTTTTGACTCTTATGCCTTAGGAATTAATTTCAAAGTAGGTGGGTCGTTATGATTTGCTGATTAAACAATACAGCGGCACACATGCGTAACGTAAATATTTTGATTCAGTGAAGCAACGGTGGCCCACTGCTCACGACGTTGGACCAACAGTAAACCAACATAGATTTAACGTCTTGTGTCTGCTGGGAGTAAACGACCCACATACTTCAAAATCAAGTCCTTGGCTCACAATTTATCAATGTATAAAATTGACGGAACAGGCCGAAATTAATTATTTTTTTAATCAAAAATTGTGATTGCAGGTAGGTGTTAATACCAAGGTGTTTTATTCAGTGATTTTCGTGAATACAATTTTTAAAATCCTGGCACTTAGGCCTACTGTATTATTCTTAAAACTATGGAAACAAAGGGTTTTTTCAATTTAAAATCACCAATGTCTTAGTTAGCTGTTTCCGCTTCATTTTGAATACCTATGTTATGGGTAATTACAAATAATTTTACCCTTACAGTGCGGGGATCGACTTTTAACGTCAGACTCTAACGTCTACAGACGTCAGATTTTGACGATTAAAGTCGATCCCCACACTAAGGGTTGGTTACAGCCATATTGGACAGACAAATCTCCAATGTCTTCATCCGCAAAGGTGTGATTCTGTGCCATTTTGACAAAGAGCAGAAACATTTTAAACCCGACAACATTACACAATATGAACACACATGCCACATTTAAATTGCTTAGAAAAAAAGACTGTCTCAAATTAATTTAAATTCTTGTTTTGACTTCATTTTCACCTGATTTGCGAACTTAACAGAGCTATCAGTGAAATACATTTGGTATAAATTTCTGAGCAATACTGTAAAAAATGTTGTATTATAATAACAAGAAAATCATAATAAATGTCTCGTTTAGCTTTTTCTGATTCATTTGAATACTTTTAACCTGAAACCCTGAATAGAACAGGGCCAGAGAATAGAATAGGCCAGAGTAAAACATTGGCGATTTTTTATCAAGTCGCTGATATAAAAGGTTGACAATATTTCCATGTTTAAAGTAGGCATAGTTACCTGTATGTAAAGTTTGATATACATTCCAGTACCAGGAAAATGTTATGGCCTTAATTGTCGTAGACAGACGGAACAACAATAGTCTCTTTCAGCCAAAATAGCACATATTGTTTTTGTCAAATATAACTGGCCTAAGCTACTAACAGTAGGTGTACATTTGAAGCATTCAAAATATTTTCACAATTGAAGCGATGCAAATACATGTACCCGATAGGCCTAATACAAGACTTATACAATTACATTAACAATTCTAGCTTCAAAGGTGTAATAATCGTCGGGTGGTAATGCAGATCTCCAATAGTGAAGTGTAAAAGAATGTGTGAGAGTTTGTGATATGTGATAGATGATAATTTACAATAATGAATGGAAGTACTACATTATGACTATCTTTGGGCATGCTCTGTTGTTACGCCGCCCATGTTCAGGATTTCTCTGTCTGGATTGTTCTTCCAGTCATCAACTTTCAACTGCAACAAAGAATCAGTTATTTATTAAGAACAATAAACAAGGACTAATTAGAAGCGATGTTTGAAACAGTCAAATGTCTATTATCCAGGCATATAAAGAATGAGGCTTTAACCCATTCAATCCTGAATTTACCACTGTCATCTTCATGCACTACAAGCCGCGAATTGCTGTCGCAATTCTCAACTTGTAGTGGATGAAGATGATTCGAAGTGGGTGGAAAAGTATAGAAAATTGCCACGTATTGGTAAACCAGTTTCATGGAAATTTTCATTCTAAAACCCTTGGTTGTAGGAAAATAAAGTCTGTTTTCAGGATGTAAAAGTATGCTTTATTGCATCGTGAGGACTTGAAGGGTTAAATCGGACATACAGGCTAAACTGGGCATGGAGTTGTCGGGTATTTTAAAACATCAGGCCATTTTTATTCACTTTGAGATAGGAATTACGGCAGCAATTGACATCTCGAGGTGAATAAAAACAAAAAGATATAAATATTGGTCAATAATCCTGCATTACAAAAATTATTGACTTATATATGTGTGTATGTAGTATGTACAACACTGCCAGTATATGTGTGTGTGTATTCACAACACTGATATATATATGTGCGTATGTATAACACTTGCACTGTATGTGTGTGCGTATGTACAATATTTACCTTGCGCTGCTTGTGTTTTTCAGCATCTTTTAATTCCCATTTTTTCTGCTTCGCCTGTTCTTCTAACACAGCCCTTCCACCGCATCCCCACACCTGTCATGATAAAACAAGCACATAAACATCGTATGTATCTTGGAACACAAACATTTCAAGAATGAGAAATAAAAATTACTAAAACGTACTTCAATTCTTCCTACAAAATAAAATTTTACTTGGTGTGCAAAATCCAGAGAAATGTTAAAGGTGAAAAAACGCCTTTTGAATTATACAATAGCTAATTTTTAAATACTGACTAAAGCGCTGTGAACAGCTATTTTACAGACTTTATTCCATTAACCTGATATTATACTTTGAACTAAGTGCATATAATGCCAATGGCCATCTAAGGCCTAACCCAGCAGACACAAGACGTTGAATCGATGTTGGCTTAACGTTGGTCCAGCGTTATAGACGGTGGACCAACGTTAAACCAACATTGATTTAACGCCTTGTGTCTGCTAGGCTGCATGTAATTTACATACCTACATATACATCAATTAATCTACAGCATCAATAAATCTAACCTCCACAACCTGTAGAGGGTATTCTATTCCAAAGTGTTTTACTTTGGAGAAATCAGCATCAACTTCCAGCATTGTAGTCCGAGCGTCTTTTCCTATCTTCAATCCTTTAGGTATAGAGCGATCCTGTATATTGAAATACACCATCCCAAAGCCACCTGTGGAAACATATATGGGCTGAATGAATGAATGAATTAATAAATTAATGAATGAGTGAACAAATACATAACGAAATAGGCGATTAAGCCACTTGTAAATGCGGCAGAATGCTGAACTAGGCCTAACAATGGCGAGATGACATTGCCTTCCAAACACAGGATTCAAAATGTAAGCTCTGGCGGTCATTTCTGGTTGTTATGAGCGTTTAACTTGGAATCAGCTGATAAGCTGTGGAAATTATAAAAGTAGTCTTGCAGAAAGTTAATTGTGGTATTTCAAATTAGTGAAGTGATAAAATTGAAACATTTTATTGAAACAAAAAACACTTTGATATTTAATTGCTTCAATCCTCCACGGGAAAAAATAAATTATGTTTACTTTGAATTTTTCTGAATTGCGGCTTTAGTGAGTATAGTACACAGTCACCAGCTCCCCATTTGTTGCCACTCTCCCTAAAATAACAATAAACTACATGGTACACATTCAGCAAAGCAGAATACTTTAGTACATAAAATAAATAAAAACATAAAAATACACTATTATTGTATTTCAGTTGCAGCTGAAATATCCAGCAACGAATCACTTGACATTCAGGAATCAGGGTATTTCTTCCCTTTTTTATTGACATAGATGTCTAGATATGAAATAGAATAGTGGGCTTAATATTATTGGCATATAAAAAATAATTATCCAGAATTTGCAAATCTCTAATAGTGAAGTGTAAAAGAATGTGTGATAGTTTATGATATGTGATAATTTACAAAAATGAATGGAAGTACTACATGCTGATTATCTATCTATATATGTTTATATATGTGGTACCTTCAACCACATATACAATCATGACAGGTTATGGGTTGAATGCACAACAAAAGTAGCATAAAACCAATAAAAAACCTATGTAACTTACCTCCATTCTTCATCAAATGCTCCACAGAATACATGTTCATCAAAACAAAATATAGTGAGTGTGGGACCTTTGTATGCAAATACATGATGATTAAATCTAAAAAAAAAAACAGATGTGGAAGAAATTTATTATTATCTAGAGTTACACAGATAAAATCTCATACGGGTACTGCTGATCGATTATAATCAACAATTGGTCTAAAATAATTTTAAAAATCTGTGATTTCATTTTAGCTTATTAATATGACCATATGATGTAAACATGTCCATAGACTAGAACTGCAAAAGTTGTTAAAGTTTTGTGCTGCGCACTTGCCATTTAGGCTAGATATAGAGACAAAATTCCCGTATTTCGAATTTTTTACATGGTTGTGATTAATTAAAAATCAGGAATTTCTTCTCTATATCTAGCCTAACTGGTGAATGTGCAGCACAAAAATAAAAAAAAATTGCGGTTCTAGTCTATGGACATGTTTAGGCCTACATTATATGGACATAATAATAAGCCAAAATATAAAATCACCAATTTTTTTATGATTTCAGACCTGGGCATATCCCTTTAACAATTGTATTCACAATTAGCACTTTCAAAAGTTTTACTCCATTGACACAAGTCAATGCGACATAGTATATGTGTATGCATATAATTTTAAACATTTTGATGTAGTGACAGGCACTCACTCCTCTGTTGAGCAGGCATTTGTGGGTTAGCTCCCCATCGCTGCCCTTGACATACCGGTATTCCAGACTAGACAAGTCAAGTTTCCCTAGAGCTTGT
This sequence comes from Flabesymbios commensalis, assembly GCA_964017125.1. Classification (NCBI taxonomy): domain Eukaryota; kingdom Metazoa; phylum Annelida; class Polychaeta; order Terebellida; family Flabelligeridae; genus Flabesymbios; species Flabesymbios commensalis. The sequence goes on along the minus strand of OZ024903.1, from coordinate 109,114,715 downwards.
TCTGATAAATTACATTATAAATGGACAGTTGTATGATTCTCTATGATTAATAACAAACAAAATAGAGAAATGTGATCTGCCATACAAAAAGGAACCTCTCCATTGTTATAATCATAAATATAAATTACTATATCATATTTATATAGTGACATATCTTGAATTAAAAGTTCAAAAGCTCATGATTTCAAAAGTAGTAAAGGCAAATAAAAAAAAAATTCAGTTCACAAAACTGGAAGGGCATGGCAATTAATGAATATATGAAATGAATGAAATGAAAACTTCTATAGCGCCTAACTCCTCGGAGGGCCGAGCTCAGAGGCGCAATCCATCCTTATCAAATTTCAAAGAAGAGTCGATGGAAATAAGCATGGTCGTCATCAGGGAGCCGGGATGCAGAGGAGATAGGGCGGAAAAGCCAGATCGAAGAAATGCGTTTTAAGCAGTTTTCTGAGAAAGGAAATATTTTTAGCTACACGAAGGTGTGCAGGCAGTAAATTCCAGAGAGTAGGACCAGAAACAGAAAAGGCACGAGCACCGAACTTAGTTCTGATACGTGGTACTTTGAGCTTATTTGTGTTGTTTGATCGCAGATGTTTTACGGAATCTGCAGAAAAAAGAAGGCTAGATAAATAAGATGGCTGACCATCATCGAGACAACGAAATACAAAAGTGCATATTTTGAATTGTATTCTAAACTTGATCATGTTGATTGAAAGCCAATGTAATGATTTTAGTAGAGGAATAGAGCGACTTAAACGAGGAGCCTTTGTCACAACCCTTGCTAAACAGTTCTGAACATGCTGTAATTTCTGTAGATCTTTAGCTGGAATTTGGTGTAATAAAGAGTTACAGTAGTCCAGTTTGCTTGTCACCAATGCCACAGAAATTTGTTTTGCTAAAGCTAGAGGTAGACTTTTTCTGATGCGTTTAAGATCTCTAATGTGATAAAAACAGGAACTGGACACTTGTGAAATGTGCTGACGAAAATTCAAACCACTGTCAAAAAAGACGCCCAAATTCCTTGCGGAATCTGCTGGATTCATCTCATTGTCCAACACAGCAAGGTGGAAAAGGTTAATAAGCTTCTCCCTCTGCGATTTCGAGCCAATGAGAAGAAACTCAGTCTTGCTAGGATTGAGTTTCAGTTTGGATTGAGCCATCCAAGCAGATACCCCGGTAATACAGCTCTGAAGCATTTTTAATGACTCAGTAGCTGTGTCACCTGTTAAAGAGATGTAAATTTGTGTATCATCGGCGTATAAGTGATGACTCAATCCATAACTTGAAATAATGGTGCTTAGAGGAGCGGTGTACAAACTGAAAAGCAGAGGGCCAAGTACAGACCCCTGCGGCACTCCATGCTCAAGCAAACTAGAGTCAGAAAAAGATTTGTCAATTTTAATTCTTTGATGCCTGCCACAAAGGTAGGATTTAAACCAAGCCAAAGCCATTCTAGAGACACCATACCACTCAGCTAGTCTATTTGTTAGAGTGTTGTGGTCGATAGTATCGAACGCCGCAGACAAATCAAGTAAAGGAAAAGCTGTGACATGGCCCTTGTCAAGAGAGACTGAGATGTCATTGTGAACTCTTAACAGGGCTGTCTCAGTGGAATGGAATTTTCGGTACGAAGACTGCATTGGATTGTTCAATTTGTTGGAGTTTATGTGAGCTTGTAAACGGGTTGGAAACAACTTTTTCAATAATTTTAGAAATGAAACTTAGATTGGAGACTGGTCTATAATTTTTGAGGTTATTAACAGGAAGGTTTGATTTCTTTAGTAAAGGTGTGACATGAGCCTCTTTGAATGATAGCGGGAATGTTCCAGATTCTAGATATAAATTAATTATAGTTGTTATGGGTTTGATTAAAATATCCAACAAGGCCTTAAGGATGTTCGTTGGAATCGGATCAAGGTCACATGATTTTGATGCAGACTTCATAATGATCTTTCTGACCTCATCCTCTGATGCTGGTTCTAAATTGAAAAGTTTAATTCTTATTTTAGGCTTCTGAACAGATGGTACATCATTCACCTGATTTGAAAAATTGGCCCGGATCACTCTGATTTTGTCACAAATTAAATCCCTTAAAAAATATCACTTTTAAAATTGCTGACAACACATGCCTTTTCTTGTGATAAATTGTCTGTTATTTCATTGTTTACCTGTTTGGACTGAGGCCTTGTGTGTTACTGCTGTACAACAAATTCCACCCAGTGTCTGATAAAACATCACCCTGTCAACAAGGAGATTACAATATTAACCATTTACCCGCTGAGTCAGCAAATTTAAATTTTCACCCACTTGAAGTTGTGGGTCGCGTTACCCACAACTTCAAGTGGGTGAAAATAACTTCTATTTTTTTATATGAGACTAAATAATACAATCATAATAGCAAATCTCGATATCATAAAGCACATTTCATTCCCAATAACAGTGATTGATTCAGCTAATAAGACAAATTTGAACTGATCATAGTTATATAGTTATTAGGGGTGAAAGGGTTAACCCTTCGCCTGCTAGTGAGGCATGTATTGTATAACGGCGTGAGTTATTTACGAAACACTCAACCCTTATGCTGCCGGGACCGAACATACCCCTTTTCAAGCAAATTTCAGACCAATAAATTCAACTCGAATTGCTGAAATGTTTTGTGATAGATGCTCAGTTAATCTAATAGTTACATTTTGAAGATGTATATTTGCTCATAAAAATAACTATTTTTCGTCAAATAGTCTGAAAAAAAATCGACAGCATAATAGTAAATTTAAGGAGTGAACTTGATTTCTGATATGTCCCTATTTGTCAATCAGCATCCCACGTGACCTCAGTTGATGAATGAAACTATGATTGACCACCACGTGCCACATGCACAGCAATTCATGAATGTTGTACAGAAATTTGTGGTATCCAAGGTGACGGCCTGTATTTTCGAAATAGAGTGGGTATTTTCGAACACTGAGCCCATACTGAGGTGTATGGGCCTAGTGCTCTGAAATAGACAAAAAACAAGAGGACTGAAGTCCTATATCATCCCCCGCCATAACTTGGGTTAGAGTTTTTTGCTGTCACAAATATTTAAAAAGTCGACTTGTGGTGGCCATTTTGAATTTTTGAGTTTTTGTTCATACATGGCGGCCATTTTGAATTTCCGTGAAACCTTGAAAAAAACACATGTACATCTCCATATCGTGGGGAATGTGATTGTAAAATTTGAATAATTTAAGACTTTTATGTTTTCGTGACCTAAAAAGATTGAAATTGATCCGTGGCGGCAATTTTGAATTTCAGTGAAATCTAAAAAAATCGCCTGCACATCTCCATATTGTGGAGAATGTGATTGTAAAATTTAAATAATTTCTGACATTAAGTTTTAATGTTTTTGCGCACACAAAAAAATTTGGATTTGATTTCTGGCGGCCATTTTGAATTTTGGTAGCATCTTTAAAAAATCACTTGCACATCAACATGCTGCCAGGAATGTGATGTTAAAATTTAAAAAAAATTGACCAAAATATTTTTTGTGTTTTAGCGCTCACCAAAAAATTGAAGTTGATCCGTGGCGGCCATTTTGAATTCCAGTAAAACCTTGAAAAAGTCACCGGCGCATCTCCATATGGTGGGGAATGTGATAGTAAAATTTGAACAATTTCTGACCTTAAGTTTCAGAGTTTTTGCGCCCACAAAAAAATTTGGAGTTGACTTCTGGCAGCCATTTTGAATTTTGGTAGCATCTTTAAAAAATCAATTGCCCATCCACATGTTGCTAGGAAAGTGATGTCAAAATTAAAAAAAAAATTGACCAGCAGTTTTTGAGTTTTTGTGCCCACTAGAAAACGTCACGCCGGACGCTAGATGCCGGACAGAATCCTGGTGCGACTAGAATCTCCCTTCCCCTACGGGCGGGGGATAAAAATGTATGGTTCTATTTTCGAACACGTCCCAAAGGATGACGCAATGATGACCCAGAAAAAATGATTCCCATCTGAATATCTAGGAGGTACATTTGTCCACATAAATAATAATTAAGATGATAATATTACATATGATAAACATACCATTAAATTAATTCTGTGTAATCATCTTATTTTCTAAGACATCTATTTTAAAAACTTTTCAAAAGCGACTTCTAAAATATCAAAATTACTGGATTTGAAATTACCCCAGAACAACTGTGCATGACTTAACCGTCACACACAATGTGCAGCTTTGTCTGACACAATTTATTCATGTTGAGCCAGCAACAGGGGGTAATTGTTAGCAATGTTCGGAAATACCCTCTGTTCAAAAATACTCGACCCCGCTCTAGGCACAGTGACACTTAAATAATTCACATTAGCAGATAAAAACTAACTTCAAATTCTGATCACAAATGGCGATCCCCGTACATAACCTACCAGGGGGTTGTGTAAATCTTCACTGGTGGCAGAGGTAGGAAGGTAAGACCGAGGTAGAGTTATCGCGAGCAGCCACAGTGACCAGGCGTCAAGCACACATTCATTTTGCACCTGGAGCTGTAATATCTCTGGTGTGTCTCCTGCCTGTCAAACATACATGCAGTCAGAACGGCATCTCTTCAACTTCTAAACAAACATACATGAAGCCAGCGAAACTGACACATGTAATAATGTTCATGACACAAAATTGGACAAACTGGTCACTGGTCAACAAACAACTGCTTTTAAACAATAATTTTCTTAGCCAATTGAAGCAATATAAATGTAATCTGCTGCATCATATGTATCATAAAACGTATAAGGATAATTTGCAAAATCGTATGCTTTGATTAATTGATTAGGGTATAACCATAAAATCAGATAAACTACCTGTGTGTGTGTTTTCCGTTTTCCTCTCAATGTCTGGCAGGATAACTGATGAACCGACTCAAACATACGAGGACAGCTGCCGAGAAGCCAGTGATAAACACCGTCTGTGCTCATCTCATTGTCTGAACCAAACTGTAAAGAAATATGTCATCTCATTTTCTGAACCAAACTACAAAGAAAAGCTGTTCAAAGATCTCTTTCAGCAAAAAAGATGTGTTAAACTGATACCGGTTTAATGTTGGGGCATCATCATAGACGCTGGCGCAGCATCGATTTTAGTTGTCAGAATCTGACGTCTACAGACGTCAGATTCTGAAGACTAAAGTCGATCCCCGCACTGTAAGATTAAAATTATTTCTACTGGTCGTAGACCGATAACATAGGTATTCGAATGAATCGGAAAGAGTTAACTAAGACATTTATGATGGTTTCAAATTGAAAAAAATCCTTTGGTTGCGATATTTTTTTTTTACAAATTAATTCAGTGCTTTAAGGTTTAAACCAACATTTAACACCTGATGTTGAAAAGGCTGATATAAAAGAGTTTGTACACAAATCTGAAAACACTTTTAAGCTCATTCAAACTGCTTTGACAACTAAGACATTAAAAAAGGCACATTCTCAGTTTAAAATATTACTTCTTATCACCCTAAATTTCCCAGATACAAATATTTTTTACTGATTTGAAAATGAAAAAAACTAAATTTATAGACAAGACAAGTCAAAAATGTTCCCCATGATATACATATACATTATTGCAACAGTTTATAAGATTTTTATACATATCAAATACCTACAAGATATTCACATTTTAAAAATTATCATAAATAGATTTTTGGAGCATTTTTTATAATAATTGATATAACTGAAGGTTTAATACTGAGTTGGAAAATAAATAACTACACTATATTACATCTTTCCCCAATTGTTTAATTAAAAGCAACAGCCAAATATCACTTGGAAGCATAGACTTAGCCAGGAAATGATAAAAAGGGAGTACGAATTGACTTATTGTTGGGCCAGGTCGGGATCTGGGATCCTCCCACAATGCAATTTGGTGGAATCTGGCAATCTGTTTCAATCTACGTCCAGGCTGAAAATAGGCCGTCCAAAAGACGTTTGGACGGGTCTCTGGCTAAGTCCTTGCTTGGAAGACATATGATACACAGCCGTAAAGATCATTCCAAGGTGGCCAGGAAATAACAATACTAACCAGTCCTTTAACAACAGATGCTGGTGAAGATAGACCATTTTCAGATAATCCGGGAGCGGAGAAGTCCCAGGACAGTTCATAACAAGTTCTCAGTAACAGGTCGACATCTGTGTATTATAAACATTTAACCTTTTCAGTGCGGGGATCGTCTTTAGACGTCAGTTCCTGATGTCTAAAGACGGTCCACACTCTGAACAAAACAGATTATAATGGCCGTACACCCTTAACATAGGTGCTGGGTATTCAAATGAAGCAAAAAAAGCTATCTGAGACATTGATGATGATTTCAAATTGAAATAATCCCTCGCGTTCCATAGTTTATACAAAAATAATTCAGCTTTGTAAGGAATGAGCAGTGTGATTGTGAATTCTACAATAGAGTAAAAATGTCATTAAATGCCAATTGAAATAAAAACTACTTGTCAGTTACAAAAACTTATTATTTTCCCAATTCTTCACCAGTAATTTTCATATGCTATGAATCAATTAGACCTAGAATTTTCATGAAAGGGGCCCAGAGATTTAATTGGAATTTTGACATACAGCCAATTTTTTTAAATTTATGAATTATTGATGTTTCAATCTTGTTGTTTGAGGCATCAACAACATGAACAAGTAGATATTGAGTGTCAAAGACCGATGTTTTAGCAATTTAGAGCTATGATTATTCTTTTTTATTCTCACAATCCGACTGTCATCTGTCTGGACTACACCCCCCACCCCTGCCACCCAGTCTGGATCCCCCCTGACCCAGTCTGGATCCCCCTGACCCAGTCTGGATCCCCCCTGACCCAGTCTGGATCCCCCTGACCCAGTCTGGATCCCCCTGACCCAGTCTGGATTCACCCTGACCCAGTCTAGATCCCCCTGACCCAGTCTAGATCCCCTGAAACAGTCTGAATCCCTCTGACCCAGTCTGAATCCCCCTGACCCAATCTGGATCCCCCCTGACCCAGTCTGGATCCCCCCTGACCCAGTCTGGATCCCCCTGACCCAGTCTGAATCCCCCTGACCCAATCTGGATTCACCCTGACCCAGTCTGGATCCCCCTGACCCAGTCTGGATCCCCCCTGACCCAGTCTGGATCCCCCTGACCCAGTCTGAATCCCTCTGACCCCATCTGGTTTCCCACTGACTCCCGTTTGGATCTCTCCGACCCTCATCTGAACCCCCCTCACCCCTGTCTAGATCCCCACTGACCTCATCTAGATTTCCCTGACCCCTATTTGGATCACCCTCCCTCATCTGGATCCCCCTCCCCGCGCCTGGACCCCTGTGACCCCCGTATAAATCGCCCACTGACCCCCTCTGGATCCCCCCTGACCCCCTCTGGATCCCCCTGACCTCCTCTGGATCCCCCTGACCCCCTCTGGATCCCCCTGACCCCCATCTGGATCCCCTCTGATCCGAGGTCTGGATTTACAACTGTTACATTTGCATTAATGTGCAAATATACATAATTATGTCCACCTATATTTCTACCTATATTTTTTAATGCAGATACCGTACCTATAGACATGACAGATAGATGTATGCTAAACAGTACATCAAGTAACATGTCACTCCCCCCCCCCCCCTCCTCCCCCTAGAAATCCTAAAAATCTGCAGAGGCAACCGTAAGAATTTTAAGTATAATTTCTTAATTGATCCCACAAAAAATAAAGCCCCCTTTGAATAATTTCCAGAGTCAAGGGTCAATAATCCATTGACACTTACTGTCTTTACTCATGTTGTTTTCTGGGGAGCTGAAGACAGAACAATAAAACTGTACTTGCTGACTGGAGGTCGGCATGCTAAGGAGAGTTTGACATTGCTCAACAAAATATTCAATATCAAGTTTTTCAAACATGTCATTGTAGTCTTCTCTGAATAGTTTTTCAAATATCAATGCACCAAACGTTTGATGTTGCCAAAGCTTCTGCAATTAATAAGCAAAAATAATACACCAATTAGCAATTGCCATGACAGTAAAAAGTTATCTTGCATTTATCATGCTTGATTGTGTTTAACCTTTTCAGCGTCTTTATGCGTTAGAGTCTGACGTCTGTAGACGTCAGATTCTGATGTATAAAGAATTAAAATATCTCTAATGGTCGTAAACCCCTCACATAGGTATTCAAGTGAATCGGAAGGAGCTGACTAAGACATTTATGATGATTTCACATTGAATAAACTCTTTGGTCCCCATGGCTTATACAAAAATAATTTAGCATTGTAAAAGGGTTACCCAGTGTGCTTCTGAATTGTTTGTTTCCAGTTTTCAATCATTTCGAGCTGGAAATTGTTAACACAACTTACAGCTTCAAAGGACAAGCAACATGTTTATTTTTTAATGATAGAGATATTGTACATGAGTTATTTAATCCATCACAAGCAATTTTTTTATTTTGCGTGTCATTTTATTCAGTTGTAAACCATATATGTATTGCTTCAGCAGCACAAGGGTTAACATGCATTTTACTTAAAATATTATCCTAAATTTAAAAACTACTTGAGATCAACATTCCCAGGGGGCAAATGAGGATTTTTTGCAAACTAAATCTATATAGTGGTTTGCTATAATGGGTTTGTCTCAGGTACGACTAATAAAATAGTCGAATTAAAACGCATGAGTGGGATATTAAGCAACATATTCCAATTAACAAATAAATACAGTAATACTGTCCCATATGCTTTCAATTTTAAAAAGTTTCATTTAAATTTATGAAGGATAACATTGTGAAAGTCTAAAACAAATTTATTTACCATTATTCAGTCAGCTATTTCTTCTATATGAAAAATATTTTCCATTTGAATATAGAAATAGCATCACTTTTTAAATGGTGAAAAATATACCAATTTCGACTGTAAAATAATAGTTTGATAATGCTAACATGGTTAAGCAAAATAAGTACAACTAATTTAGGTTAAAAAATTTAAAAGCTATTAAACTTGCCTGAAACTTGTGTTTTCTGAAAACTCCATCTTCTGCATTACACTGTGAAAAATATAAAACAATAATGAGCGTCAAACCATACTTACTAAATGTAATAACAGTGTTCAAATTATTAACCTTTAAAGTGCGTTTATTAGAGTAAATATGGTACTTGTCAGTCACTTGAAATTGTGGAGACACAAGTTGGTAAGGTGGTGAAAAATTAGTTCAGAGCTATAAAGATGATAAAGATAAAGGATTTATTTTTTACATTGTAAATCAGAGCTATAAAGGAAGGTGCACATGGGTCATTGAAATTATGGATCCTTCCCACTTCACTTTTTACCCATTTTATTTACTTTTTATAAGGGAAAAATGATATAAATATAGATAAAAATAGATTCGTTTTTTAACCCATGTGCACCCTCATAAAGATAATTAAGGATTCATTCTTTACATTGTAAATCAGAGCTACAAACATAATGGATTCATTCTTTACATTGTAAATCAGAGCCACAAACATAATGGATTCATTCTTTACATTGTAAATCGGAGGTACAAACATGATGGATTCATTCTTTACATTGTAAATCAGAGCTACAAACATAATGGATTCATTCTTTACATTGTAAATCAGAGCCACAAACATAATGGATTCATTCTTTACATTGTAAATCGGAGGTACAAACATAATGGATTCATTCTTTACATTGTAAATCAGAGCTACAAACATAATGGATTCATTCTTTACATTGTAAATCAGAGGTACAACCATAATGGATTCATTCTTTACATTGTAAATCAGAGCTACAAACATAATGGATTCATTCTTTACATTGTAAATCAGAGCTACAAACATAATGGATTCATTCTTTACATTGTAAAGTAATTTTAACTCTGCCGCAATCTGATCATCTGTACACTGTGTGGCAGCACCAGTTGTATTTGAATCCTGTGTTGAAGTAGAAGCTTGATTATTATTCCCCATAATTCCTGTGAAAATACAAAGAATATATTATATTATAGAGAATACAATTTGTGAGCTGATTTAAATTTCCTGAATACATTGATCCAACAAGGCTAAGGTCAGAGTTGATTATATTTGCAGGGTTCAATTTGTTGAGTATTGCATAGAGAAAAAAAACTTTTGACCTATTTCTGGAAAAGTTAATGACAGCGGCGACAAGTTGATAAAAGACAATAAAATAAAAAAAAATGAAAAAGTTTATCAGGGCGACAAAAAAAAATTGAATTATTTTCCATAGCATTTAACTCATAAAAAGTAACTAGTTAAATTCACCTTAGGTGATAAAAGGCTTAAACAACAATGGTCAATGCCACTAGGCCAATGATTTATGCCACTTTTTTTAATTACGGCCCTAATTTGTTCAGTATCAGAAAAAAAAAGAAGTGAAAATCACACATTTTTTATTTTTTCCATTTCAATTACAAGTGTGGAAAACACTTAAAAAAAAATTATAAAAAATAATTTTTGGGGAACTAAGTAAAATAGTCTACTATTTCCTACGTCGCTTACAATAAAAATACAGTTCCTGACCTAAAATCTGCTGAAAAGTATTTTAAACCTCTAAAATAATCTTTCTATTTTATTTTTCTCTGTCACATGCTCTAACCTTCTTACAAATAAAATCAGTCAACCACATTTTCCAATACGTGTGGCTTATCAAGGCAAGGAGCAAGAGCCACTTGCCAAGACAGTCACTCACAGTCACACTCACAGTGTGACAGTCACAGTGCAAGTGGTGCCATAATCTTAAATTTGAAAGAAAGTAAAGTCATGATTAATTACATAAATATAGCAGTGCGGACATAAACATCAGAGTATATTTGGTCTACACTGAATAACTATGACATCAGGCATATCGTGAACATTATGTACATGAATGACACAAGCTATTAAAGATAAAAGCAGAGAATTTGTGTGGGCGGCTCGTCTTTCCACAACATGCGTCAGTCAGATTTTGACAGCCGCGGCCTTCACCTTCAATAATTACCCAGCATTCACTGAGCAGGAAGTTGACTTGCCCTAATCATGTATTCATACACATAATAAGATGGACCAAATTAGATTAAGTAAAATTAGTAATAAGTACCCGAAAATAAACCACATATACTTATCTGTATAAATTTATTTTTCTATTTATAATTTTCTGTCCTTTAGTGTTAAAATCGAAAAAAAATGTAGCGCCTCTATTTTGTGAGCGGAAGAATTTGTGCTAAGTAGCGATGCGGCTTTAAAATCAGCAAGTGGCTGTTTTGTGGATGAGGCCAAATTTATGACAATATTCCATATATTTGGCCTCCAAAATGGGTTGCTGCAAGCTTTCCACTAAAATTATACCGGCGACATGTGCCTGGCTAATGCTTTTGGGTTGTACTGCTCTATTTTATGTTTTTACGTGAGTAAAACAGTGAACATTTTCACCTGTGACTCCGCGCACTTTTGCAAGTTGTCGTCTCAAAAAATTCATGAAATCAAGCCTGCCGATCAACGTTTTACACTCGTTTCTCACCTGCTCACGGTCTCAATTTTACTTGCGCACTTTTTAAAGTTTTTACTAATAATTTACTAAAGGTAATAACGTTAATTCGATGCCAATGGCGATGCTGCCGGCTGTTGACAAAACAAATTAACAAAACTATGAAATGTAAATTTAATGTCAAAATTATTCTAACTGATTGAACGTCTGAACTGAAGGACTAGGCCTACTAACAGTTACTAGGCGGTGAAAGAATTTTGCGTTTTAATAACGTCCTCACAACGTACATCATTCGTACTTGGGACATAACTCTGTGAACTCGCATTAACGTCCTTACTGACCTTAAAACGTACAACATAGATCATGTAAATGTAACAAATAACGTCATTTGGACGTTCTGGGGACGTAAACTTATGTTCTTAGCTCGCTACATTCATCCATGACTGACGAAAGAGAGACCTTAACGAACGTTATGGCCATTATGACTACGTCCTTAGCACGTCCTCGTGACGTTCATCCATGAAACCGGGACCTTAACGAACGTTAGGGTTAAGTACAGTGTTTGCCGGGCTAAAACTAAAGCAACTACTAGAGTAACCCCGTAAGTAATAAATGTCAAAATAAGAAACAAAATGGAAGGTGTCAGTCTATGTACTTCTAATTGTAACCACCCTCAAGGTAATCCAAAAAAGTTTATAAAGATGACTCAGGGTCTTAACCCTTTGAGTGCGGGCGACGCTTTTAAGCGCATTCATGCTGTTTTTCCACAACTAAAATTTGACAGAAATTGAACAAAGATACATGTATAAATCTTGAGTAAAGCCCCCATTGTGAAATTTAGCAGGTTTAATTTTTAAGTAATTGCCAACTTCAAATGAAAGGAAAATGTTAAGTAGTAATGAAGCACTTAAAGAGTTAACTGATCGTGAGAATGGTTGTTGTTTTGCACCAATGCATTTCAAAGTTGATAAAAGGATGCAGATATTTGCTGCATCAGTGCTGGTCGTTTGAAAAATAATGGTCTGTGAAAAATCACACTCCTTGAATGAGCAAGGAGTGTGATTTGCACTCTGGACACTAAGTGCTACCTTTGTTTCTGTACATTGTACGAGGCCTGCTTTTTTTCCTACACCTCAACTTTGTTTTAGGCGTGTGATGGCGTGTGCGTGTGATCACACGCCTCATATCACCAGCTCTGCTGCATAACATTTAGGCAGTGGCTCACCGTACTTGATTTCCCGGGATAGGTAACCTCACCACAGGTGATCTTAGTGAAGGATTTAGGGTCAAATGTTCTCCGGCCATCTGGGTCACAGCCATTGACAATCAGTAGATGCCAGGGCTTCCCCTGAAGCGCGGATCTGCGGCGCTGCGCCTCGCTGTTTTATCCAAAGTGCCTAAAAAAATAGGGCTTGAAATTGGACTAAATGTCCACTTGCGACTGGACAACTGGTTAAAAAATTGACTAGTCCTTCTCAAAAGTATCACTTGTCCTTCCTTATAATTGTTAAGCAGGGTCACTCGTCCAGTAGGACAAGCTCAGTGAAACTGAACTCGACCTTCCCAGATTGTTGGTCGTCTCGGACGATCGGACAGGGCCAATTTCAAGCCCTGGCCTCAATCTTGAAAATTAGCTCCAGATTCTGCCAGAATGCACCATTTCAAGACTTCACTTTGAAAAAAAATAAAGGGGCTTGCCCGGTACCCCCCTTGTACGCTTCGGGCATCACTGGTTCACAACAGCGACAGCGCACTTTTTAAATTTTTAAATTTTAAATTAAAAAATCCCCCCGCTCAAGCCCTGGATGCATATTGCAACCAATTTATTCTTCATCTTGGAATTTTCTTTTTTGGGCACAACGATATCTAACTATGGTATTTGTTTTTAGATACACTAGAATAATAGAAATACGTCGGCTCATGAATGCTTTAAAAAGACGTAGGCCTAACCGATTAAATTTACATTTAATTTCACAGTGTTTGTAGGCCTCAGAATGTCTGCCTAGAAGCAAACCATCCTGATGAGGTCATCTACTCTTGCCGACCTTAGCCCGCCATTGATCAAATAGCGGTATATCATCTCTGCAGGGACATCGTGTATACATACATGTGTGCTAACATTGGTTCAATGCTGCAACAGCTCGTGTGGGGTTAAGCACGTGTCAAGTCCTGTGTCTCGGCGCTACTATAGTAGAACAAGATCGATACCTCACATATCTGGATGACCTTTGGATGCCAACTGCTAACGGCCAAAACATGAGCTTGCAAGATAAACAGAGGCTTCAAATCTTACTTAGCATTAAGCCTATACATTGGTGTCGCATTACACGCAGGGAATTTAACAGGGGCCCTTGTAAATCTGTAAATCAATGATCACTGAGCTAGTGCAATGAACAGTCATTACTTTTGTAATGAGAAAAACAGACATGCTGTTGTCATTGTGACTCAACTCAACGATGAATTACCCAACACACACAGGTGTTATTCAATGCTGGTCTACCTGTACGACATTGGCCCAGTGTTAAAACAACATGTACATAAATTAGGCTGCATGTAACAGTAGCATACCGTGTTTACACCCACGCTGAAAACACTCTGACCATTGCTCAACCATGTTGCACGCAGCAGGCTGGTGTCTTTTAATTTTTTTCAAGCCAGCTGACTTTCTGGTAATACAGTGTACAAGAAAAACGGGGGGGGGGGGTTGCGTAATGGGGGGGGGGGTGCTTTTATTAGGGATAATACAGTAGTTTTATACATGTAGATAGTCCAGTTACATGTAGATAATCCAGTCCAGCCACGCTTCAGAACAGAGCATAGCACAACTGCAGCCAGTAGGCCTAGCACTGTGACTTGTCAGGTCAGGCTATGTCATTAGTCTCCTATGTAGCAGGCCTTGGCCCGGCAGATGGTCATTGTCCACATAAAAGCTTAATATATTTTTTTAGCGGCATATTGGCTGACACTATGCTTTGTTAGTCCATTTTAGAAAGGATAGTACAACGTTATTTTGCTGATAACATTACAATTACAAATTTTGTTTAGTATAATCACTGATAATTCTAAAATTTTGTGAAATACAGTCATTCTTAATCACCTAATCTTTGTATGTATACACTACTCTACATTAGGTCATATTGGCATGACTGAAAGAGCTGGTGGAGGCCACTTTTGATATCTAACACAGGGAAAATATAAATATTGACAGGGAAAATACAGGAAATTAAATTACGACTTGATTTCTGTGGGTACGGTACCTGTGTTTTTAACATGCAATCTGTTGGAAAGCTACATTCTTCACACATTTTTTTGTCAGTAGCCTTACCAATATTTGAAATTAGCGTGCAACTGTCAGCACACGCCGGTTTGAACATTGTCATGTCCGATATAAATAATCGGTTCCATTGTGCTAGGGTGCAATTTGTTTTTAAAAATTGTGTGACATTTTTCCCACCCAAGTTCCTTATTATTTTTTTTTTCCTATTGTAAATCACAAAATATTTTGCTAATCAAATCCAATAACATACAATATATTGTAAGAATACAGGCCCTGTGTCGTAAACTGTGATTTAAGACAGCATGAACATGTACACGACGATATACTGATAAAGGTATTATCATTTAGCAAGCAGACTAGACTGGAAACTCTTATAATATATTCAAGATTGGTATTGTGGCCTATCGTCATTCGAATTGGTTAAATTTTGCATGTTTAGATATGCTCTGTTTCAAATAATTGCATTAATACGTTTAATTTTGAACCCTGAAGTAATTGCCTAATTCTTTATTTTTTCCAGGGCGATACATCTCTACCAGTACAGTATAGGAATTATAATCTATGAAGGTCTGCTGACTATATTTGTAGTGGCTAATTTTGGATTGGCGACGTTTATGGATCCTGGTATTTATCCAAGAGGTACGTTATCATGCTTGACCCTTGGACGTCGACTGCAGTAGACATTTTGTGTCAGGGGCCAATATACCCACAAAAACTCTGGTTGCCATGTGGGCCCCTCAAATGCTAATTTTGGTCACCCACATCAAATACTTGTAGCCCACTTAGTCGTATATTTCTCCTATGAAAACCTGACCACTCATGACATTCAGAACGTACTAAAGAAATTTAATAGTTCATACACCTAATAGTGGATTATCAGCTAACATTGCATTTTATACTGGTAAACCCATAGGGATTTGATATAAATCCCAATGATTTTAAAGAATATAAAAATATGTTGTTTTTTTTGTTCTGAAGGATAGTTTAGCTTTTATACATTCGCAATGTGTTCTACCTTTGATGTCAACTTGATTAGCCCACAGCAAAAACAAGGGGCCAATGGCGAGTGGGCGACTGGGTATCTGGAATCCTGTGTGTGTTTTAATTATCACATGTATAACCCCAGTAAAATATGCATTTAATACTGAAACACTGATATATAAGTCTACTGGGATTTAATTTTCACAATTAACATATTTTCTGTCAAGCTTAACCCATCAAGTGCTAATCATGTCTATAGCCGTTTAAGCTTGTGAGTCAACAAAAGTCATTAACCCTTACACTGCTATGGGCCACTATAGTCGCCCAAAATAAACCAAGCACAGCCTGCTGTGGGCAACAATTTCTGAAAAAAAAAAAAAATTATGAAATTTTTTCACTTTTGTTTTGTGATGTCTTTCCATTTGCGCTTTAAAGATAGCTAACTGACTGATTTTGTAATATGATGGCTTTTAGTATCAGTTGTTCATGAGATGTTTTTTGGAGAAAAAACGTGCCAGATATTACTTAGTGGGAAACCACACATGCTGCAAATTTTATGCAGCCGTGTAAGGGTGAAATTGAAAAATAATACTTAGTCATTAAAAAGTCATTAAATCTGATTGCTAGTCAATATAAATCATTAAAAATGAGAAATTCGGCGATTATACGGACTATGTACGATCATCAGTCAGCCTGTCCTAACCAATACTACTGGCTTTCTGATGGTGTTGAAGTTAGTACACCTAGCATTATTGTCCGAAGGTGCAAGTAGTTTGCTTCCATCTCTAAATGTTCTTTTACGTTTAAAATACGCCTAAAAGGTTTACATATGAATTAATTTGTTTATTTTCGTCAGTAAAAAGTCATTAAATCGCAAATGAAAAAAGTAATTAAACATCATTATTTTTTTAAAGAGTAGACCCGCAGGAACCTTGCTTGTTTATTTCTCCTTCAAACAAAAAAGTTTGAAGGAGAAATGACCATTACATTTGCTTGATTGGCTTATATGCTTTTATTCTACTTATGCAAATGCAAAGGTGATAAAATTCCACGGATTTCCGATTTTTTTGTCATCTGCACATCTGTGGTGACTCCCTTTTTTGTCAACAATTTATATCTGTTTTTTTATGATCCCTGAAAATAGGGTGGGGGTCTGAATTTCTTAATTTTAAATTTTTTGTACTCAGAATTGGTTATTTTACCTGAAATGACAGCGTAATTTATCGAAAATATTTTTCATTTTCTTTGCCAACAAGGGGGATGTCCCCCATCTCTGGGGGAAATTCTGCCTTATAACCTTCCTATTTATTGCGACCCAGTGCATGCCAATTTTGAACATTATCAAATGGGATTGTGAAATATTTCATTTCAATATATATGTTATAATTTTAAACTAGTTATTTAATTCAAAATACAATAAGTCGAATAATTTGTGTTCAGAACTCGTCATTTACTGATGGTTTATTGTTATGGATAAATTTTAATAATAAGGTTGTTATTTTTAGCTCATGAAGATGAAATAAAAGATGATGATTTTCGCGCTCCGCTTTATAAGAACGTGGACATAGGAGGCATTACAGTGCGTATGAAATGGTGCACTACTTGTCAGTTTTACAGACCCCCTCGATGTTCACATTGTAGTGTTTGTAACAGCTGTATAGAGGTAAGGCACATCGTTTGTGTATTTAAATTACTCTCTCTGTTTAAACATCAATATTTGTACATTTTTTGTTTAAAATTGAACAAATATGAGTAATTTTCAACCACTTGAGATTGTGCAATGCAGTAGCGAGACACAACCTCAAGTGGTGGAGAATTTAAATAATGTATTCATCTTAGTGGAATTTTAGCCAGAATAAATTGTCTCTCTACCATGACCCACAACTTCAATTGCATTTGGATAAAAATTATTTATGTCTGTTTAATTTGAGACAAAGCTTAAGCATTTAAACATCTTATGTTTAAAGACATATTTCCTTACCAATAACTTTAATAAAATCAGCTAATAAAACAAATTAAAAATGACTTATGCTTAGTGCCTGATGGCTTGAAGGGATGTATCTGCCACTTTAGGAGGTAGCTGATACTTCCCTCTCTCTCGAGGCAGAGTTTGGACAAATTTTTAAGTGTGTGAGCTTAGGTATGATTGAAAAGTTATTGATTTGTGATTTATTTAGGCATATAAATTCAAAATATTTATTAGTTCTATTCAATTACAATGATTTATGATTTATCACATAAACCTGTTAGATCCTGTAAAAATTAGAATAATTTATGTTTTCTTTATTTCCTTGTATCTGCTTTGGTTTAGCTTGATGGGAATTGATGTGAATTTGTGATGTAAATTTGTATGTTTTCCAAAATTCTTTTTTCAGACATTTGATCATCACTGCCCTTGGGTGAACAACTGTGTTGGCCGGCGGAACTACCGCTATTTTTTCTTATTTTTAATATCCTTAACAATACACATGTTTAGTGTATTTGCGTTTTCTTTGGTTTATGTATTAGACCACAGAGACAACTTGAAAACAGCAGGGAATATAGCCTGGTATCCTTTTACTGATAAGTTTTATTTAGAGAGTTAACTCTTGCGTTAATATTTAAATATAATTATTGTCAATAAATTGAGCAATTAACAACTTTAATAGCCTTTTTACTGGTGTCAATTCTGGTCAGTGTGAACTAGCTCTCAACCAAAAATTGGCAGGCCTCTCTACTATAGTTTAATAGTGATTCACCAGGTGGTGATATTGTCCTCAAATGGATTTTTTCAATAAATCATAACGAATCATTACAGGATATGGCCTATGTTGGATAATTATTTCATGGCATGACCACTGTGGGCTGATCAGTAGACTACAGAGAATTATAAATATAGTATAAATATAAACCCCAAATAAATGTGTATTTTCTGTTTTCTTATCTTTATCTAATGCTGGTTGATCATGTGAATTACTATGTATGGACTTATTTCCTTAGCCTACTGTAGTCTGTGTGTCATGGTAATCATAGGATTACTAGCTGTACCCGTCGTCGGCCTCACGTGTTTTCACATGGTGCTCGTCTCGCGAGGGAGAACTACCAATGAGCAGGTGACAAAATTTACTCAAAATTCTCGCAGTAATTAAACAATATTCAAAAATTAAAATGGGTTTGTATCAGTGTTCAGAAGTATGTTTTAAGATCAAGCTGATTGCTTATCTTATTCATAGTTAACTATTTGTTTACTAGGACAACTATCCTGCGAAGTTAATCTATTTAAATTTTTACCCATTTGAAGTTGTGTTTCGCTACACAAATTCAAGTGGGTGAAAATGACTCCTATTTGTTTAATTTGAGATCTATCCTTTGCAAATCCTGATGTTTAAACACACATATATTGTTCCCAATACCAGTGATTTGATCGACAAATAAAATGACAATAGTCGTGATCAGCAGGATCGAGCTAATTACTTACCTTATTCATGGTTAACTCTTTGTTTACCGGGACATTTAGTCATTTTTATATTCACTGTGTTTTGCTGCCGATTAAAGCTCCCAATGTACTGCTCTCAATAAATATTGACATTTCCTGTGACAAATAGATCCAAGTAAACTTATTAACCCTGATCCTGCTGATCACGACTATTGTCATTTTTAATCTGTTTTATTAGTCAACCAAATCACTGTTATTGGGAATGAAATGTGTGTCTAAACATCAAGATTTGTAAATATTTGTGCTCAAATTAAACAAATAGGAGTAATTTTCAGCCACTTGAAGTTGTGGGTTGCGGTACCGAGACACAACTTCAAGTGAGTGAAAATTAAAGAAATTAACTTAGCAGGATAATATAACCAGAAACAGAAATATGCAAGTGCAAAAAAAGAAATGAAAAATAATTACATATATATCTAATATTTCTTTCAGCCTCATAAATATATAATTGGTATAAAAACATTGTATGATATTTTTTCAGGTGACGGGCAAATTCCGTGGTGGCCTGAACCCGTTTACCAGAGGCTGCTCACTCAACTGTAAATATGCCTTGTGTGGACCTATATGGCCCAAGTAAGTCATGTCTCAACTGTTAATATGCCTTGTGTGGACCTATGATGGCCCAAGTAAGTCATGTCTCAACTGTTAATATGCGTTGTGTAGCCCTATATGGCCCAAGTAAGTCATGTCTCAACTGTTAATATGCGTTGTGTAGCCCTATATGGCCCAAGTAAGTCATGTCTCAACTGTTAATATGCGTTGTGTAGCCCTATATGGCCCAAGTAAGTCATGTCTCAACTGTTAATATGCGTTGTGTAGCCCTATATGGCCCAAGTAAGTCATGTCTCAACTGTTAATATGCGTTGTGTAGCCCTATATGGCCCAAGTAAGTCACGTCTCATCTGTTAATATGCGTTGTGTAGCCCTATATGGCCCAAGTAAGTCACGTCTCATCTGTTAATATGCGTTGTGTAGCCCTATATGGCCCAAGTAAGTCACGTCTCATCTGTTAATATGCGTTGTGTAGCCCTATATGGCCCAAGTAAGTCATGTCTCATCTGTTAATATGCGTTGTGTAGCCCTATATGGCCCAAGTAAGTCATGTCTCATCTGTTAATATGCGTTGTGTAGCCCTATATGGCCCAAGTAAGTCACGTCTCATCTTCAAAGATGTCAATATCAACATTTGGATAAATCAGGTGATGTTAAATTAGTCTAACAAAAATCAGTTTTGGTAGCTAATCAACTATTTTTAAACAAGAAAAATTGGCTAATGAAATTTTTTTGATTCAACGGCTCAAAATTAAGTGATTTGTGAAATGATTTCAGTGTCACATAATTTAGATATATCAGTATATAACTCTAACTCTTATCCTGTTAAGTTAATTTATATAAATTTCCATCCACTTGAAGTTGTGTTTTGCTGCTGCCACCCAGCCAAAAGTTATATCATTATTGTAACACTTTTTTTATTTTTACAGATTAGTTGGCAGAACATCTAAAAGTTATACAATTAACCTTGAAGCGTCTAAGGTGGCGTACCATACATCTGAAAATGACGTTAAGATCTACATGGAGACAAGTAACGGTCTGCAGAAAGGCGGCAAAGAGTACAACAAGGTGAGTAGGATTAATACGGTGTGTAGCGCTTCACGATGCATGTCTACTCACGTCTCTGGGACAGGGTTCAGGACAGGGTGCTACACTATCAGCTTCAGGCTCTCATTCCTATTTGTACCCGGTAAACATCATACATTGAAACAATACTATATTAACTTGCGCCATTGTCGCAGACGGTGTGGCAACATAAATACAACATCAATGTACAACATCAATGCATTGTGTTTACTGGGTATCTTCTTGTTAAAGATATAATCAAATCTGGGTGCTGGAACAGCGCAAATATGACAGCAAATTTTGTGATTTTCATTACTGACGTCTGTGAATGAAATGATCTGCTGGGAAACTGTTCATTGTTTGTATGCTTTTTGAAATTCAATTAAATGGTAAATATATTTTTTAAAAATTACCACAATTTTTTTTCAATCGTATAATACCCTTACACTGCTGCATAAAATTTGCAGCATGTGTGGTTTCCCACTAACTAATATCTGGCACGTCATTTAAAACTGGAATTGCTGACACAATTTCCAACTTTAAATGACAAAAAATATATTGAATTATTGGATTACTTATGCATCTACCCGAAACTATTTTATTAAATTTAGTGATATTTCTAAAACATGCTTGAAACTGTATATATAATTATACGGTAGCACAAGTGTTAAGTTGGGCCAATGCTGTAGACAGTGGAGCAACATTAAAACAGCATTAGATCAATGTATTGTGTTTACTTTTGTAATCAAATCTGGGTGTTGGACCAGCGCAAATATGACAGCAGATTTTGCTGCTGATGTGAATTAAATTATCTGCGGTGAAACTCTTTATGATATTGTAATTCGTTTATGATGTTTGAAATTCAAATCAATAGAATGGTGGATATTTAAAAAAGATTACCTCAAATGTCTTTCAATCTTACTCTGTATAATATAAAAATTGAGCAAAAGTCCTTGAATTGTTAAATTTTTTAAAGTTTCTTAGCTTCAAATGAAGATTTTTTTTTTATTTATCTCTAAATATCTTAACAATCCTATGCCATTTTATTTTGTCTGAATCATTATATCAGGCAGAATTAGTAAATTTGAAAGCCTATAAAAAACTGTCCATGCACACTAGGTGCTGATCATAAGATTGCCCCATATTGCAGAAACAAGTGATGTTCAAATTCAAGTTATTCTTAAATTATTGGTCAAATAGGGCGCACAAAATGTTTAAAATATTATAATTATTTACAAATTTCTGCATCAAATTTACCTTTTGTCCAATTAAGTTTTTTGTCACCAGCATGAGAAAAAAAATTATATTTGTATTCTCAGTGTGGGAATAAAAATTCCTCAGTATATAATAGCCAAAGTGCTAATCTCATCTATAACTTTATTCAGCCGTTTCATTTGTCAAAAAAGAAACTTTTAAGAAGAAATGAACATTAAATTTACTAGTTTGGCATTAGGACAATTTATTTTAAATTTGATGACTTTAACCCTTTCAAGCCTGAATTTACCATTCACTACAAGCCACAATTGCTGTCGCTATTCTGGACTTGTAGTGCAGGGATCGACATTAACTGATTCCAGGTAGTAGCCGAAAGGGCCAGTAACTTCAGATAATTACTGGCCCTTAGCTTTATCGTTCTAGTCCTTAGTGTACACTGTATCAAAGAGGTGTGATTTTTTCATTGGCTCAAGGGCCAGTATCTCAGGCAATTTACTGGCCCTTAGTGATTTTTACTGGCCTCGGGCCAACGGGCCAGTGTTAGTGTCGAACCCTGTAGTGAATGAAAAGAACTTGAAGTGGGTGACAGATGAAAAAAAACTTGTTACTATTATTAACCAGTTTCATAAAATAAATCTTTCTACAACCCCTGGTTTTTAGTAAATTAAGTCATCCTTCAAAGGTGCAAAATGATGTTTTGATGCATTGTGAGGGCTTATAGGTTTTTGTGGGTTATGGAGAAAAAACAAGCTCTATGTATTGTATTGCTTTCCACAATCAAAACTCTTTTGGACTTCTTTCTCACATAAATAAACTGTAAATCAATTCTGTGATCAATATTTCTTTTCTAAATCTTTTTGTCTTCTGAATGATGACTTATTTTGTCCTATTTTTTTGTGAATTAAATAAATCGATATCTTTATATTGTATATTCTGCTTTGCCCCTTGCTTTTAAACGGTAATAACTGCTACTTCAACCTGTGGCAGATATAACCCTTTAAGGCCAAGGTTATGTGATATTCTTCTTCATAAACTACTTCCGTTTACAATATAATTTTTTACAAAATGTTATGATTATTTGTGAATGATAAATGTATAAATGTTTATTATGATGATGTAGAATACGAGTGACATTTTCTTTTCGTCAAAGCAATGTGCATAAACACCTAATTATACGCTGTTCATTTCGCTTTTGATAGTAATTATTAAGGAGAATAAGCTTGGCAGCTTTCTTTGTTCTTGTTGCTTTACTGTGCTGCTTATTGTGATTTTGCTGAAACAATTTCTATTTTAGTTTTGTCCCTTGTGATTAAAGAGTCACTACACAAAGTACTCAGTAACCCTTTAATCTTCAAGAGACTTAATAATTTTGATTTATTTTTTGTCATTTATATTTGTTAAATTTAGTCGCTAAATTTACGACATCTGCATTAGTTTTCCAGTAAACAAGATACATTGGTATCTGTTTGGTTAATGTTGGCCCACTGCTTTTCGTGTTTGCCCAACATTATCCGAACATTGGCTCGACGTCTCATGCTTGTTTAGTTATTCTGACTTTTTTCTTTTAAAGTATGGTACAATTATAGTGATTGCAGTTGTATGTTTCTGTAGATCTTGTACATTTTCAAACAGACACAAAAATGTAAAACAAATCAAATTTCTAATACAATAAACGGTTCATTTTTTGTTAAACAAAAATTAAGAATAAATTATTTATTTCTCAAATAAGTTGAATTCACAAATCTTATCAACAAGTTGTTATTAATCTGGGATGTACAGACTGAAAAAGGTATACGATTTAAGTTGAATGTAAAATTTTATTGTAAAGCAAAAATACATTAAAACATAATATATCTTAAGTTGCACCATGGCCATTGTTTCAAAAAGCTTTATCACATGAAATGTGGCTAACCTTATAAAACATTGCACAAAAACACACATATATGCATTTAAGGTAATATTGTTCTATAATGCATTGATCAGCATTTTTCTAAAGCATGTATTATCTGCCCACACCCCGCCCTGAACCCCCCCCCCCCCCCGCATACGTTTTGTATGTTTGTTATTACTATGCATTGGCCTCTTATTTATTTCTCATTTTTCTCTGACTATCTGACACCTAAAATTTCACTTATTCAAAAATGTGGTGTCTCTTATTTGTCTAATACATGTATCTGAAGAAATAAAAAGTTAAAATTACAGATTTTTTTATTTCTATTGTGTGGAAAACACCCCATGTTAAATGATTTAGGGACTAAAATACCAATGTTTCCTATAAAACAAACTATAACGTAATATATCTATTTTAGTTTTCCCCTGTCGCCTGCTCTAATTTTTCACCTAAATAATCTCCGAACCACATTATCAAATATTTGTGGCCTTATTGCAAACTAAAAAAAATGTCACATTCTGTGGTGCATAATTTTAAATTTGCACCTGATCTTTACACAATAATTGTATTCAGAATGCTAATATGCATTATAATTAATCCAAGGTATTATTATACATCCCGCCACAGAAATGTTTTATAAGCTACGAGGTACATGTAATGTAACTGTTCTAGTCCTACAAGTTGATGTGGTGTTTGGATGAAGACAACTCATAGAATCAGCTGACAAACCTTTTAGTAACTAGTATGCTTCGTCCATTTTGATGGTCTTTACTATCTGTTGTGCTCCCTTCTATGTTGTTCATTTTTAGTCCTAATGCATCTCAAAGAATTTGCACGATGGTTGAAGCAAAATAAAATTGAAACAGAACATTAGATTGGATATGGGATTAAAAATTTAGATAATGCCAATAAATCATGTTTGATGTCTTTGCTGACAACCTCCTTTTGAGTATGCTGTAACCACCCACCCCCCCCCCCCTTTCTCCCCAATGCATTCTCCAATTATTAGAGTATTTTCTCTTTTGTTAATTTTACACTTTCCCTCCCAGATCAGATTTGATCCATGAAGAACAAAACATTGTTGGTTCAATGTTCAAATTATGGATATTGCTCCCAATTAACTTTCAGGGTCTTTTTGATGTGAAACTAAAAACTGAATGGATAAAACTTTGCTATTTTCTAAAAAAAACTCTCTGCCCTCCCTGTTACCCGCTGTAACCGTGCCCCATCTAGACCGTTACCTGCTGTCACAGTTCTGCAATTGAACACAATCTGGCTAATTTCACTTCTGTCATCATGAACAAACTTTAATCGGATAAATTTTTTCATGTGTGACATACTTACTGTATGTCCCGCTACAGTCATGCCTTTGTCTAATCAGTCCCTCGTGCTGGGATTACTTAAAATTTGTGTCCTTCTCAGTCTCCACCCACTATCTGGTGGAGACTTATTGTTTTAGTGTTGTCTGTTGTTGTTATTATTATTCAACAATTTGACGACTTAAACACTTTACAGTCACCAATATTCATTCGACCTTCACAATTTTTTTTCTGAACATTATCCGATGGATTACCCTGATTAATTTTAAAATTTATCTAACATTCATATCCAAGATGGCCACCCTGCAAATCCTCTAAAATTGACAAAAACACTACAGTTGCCAATATTTGCCAATCCAATCTTCACAATCTTTCTGAACACCTAGTAGGTTAGAAAGCTTCATCAATACTGCATAGGCAGTCACCCTTACGTGTGGAAGGTGGGGACCATGTAAATATAAAGTCTCATTCTAAATCATTAGTCTTTTAATATTCTATCTTACCAAACCTAAACTACAAGTACAACTAGAATAAATTTTTGTAACAAAATATATATATATTAATAAATTCTGTTTAAATTATAAGATAACTATTTAAGTTGACTTTATTATTCTGTTACTGATGAACCTTAGCATGTTAGGTGCTATATATGTTATCTTATTTGCTCCAATGCTGGTCCACCGTCTTCAATGCTGGACTAGCATCAAACCTACAAGGTTGCTACTAACCAATTCCTGTGATTGCATGAACTAATATAGATTTATAATGTGCCGTCTTGTGTCAAGATATATTATCTCTGATAAAAGTATCAGAATTATGTGATATTTTCATATTTGATTATCTGATTAATAATGTAGGATCACTGTAAAATCAGTGGTACTATATAAATATATGTGAAGTAATAAATTGATTATTCATTGATGCCAGTTTTGTTTGTGATTGTATTTACTAGTTTTAACTACAGTGGTGTACATTGTCTTCATAATTAGGCCAAGAAAAATTACTTTAACCTTAAACTCCTTAAAATTTGTTTTGTGGGTTCGAGATCAGTGACCGTAACCAGTTAATGGTTGTCAGATTAGTAACATTTTGCTGCGATTCCAGTGAAAATTGACCTTTTCAAACCCGGTTTTCACCAGGCTTCCTTTTCGGTAGAATTTCTCTACAATAAATTCACCCTGGCAGCTATTTCTGGCAGCTATTTTCCTCACCACGAGTTGTGAATCATTGCTGCTTTTCCCGGCAGTAAAATTTTTAGCTACTAGAAATGAATAGAATTTGACTCCACATACTGTGTAGCTAAAACAAATATACTTGTTACATAAAAAAAGGGTCTAGATTGAGATAAAATGTGATAAAATAATTTTTCTTGGCATATTATTAAGAAACACTATGTTACAACATGTGGGCTAGAAGTGCCACAAGTAATAGCTTGATAGTGTATTATAGTGTTTAACATATATTAGTGACAAGTATAACAAACTCGTAAAATTGTAGTAAGAAAGAGTTAAATTCCTCCAGATTGAAATAAGTATGTATCAGATACCTAGCTTTAACTTTTTAACCGCCAAATTATTCAAGCTGAATTTTCACCCACTTGAAGTTGTGTCTCGCTGACGCGATCCACAAATTCAAGTGAGTGAAAATTATTCAATTTGACAAAATGGAGGTCAACTGTTTTCAAATATTGCTGATTGATGTCACATTTTATCTTTAACATGTTTAAAAGGTGGTACTTATTGTGATAGTAAAAAAATGAAAAACCCGAATATCTGCGGCACTGGCGGTTAAAGGGTTAATAGTGATGTATGAGGTAGAGGTCATTGAAAAGGTTCGTGAAATCCCACAATAAAAACACGGTAGACCACAGAATGAATTTCTGTACACATATATACTTATCTGTAGCTGATTTAATTTTGTGGTAAATTTATCATCTATGAAAAAACGTAAATCAAAACAAGGCAATGCATTATTTGTGTCAACAACAAGCACTGTTCCATAGGAAAAAATAACTGTATTTGCCTGTGCAATTCAGTATTTTTATGGAAATTTCCGAAATTTTAAAATTGTTAACTTTCAGAATTTCTGATAAGGCCTAAATATTGCATGTTTTGACCTACTGAAATGAAAACTAGATTTTTTCCATGCTCACTTATTAAAAGCAAACTGTTAAACTTATGCTGTGAATATCAACCATTCCCCCCTCATTACAAATAGTGTTTGCATTGTGGGTTTTTGCTAAGATTTGAGATGACCCCTTAGTGATAGAAAGTAGTCGTTAAATCTAATCAAATTTAGTGTGATATGTAACTTATTGTATGTGATAGCGTATGTATGTTCACACCTGGTGACCACGATGTGATATGGTGTGTACACACGGGTGTCATTGTCACATACATGTGTGTGCACACGGTTAGCTGTGACCTTGTCGTTGTCACATACATGTACACCCTGTGACCTTGTCACATTCATGTACCCCGTCTGATCCGCTGTTGTTACTTGGCCGCTCGGTGGCTGACTATACACTCGCCTATGTGTGGCGCCTCTGTGCCATTTTGTCGGTTGCAGATGGAAACGGTTTGGAGCTGAGTGTAGGCGTTGGGGCGGACAGCGGGAGAGGGTAGTAGACCCCCTCCTGCTGTCACGGACCCGCACCCTGTCCCTCAGGTACGCCAAGCCATCACAAACTTAACACTCTCCGCATGACCTCCACACAACACAAGACATTAGCCCCAAGCGGGAACTATTTCTATAAATGTTAGCCCGCCATTCATCTGATAATGCTTAACGCTTAAAGGGCTCAAATATTTTTTTATAGACCATGGAGACCAAATGGTGTTTTCAATTCAAAATCATCATAAATATTAGCTCTTTTTGCTCCATTTGAATACCTATGTTATGTGTCTTTGGCCATTAAAAATATTTAGATTCTTGCCGTGCGGGGATCGACTTAACGTCAGAAAGACGTCAGATTCTGACGTATAAAAATTATCCCCGTGCAGATACGGTTAATGCTTCTTGCCAAATACTGAAAACAATTGTTAGAATTTATTGATTTTCTTTTTTCGCTTTGAAGCTCACATTATGAAAATATGTCCTTTTCATTGAGGCATAACAAATTTTACTGCCAGTTCAATGTTGGTCTAGCCCACCATTAAATTGGGATAGCACAATCTCAAACATAAACCCTGCAGTGCAGTGACCGACTTTAAACGTATAGAGGTCAGATTCTGATGTTTAAAGTCGAATTCCGCACTGAAAATAATTTAAAATTTATAATGGCCGTAGTCCCATTACATAGGTATTCAAATGAAGCTGAAAGAGCTAACTAAGACATTTATGATGATTTCAAATTGAAAAAACCCTTTGGTCTCAATGGTTTATACAAATATCTTTCATTGTTGTACGGGTAAAGTGAACCTCGGGACCAAGTCTTGTGTTGCTGGATTTTTATACTTGTACGCTCTTTCTGCTATGCTGTGTTGTCGCTTCGGTTTGCTTCTAACAATGTCCTCACTACTATGTGTTCAAAAGATTCAAATTGATGTTTCAGTTACTTCTTGATTTTACCTTTAAGTGATGGTAAAAAAGTTACACAACATTAATTCGCAATCTGAATTCGCGAATTAGCTTGTCTGTTGTGCTTTTACTCCTTGAAATATATCATCTACAATTTTAATATTTTCTCACCTGACGTTACTGATAATCACTTCCACTGTCTTGACAAAGACAGACTTTGTGTTTAATGTGTCATATTTATCTTTGTAAAATTAATGTGTGATTTTGAATCTTTTACACAGTGAGGATTAGTGATTCCTGTTGGCACTAAAAGGTTATATCTGCTATATTATGTAGCCATATAACCCTTTATTTCCAAGGTCTACTATTTCGCCTCCGGGATTCTCTGGGTATCAAACGGTTTAATTTGCTTTAAACCCTTTGGTTCCCAAGGTCGATTATCTGTAGGGAGTGGCTAGTAGTGGTGTATGGATGTGCATGCTCGGGGACTGTTTCTAGGCTAGAATACTACATAGTGTATATTGCTAGCTTTCTTATCTCGACACTTTGTCTTGTGGTGTTGTTATATATACTAAGCCCTACTCTGTACAATACAGGGGCAGCGAGGCGGTATCAACGGTCCCATGAACAAGGTATAGTATGACGTTGACGTTCAGACCCCTGATCCGTACAACAATTTTTCATATTATTTTAGCGGTGTGGAAGGGGTGGGGATGAATTGTCAACACATTCCGGGGTGTGCCATTGTTGTGATTATAATTTGGGCATACATGTAGTTGACCAGATGGTTTTAAAGACTTGTCACTGAACTTGATCAGGTGGTCAGTTTTCGTAAATTATGCAAGGAGAAATTTATGCTGATTAGTGAGTTCTCCTGCAAGCTTTGACCCATACTATATTTAAAATAATTATCCTCATTTGTGTATAAATATTTTTCTTATTAAATTTGATTTAATTAGCAAATATCCAGAATTAAATAGCATTCTGCAACTTGGTAACTTGATAATGTGTAACTTGATTTTTTTCCTGTGAACATCGTTATTTATTTTAACCCTTTGCTGCTGAACTGTTCACCTCTATTTTTAATATATATTCCGAAACTGGAACTCATAACATTTTATTCTCAAAATATTAAAAAATAGTAATATTGATAAATAATAAACATTCCCTGCATTATTTAATTTTTAAATAAGTCTCTACCCCAAACAACTTTTCAAATTCATGTGATATGTCATTTGATCTAAGACAAGCTTGAAAACATATATACAGTTCCAGCAGTGCAAGGGTTAGGTAAAATACAGGTGATGTGATAAGCATCACATGGAATATCTTGAACAAGTATAATCACGACAATGTGCCAGATGGTTACACCTTTTTTGTTGCGAGCACTCACTGAAAATAAAAAGTAAATAATTTCACTAAGAATTCAAAGTGCATGGAGAACAAAACGAGCATAGATTTGTATCATTCTCCAAATTGCAATATTTCTTATATATAACATATTTTTATCACATTCAATACGGAATGAGATCACAACTCGGCAGTTTACAATTACTTTCCTTGGCAACTAGAATAAGGTGCAAAACTGTTTTAAATTTCCTCTAAGAAAATAGTATTCACCAGTTCAGATAACGAAACTGGCAATTGGTGTAATACTGGGAAACCAAAATATGCAAAATCAGGGCTCCTTTGCTTTGACTGATGAGATCATGCTTCTAGTAATTTACAAATAACCTTACAGTGCAGGGATCCACTTTGGATCTGTCATTCAAAGTTGTTCCCCTCACTGAAAGAGTAATATATTTATAGTGGTCATAAGACCATAACATAGGTATCCAAATGAAGCAGAAAGACATTTATGATGATTTCAAGTTGAAAAAAGCATTAGGTCTGCATTGTTTGTGTGAAATATTCCCGCAATTTAAGTTTTACTTTAGTTATGAATAGTACTTGGAAGTGTTCAGTGCAAATTCAGGAAATGATTTAGATTTGGAAATACACATTTTAATTGATTAGTAAGGTATTTCAGTGAAGTATATTGTACCTGGGATCATTGACCCCCCCTCTTCCACACCCTCATTATTGTGTAATCTGTTTGAATTTTAACTATTGTACTTTCCCAGTGAGAGTTTTTTTAATAGATGTCAGTTGAATATAATAAAGTGTATGTGTAATGTGTGTCAATTTATAAATCTTGTATATCCCCAACCCCCCCCCCCCCCCCCTGTATCTTCACCTTCTCTGTTGTGGGGAGCGCCCCTCATATAGCGCATGATGTGTGTTTTATGCTACGCAGCTTAAATAAATAACAATGGCAAGAAAAAAAACTTTTAAAAAAGAACATGCCATGATTTCGTCAAGGTCACTAATAGGCATGAGAGCCACTTGAAAATAGCGATATTTTGTACATGTAGGTTTGTAAATTTAATTTTGTATTAATGGGTCATATTGACAGCTCACAAAGTGGCAAATAGAATGCTTAATAACAAGGTAACTATATTATCTGTAGCTAATCAATCACAGTGTTTAATATATAGCCAAAACAAGTAAATTTCCAGAATTCCAGGGTTTTCAGCACTACAATTTTCTTAACTAAGATAATTGGTATAGATTTATTCGCAATAATAAAATGCCCTTTAGACATTCCCAACGAGCCGTAGGCATTTTCTTGTATGAGTGTCCACTTAAACAGTCGGTTGAGCAGGATTAGTAGGATAGGTTAGCGTGTCAAATTCAGAACACCTCGATTCAGGTCCTTTATGAGATTCGTCCACTGCTCTGAAACTTCAATTTTAAAAAGCCAAGTAATTTTTCGATCACTTGATGCTTTGTGGTGGCAAGACACAGCTGAGTGACTTGAACATTTCAATTCAGGAATTCAGGAAGACTGTGAAGGGTGGAATCTCTCGGAATTGCTATAGTACTAGAGAGCTGCTCTAGTAGCCTAGGACACAGCTTCCTTGTAGGGTACAATGAGTGGGATGTTTCAATTCTTCTCTCATGGTTCTTGTTCAGAGATATCTCTTTTTATCCCCTGCCCAACGCAATTGGGGTGGTGGGGTATTGGCGTCGTCTTGGATGTCCGTCTGGCCGCCGTCCGTCTGTCTGCGTTTTATTTTCGGAGCAGATCTTTGAAACCTGAGGATAGATTTCTTCACTTTTGCACACACACACATCCCTTATGGGGTGTAGATCTGCCTTTTGGGGCTAATGAAACTTTGTCATAAATAACTTTATTATGCCGGATATCTGGAAAACCGTGCCAGATAACTAGACAATTCTACTATAAAAACCGAATGTGCGGTTTCAGGTAGGGATATGCCCCGAAAAATTTCAACTCTATCAAATTCAAAATGGCAGACTATCGGCCATAATTAACTTCAATATTCGTCATATCTGACATAAATATGCCAGAAAGCTAGACCAATAATATACATTAAAATGTGCGGTTTCAGGTACTGATAGGGATATGCCTGGAAAAATGTCAACTCTGTTAAATTCAAAATTGCCAACTATACCTGTTAAATGCTGTTCTACTACTAGCCATGTGTTCAACATACAGTAGAGCCTGTTTATGAGCAGCCACCCTTGTGACACGGGAAAAGTGGCCTTCTAACGCAGGTGGCTGCTCATAGGGAGGTTCATTTGTATACAAAATTCCATTTTGAGGAATGACCAAGTGGCCTCCCATAGGATGTTGGCTGCTCATAAGAGTGGCTGTTCATAGCGTGCTCCAATATAACCATAAAATACATCAAAATTCAATGTTACATTCACCCTTTCAGCGTGGGGACCGTCTTTATACGTCAGAATATGACGTCTGTAGACGCCAGACTCGTATAAAGACGCAGGCATCAAAGTAAAACCTATAAACCTATAAAAACCTTTAAAAACCTATATTTGAAAAAGTAACCTATATTTTTTGAAAATAGCCTATATAACCTATAAAAACCGATATTTTGATTTTGCTTGAACAAAAACATTATGTTGAACTATATTTTAATTGTGGGAATGTGTTTGTGTCAAATAACTTCCTGTGTTTCAGAAAGAAATGCTTTAAATATAATTTAATTATTCAAATTAGTCTGAAATTATTTAAGCTTATCAGCTACATAATTCCTTAAAAAATTCCAGCCACGCTTTTGCTACACTTTGTCTGATATTGGTTCAACCTATGTGGACAATTTTTTTTTCTATAAATAATATATATTCACCTCCATAGCTAAGCTTGTGTGAAGAATTTATTAAGTGCAATAAAGAATTTGTCCAATTCAAACACTCCAGCCCTCCTCTGATAGAACATGGCTCCATTAAGGCGAGCAGTCTGTCTTGTTGCCTATGGAAGTTTGAACGACCATACTACATGTATTTATCCATAAGCTGATCACACAGTAAATTACAATGGACAGACCAGTATAAAAAAGTATACATTTTTGGCACTATGTATTATACTGTATATATTCAGAGTACTATACGGTATACTTCCTGAAATACGGTAGATATGACTTTGGAATAGTAAAAAAGTATGAATTTTCACATGGTGGGTACATTAGTGTCACTGGAAAACCTATAAAAACCTATAATTTTTTGTTAAATAAACCTATAAAAACCTATATTTTTATGAAATAAACCTATAAAAAACCCTATATTTTGACCTAAATGGACTTTGAAGCCTGAAGACGGTCCCAGCACTGAAAGAATTAAAATAATTATAATGGCTGTAGACCTACAACATAGGTATTCAAATTAACCGAGAAAAAAACCGAGACATTTATGATGATTTCTAATTGAAACACTTTAGTCTCCATGGTTTATACAAAAATATTTCATGATTGTAATGGTTAAGCTACATAAGTGTTCCCCCATTTTGTGTTTTCACTTTTAGTCCTAAGCACAGAGCTGCCAACCTTCATTTTTCTGAATCATATATTCTAGTACACTCCAAGCACATTACATAAAGAGTCATTAAAACTAACTCTTTTTGTAATAGTGATGTGGGATTTAAAAATCACCCTGGTAGTCAAGTCCCTGAATCCCACAGAATTAACCTGGAGCACCTTTCTTAGTTCACTTTTCTGGTTGCGCCACGGCCACCAATCGAGCCGAAAATATGATGCATCACCCTTGTTTGCATGTTTTTGTGCCATTTAAATGAAGTATTTTAACAATTTTAATCATCAAAGACATCTCTCCGAAGAATAAAACTTTTTTAAACTTGCAGAATGTTTTCATGATAATAAAACTGAATACTACTGCGTTTAGAATAATTTGACTATTAACAGTCTCCCACTGTTCACTGGCACATTTACACTCAGTCTACTGAAGAGTGGCACACATTGTTTTGCATTGTTAAATAAGCTACACCTTTTTTACTGCAGTATTTTTTAAATGTTTTAAAAATATCTTTAGTGTAAGTTGAAGAATCTGCAACAGTTATATAAGACCAAACTTTTTAGGCCTCAGCCAAAATTTTGGCGGATGCCTATCGTCGTCACCAGGCGCCTCCGTCCGTCCGTCCGTCCATCTGTCTGTCCGCCACTTTTAGCACTATAACTTGTTCCGCATAACTGCAATGCACATTAAACTTCACATACAGGTTAATCATGACTAAAGCTTGACTAATTTCACATTTGACCTTTCTGTGACCCCTATGACCTTGACTTTTTTCCGATCGACAATTTTTCTTGTTAACGTGATTCACTCACAATTTTTTATGTCTCACTCCAAAATTTATACCAGATATCCATTCCACTAATAGCTCAGATGAGTTCAAAAATTGAGCAAGATTCGGAAAGAAACTAGGTCATGGCGGCCAAAATGGCTGATTATCGGCCATTATTTTTTTAATATGCTTAATATCTAGAGAACTGGACCAGATAGCTAGACCATTACTATAGAACAAAATGTGCAGTTCCAGGTAGGGATATACCATGAAAAATTTCAACATGAAAAAATTCAAAATGGCCGACCTGCGGCCACTTCAGATCGTCAAATTTTCTCGTTAACGCGATTCACTCAACAATTTTTCATGTTTCGCTCCAAAATTTATACCAGATATCCATTTCACTAATAGCTAGGATGAGTTCGAAATTGGGCAAGATTCGGACAGAAACTAGGTCATGGCGCCCAAAATGGCGGATTATCAGCCATTATTTTTTTAATATGCTTATTATCTGGAAAACCGGACCAGATAGCTAGACCATTACTATAGAACAAAATGTGCAGTTCCAGGTAGGGATATACCAAGAAAAATTTCAACATGATAAAATTCAAAATGGCCGATCTGCGCCACTTCCGACCGTCAAATGTTCTCGTTAACGCGATCCAGACAAAATTTGTTTATGTTTCGCTATTGTTGAATGTGCTCTTGTTTCAAATGATTTTCTCATTTAAATGATGATTAGAGGCTCAGGCCTTTTTCCGTCGCCGACGAGCCTTGTTTATTATATGTTTTACACACCGACACTGTTTTAGACACCGACACTGATTTAACCAAAATAAGATTGTCATTTTCAATTTTTTTTTTCATTTTATTTTTTAATTAATTTTTTTCAAAACGTGTTATTCCACATAATGTATTTTTTGTTTTGTGAAAACTCTCTGATTTCACCATGTGGCTTATGATTTCACCCTGTTCTGCAGTCCTTAGAAACAACATGTACAACTATCCGTGGCCTATAAAGCCTTCCCAAGTGTTCACCAGATGCTGAGGTCATTCCCAAAAATCTCTCTTGCATTTGTCTGCTGCACCACCTTCAAAGAGTTATGCCTTTCAACACAGTCCGCATTAAGATAAAGCTGAATTTTAATATTATTTTTATTCCGAATCCAGACATTGCATCCTGACAATTCTCGCCCGTTAAACAAATACTGGTGATAAAAAAGTCTGACCTAACTTTCTAAAAAAAATATGATTCTGATGATGAATGATTCAGATAAAAAGACAATTCTTAAACTGACGATAGCAACTATAGTCCCTACAGGCCCTCCTTTTACTTTTCAATTAAAAAAGGTTTGGTGTCATCGGCTAAGGCGGTAACATTCACTTGTGCGCAGGAGAATTTGAAAAGTTTTTCATGCATCCTGCTCAAATTTTTACTTACGCATGGTAACTAATAACCATTTCTCGGACAAGAACAATAAGGGCTGAAAAAAATTTAAATGGCCGATTTATTGTGATTTTTCCCATTTTACGTCAATAATTTTACTTTGTTAATTTCAATTTCCAAAATTTTTCATTTATCAAGCTTAAATTTGTTTTGCACGTTTCAATAATGTTCAATAATGGCAGCGGGCTAATATTGAGTGTGCTCTTGGTAATTTGTTTTATTTGCCGTTGAAACTCTGTTACTTGGAATGAAATGAGGGTTTAAACATCGAATTGAACAAATATCAATATCAGTCATTTTCACCAACTTGAAATTGTGCATAGTGGTAGCGAGACAAATAGAATAAATTTAACAGCTAAAGTTTTAAAATGAGTACTAAATACAGATAAATACAAAAGAAAAAATGTAATAAAAAAAGAAACAGACCCCTGGTTGCAACATCTTAGGTAAAATATGTAAAAAAATATGTTCCATTCTTTAATTTTATACCTTTTATCTGTTAAAACGGTAATTTCAAAACAATATTTTCAATAAAATAATGAACCATGTGTTATCTGTGTAGATTGGCTTAAAAAATTTATTAAGATAACTCAGGTATCGGGGAAAACACTAGCAGTAAATAATTAGTTTACCTGATATGGCTTTGTACATAGTCATATTCAGCTGAGCCACGTCAAACAGCAGTAACTGCTGTCACATTCAAGTCATCAGTCAGTGTTGGCCTTCACGTGGCTGTCTCCTAATGTAATGTGTACAGTGTCCCAGACTTGCTCGTTATGTTGGTGGTGTTGTGTATTCTCCAATCTGAATGTATATCTCGTGCATTGATTTATCATTGTTGTGGCATGTATGTCTACGCTGTATTCATCGCTGATTATGCTGCTTTAAATGCTCAATGTCAATAAAAATTACTGGATTTTATAAAATCGCCCAGTTTAATGATATTAAAAACACTGAAAACTCCCTTCTTTTAATAGATTATAATTTTGTGTAGAATATTTTTATTTGGACTCTCCTAGGACTTTGAGGACCCAGGTGTTCACTCTGACCTTGAGATGTGTGAAATTCACACCCCAAGGTCAATGAAAATGACCCGTTTTTGCAAAGTAATTCAAGAGTAATGTCTCGAATCAAACATCAGAATGGCTTTATTGTTTGTTACATTTTTTATTGGATGATTTTTATTCAAAATATTCCATGTGTTTATTGTATGTGATCAGGACACCTGTTATTATTTTTCTGGCTACGATAATGATGTGTGTTGTTTTGTTCAGTTACAGAGCACGTCTTTGGATGAGGATATGCAGAGTCAGTCACAGGATTGTGAGCCGGTGCCACCAGCATCGGGATCCTACACCAACCTGTTTGACAGTAGCCAGGATGTGCCGCTGGGAGGGAGCGCTCATTCACTGCGGAATCACCCCGGGAGGGAGTCACCTCAGCAGCAGCAGCGTAACCCCCCTCGCTGTCTCTACTCAACCCGTCCATCCCCGAATGCCGGCCGCAAACGCTCCACTGAAGTGCGCGCTCCTATGGCCACGCCTGATCAGTTCTCCCCCTCCCCGACCAGTGCGTTTCCTCCTCCCATACCGATGCCCCGCCACGGCATTAACAGCCCCGGGATGGAGCGATCCATGTCCCTGGCGAGCGATGAGAAATATCCAACAACGCAGGCACTGATTACTGACACTCTGGCGCCTTCCCCTCCAGCCGTTCCACCAGTACCCCGTACTACACGGGGCATGGCACCAGGTGGCACGGGCAGTCTCCCTAACAAGCCTAGCGGCCTGGTTGGTAAGCCGACACGCAGTCAGGGAATGCGTACGTCTCCACTCACGTCACACCCGTACCACAGTGCCGCGACATACTCCGCAGACCAGCCTGCGCTACCAGGCGCCACCAGAAACACTGCACTGCCAGGGGCCACCAGAAACACTGCGCTACCAGGGGCCTCCAGAAACACTGTGTCTCAACCCCAGAGAAACACTGTGTCACAGTCTCAACCCCAGAGACCACAGCAGCAGGCGAGGTATAAAGACATGCCCACATATAACGGTGGTACAGCGGCACCACGCGCTGCACCGCGGGGTGTAGGCAACAGTAGCGGGATGAGTGCACCGCGGGGGATTGGGTCTATACCGCCCCCTACTACCGGCCGGCTGGCGGGAGCCGGAGGACAGTTAGCCGGCCATCAGATAGAGATGGACAATGTGCCCGGAGCTGTCAGACGTCCCATGTCATTTGTTCGGGCGCTGGAGATGTCCGACCAGCTCGCCGTGGCTGAACGAGAAACCCTCGACCAGCGCCAGAGACAGCGTCACCTGGCAACGCCAGACGAGGAACATCAAATGTACGGGTCGTCGTACGAGATATCTGTCTGATAAATACATCACATTGTGAACGATCAAAGCAGTCACTCCCAACTGTGAAACAGATGTTACTGCGTGAACTCACAAAGTGAAACGGATGTTATATAAGCACCTCACATAGTGAAACAGAAACGTTACCATGAAAACTCACATAATGAAACAAACGTTACCGTGGCAACTCACATAGTGGAACAAAGTCACCACGGCAACTCACATAATGAAACAGACATTATGTGTTGATTCCCATTTTGCTTGTGTCCAGTCACTTGTCATTATTACGTCATTTAAAGTCATTCTAGTATCTGATCATCAGGAATTGTATATAAGATCATCACCATTACATTTAAATAGTCTCAAGTGTCACTTCTTCAGCCCTTGTCATGCTGAAATGTTTGTCGCGATGTTTCTTTCATTTGAAGCAAAAATTGGCAACACAATTTTCCAGCTTTCAATTTTGTAAGATACTCGCATTCCTGTGAGATACACATCTCCATAATTGAATTATTTGATTTTTAAGCCTCTACTAATAAATATTTTTCAATTTCACTGATGTTTTATTTGGAAATGCTTTTAAAATCGCTTCCAAACATATATATCTATATACACGTGTATATTGGTGCCAGCAGCACAAGGGACACGTGACACTTGCACCTATTCAAGTCGTGAGCGGTGAAGAGGAGAGTTTTTGGGAGCACATTTCACTCACATTTTTCCCTTGTGTATAAATACAGATGATGCGTCTGTTCTGCTGTAAATGTTGCCAAGAATCACTGTCACGATTGACTAGCTTCTAAACACTGTGTGTTTTAGCAAATGGTATTTTTATATTTCTCAAGTTAATATCTAATTATCTTCTCAGTGCTATATACAAATCCTAAATAAAATAGTCATGACCTGGTGTGAGGAAATTGTCAATTTAACAGGACCAAACTCTCACACCCTTTAGCAAATTATAATAATGACAAGGGTTTTTTTGTGCGGGGAGGGGGGGGGACGAAGTGTACCTATTCTGAGGCAGTCTTAAAATCCATTGAGTCAAAACTGCACTGGGAATATCTACATTGTGAGAAACCTGTATTTGGAAGGTAAAGGTAATATTACTAAATAATTAATTTTGTAATTTACTACTTTATCTGATGGTTTGTGTCTTCCATGTTTATGCTGGGAGTTTGCCAAGAGCTCACTAATCATAATCTTATATAGACGTATTTCTTATAGGCTAGTCATTTTTCTAGACTTAGTCAAATTATTTATTACTTTTACATTAATTTTCACCAATTTATTATTAACTTTTTTCAATTAACATTTATAGGAAGTCTTTGGAAACATATGGAAATAACTTTTAGTGAAATATATATTTCTCTATCAAGCATGTAAATTGTTGCACATCAGTGGAGGATTAATACCATATATTTATGTACTACATCAGGGTTCAATTTGTTTTGAAAATATTGTGTAGCGATTAGAAACCAAGCTCCAAATTCAATGGGGTTTTCCTGTCATTACAGATGAAATATTTTGCTAATCAATTTCTAGTTTGATTATCAATTGGCCAAAATTGTGTAGCTTTTCGCTACGTGATACTGAACAAATTGAACCCTGTACATATATAACTCACTTGTTCAATATTGTTTTTTTTTCAAAGATCAACATAATAGTATGAATTGTCATCATTTTCTCAACTAAATGATGAGATATTTTAATTTTGAGCACATGGTGTCGGCCCCGCCAACCACCCTAATGATGTACAATTAACAATCAATAGTGAGTTCCAAACTTTAAAAAGAGCTTAGACCGGATATATATGTTTAATGTATTTATTTATAGATAATGAATCTAGATCTGCTATAATAGAACACATTATAAACTTATGTAAATAAGTATCAGCTGTCAGCCTGGCGTTACTTAAAAAATATACAATTTAAAATAGTGACCCCCCTGGAAAAATAGCATAGGCACAATTAAAAACATAGGGGTGTAATTAACAACTATCCTCTCG
The DNA here is from genome assembly GCA_964017125.1 of Flabesymbios commensalis. Lineage (NCBI taxonomy): Eukaryota > Metazoa > Annelida > Polychaeta > Terebellida > Flabelligeridae > Flabesymbios > Flabesymbios commensalis. The sequence goes on along the minus strand of OZ024903.1, from coordinate 109,074,487 downwards.
CATTTGCTCTATAGGAAGCGAATCTGACCGAGCTCATACGCCCCTCACCCTACTTTTTGAAAACTTGTAAAAATGTGATTTATTTTGTGCAGCTCCTTAGTCATATTAGTGCCATTCTAGTTCAATTTGTGATATTTTATCCCTAGGGGATTTTGATGCACAGATGATAATATTACTAACTAGTTCACAATCAAAGATGATTTTGTAAGTTTGTATAGAAATTTCGGCCAGAGTATTTAAAATTTGTCAAAATTTAGTGCTGACAAGATAATCAAGTTTACAGTAGTTGGTGTGAATGTTTTTATGTTGATCAGCTATTAAATTCTGTCATGCCATTTATGCCATTCTACGGAGTAATCTGCTGGGAGCTTATGCTAACAAATGCTATAAATCATTTGTAATTTATAGTGCACAATTGTATAAGTGCTCCATTTAGTGTTCTAAATAATTTATTCCAGATGTTGTACATCAAGTTATTTGGTGGAACTTGATATGTCCCATATAAACCATGATTATGTGTAATATCAGCGACTTCCCGGGATCCCAATCAGCTGTCTTGAGACCGGCGTTTTATCATAACTAGTGTCCAGCTTGACCCGTACAAGTCAAATCAAATGACAATGAGACTCATCAAATACGCCTAGTAGTTGTTGTGATGCTCAGTTAACCTCCAGACGTCGACTACAATGATATTTTAGTCTTTTCTTTTGAACCTCTTGATATTTGTCTAAATTTAACAAATAAGAGTAATTTCCACAACTTCACATGTATTTATAGCCATGATAGCTTCATATAGATAACCCATGACAGATTCTGCCTATATAAAGTCCAGTGATTGAAGGCTGCTTTCATCTTGGTTCGCAGCAACTCTTTCCAGTTAACATTGAATGTATTTATGTAATTTATTTTTTTAAGCTATGTGGTGTCTGGACTTGATAATTCCAGAAAATTTAGATATGTAAGTACTACTTGACCAAGTGCCCCTATGGCCATTTACAACTGTTTAACATTTGTAGCGCAAACATTTAGGTAAACATTTCATCTAAGTGCTCCTTATTGTTAGCTCAGTTTCTGGTGCTAAATTCTGGAAAAAAAACACATAATATTTAACCTTCTAAGCAGCCAGCTAGACTCTCTTCTTCCCCTGCATCTTAAGATGTCAATTGCTGCTGTGATTCCCACCTCAAGGTGGATGAAAATTACTCTGTAATATTAACTTATGTGCAGATGCTTGCAGCGTCATTTTCTCATCCTTTAATGAGTTTCATTAACCCTAACCCTTTCAAGCCTGAATTTACCATTGTCATCTTCATCCACTACAAGCCGCGAGTTGCTGTCGCAATTCTCGAATTGTAGTGAATAAAGATGATTTGATGTGGGTAGAAAAGTAAAGAAAATTGTCATGTATTGCTAAACCAGTGGCATGGAAATTTTCATTCAAAAACCCTTAGCTGTAGGAAAAGTAGGTCTGTTTTCAGGGATGTAAATGATGCTTTAATGCATCGTGAGGGCTTAAAGGGTTAAAGCTCTGAAATATTGTTATATAAATTAAGATAACAAAGGTTGTTTTTCAATTCGAAATCATGTCTTAGCTAGCTCTTTCTGCTTCATTTAAATAGCTATGTATGGGTCTACAGCCTTTATAAATATCGTACACATTCAGAATTGGGGATCAACTTTAGACGTCAGAATCTGACGTCCATATCGGTCCCGGGCTAAAAGGGTTAATTGTCTTTCATTTTCCTGTTTTAATTTAAAAACCGAATATTATATACCAGCTAAATATATTGCAACCACTCGTAATTAACTGTAAATATGTCACCCGCAAATTGACAGTAAATCTTATTTATTGGAGACGGTATCTGATAGTAACTGTTACAGAAGCTATTTTTAACTTGTTTTGTCTGTAAGTTAGCTGACTGTCACCGTCTTTGACGCGCATGCATGTGTTGAACGAGTGAAATAACTTATGATTGTTTTCTATGGAAAGGTATTACTGTTAATTGTTCTCTACAAAGATGTCATATTGTAACTTCTGTGTCCATTAACTGTACAGATCATGTAAATATGAAAATAATAAACAACGTTTTGAATGCAGTCACTTTGTCTTTATTGAAAATTTCCATGTAAAATGTATTTTAGTTCCATCCATTTTTAGGTCATCATAAAGCCGAAGTTTGATCATAAAAATGTATGCGGCGTACGGAGGGCTTTTTTCCATTATCGGCCTCTTGTGACCTTGACAAATATGTCAAGGTCACCCATTTTTTAACTTGGCCCAGACTTTCAGTAGGTCTATCACAACGTTTTGAATGCAGTCGGCTTGTCTTCATTGAAAATCACCATGTAAAATGTATTTCAGCTCCAGCCGTTGTCAGGTCATCATGAAGCCAAAGTTTGATAATAAAAATGTATGCGTTGTACAGAGGGCGTTTTTCCATTATCAGCCTCTGTGACCTTGACAAATAACTAGGTCAAGTCACCCATCTTTGAGCTTGGCCTATACTTTTTATCCCCCGCCCGTAGGGGAAGGGGGATTTTAGTCGCGCCAGGATTCTGTCTGGCCAAATTTTACTATCACAATCCTCATAATATGGAGATGGGCAGGTGACTTTTTCAGGGTTTTACTGAAATTTAAAATGGCCCCCACAGATCAACTCTATTGGGGGAGGGCATAAAAAAATTGTTTGGTCAATTTTTTTGAAATTTTATCATCACATTCCTAGCAACATGGGGATGTGCAAGTGATTTTTCTAAGGTTTTACTGAAATTCAAAATGGCCGCCATGGATAAACTTTATATTTTTTTGTGGGCGCAAAAACTGAAAAATTAAAATCAGTAATAATTTACATTGTACAATCACATTACCCACCATCTGGAAATTTAAAATGGCCAACAAAAATAGACTTTTTCAATATTTGTGACCGCAAAAAGTAATTGATGGCGGGGGATGATATAGGACTCCAGTCCTCTTGTTGTTATTGCATTATTGTGATGACAAGAATGACAGGACAGACAAACCGAGAACATAATGCTCCGCGGAATGAAAACCAGTTACCATCAAAAGACACAACTTCAGTAAAACCTCCTTTTTTTTATTATTTATAACATGTCAATTCAGAGCACAATGTTCAACCACAATATATTTCAATCATGACTTAAAATCCACAATACAAATAAACAAATAATACTAGTTTAGGCCGTACCGATATAATGACCATTGTATCATAACCTGTGGGTGGCACTTCTACTGAATGAGGAACCTCCCAGTGGCGTCTAACATAGTGGGGGCTGTAACATGTTAGAAATGTAGCAAAAAACATGCTACACAGACTAGATGATTATTGTAAGAAAGTCTTTACAATTGTAACAACAAACTGCTCTCGCAGTGTTACATACACACGGAGTGATTTATCTGGTGATAAAATGTATAGATAAGAAATCAATGAGGGTACAACAAAGCCATCTGACAACAATAATCCATTCAGGACAGTTGGAGACTGACCAAATGCCCCACCTGGTGATCATCACAGGATAGCTATTGGCCGAGTGTTGGTTTCATGATTGGCCAGCGTCGCAGAGGCTGAGCTAACTTTAAACCAGCATTGGGGCAATCTCTCGTGTTTGCAGGGTAATGACTCGGAAAAGAAAAAATATTGGTGCCACGACCTATGCCAGAGAGGTAAATCAAACATGAATTGTGAACACAACAAAATATTGCACTGATTTTGTGACACATCATAATATCTACAACTAATATAACTCGGCAGACACTGATGCCACTCCAATGTTGGTTTAATGCTGTTTCCTCAGCATTAAACCAGTCTTGGACGATGCATTTTGTAGCTGAGCAAATCGAAATATATGCTAAAATAGAATTGTCATTGATAAATCACCACTAAATACACTCTTTGCACAATTTTGCGTGTAAACAGGAGTCCCAACTAAATAGTTCAGCTTTTGGTCACTGTGTGGCGTGTTGTTATTGAAAAGGGTGTATACACATCCTAAAATACATCCTCACTTCTCTAAAACTACTGTCTCTAGTGGATCAAATCAAAATATCAAATGAACGGGACAGTTATAACGGCCGTATTCACAAAAGAGGTTTTACAAAACCTGAGCTTAGCGTTAACACAAGTGTAACTAAACGAGCGTTTAAATAATTTATAAACAGTATTCGCAAAAACAGTTTTGCCCCAGTTTAACAATACTTCGAAATTCATCTCACCATCCTCAGGAGGTTCTCCTGGCCCAGTTTAATTTATATGCGCACAAAGGTACCCTAAAATACCATTCATTCATTTGTTGATTAATATTATTATTGTTAACCCGTCAAATCGTCGCCTCGGAGCTAAAGGATCCTATCTGACACTCGTTAGAGTGGCAGATAGGATCCTTTAGCTCCGAGGCTAGAGTGTCAGATAGGATCCTTTAGCTCCGAGGCTAGAGTGTCAGATAGGATCCTTTAGCTCCGAGGCGACGAAATACAGCCCATGTATGGCATACTCCACCCCTATTTAAATAATAATAACAACTGGATGGCGGATTGACTGAGTCACTCTGTCATTGGACGGGCTCAGAATACGATACTGGGTCCTATAAGATGAGTGTTTCATGTAATGCGATATCACCACCTAGTGATGTCACTAGCATACCAGAGAGCCACCTCGTGAACCATCACACCAATCCTGAATGCTGACTGTCAGTACCAGTGAATATAATGTAACAATTCTCAGTAAATATAATATAACCAATGATTATCATCCAAACTAACTAATAATACCAGATGACCTATGAGACATATCAATGCTTTAAAGGTGATCTATCACCCCTTATATAGTATGAATAAATCTGTGACAAATAAATCAAAGTTGCCACAAGATGGGGCACAAGTGTTTCCTTATATGGGGTGATTGGCTATCATGTGACCCTCTGAGATATGGTTGGCCATCACCTTCCGCGGATAATTAAAAACGTTCCGCGGAGAATTATAACCTTTCCGCGGATAATTAAAAACCTTCCGCGGATAATTAAAAACCTTCCGCGGATAATTAAAAACTTTCCGCGGATAATTAAAAACTTTCCACGGATAATTAAAACCTTCTGCGGAGAATTAATTTTTAATTCTCCGCGGAAGGTTTTTAATTGTCCGCGGAAGGTTTTTAATTATCCGCGGAAGGTTTTTAAATATCCACGGAAGGTTATAATTCTCCGCAGAACGTTTTTAATTATCCGCGTAAGTTTATAATTCTCCGCGGGAAGTTTTTAATTGTCCGGGGAAGGTTTTTAATTATCCGCGGAAGGTTTTTAATTATCCTCGGAAGGTTTATTTACTTATGAGGGTGATGGACAACCATACTGAAAGGGTCACATGATAGCCATATAAGGACATAATTATTCATACCATATAAGGGGTGATAGATCACCTTTAATATCAAACTGAAATGAGAATCAGACATCAGAATACAGTGTTCTATAATTATTACTAGAATTAAATTCACCTCTAGACAAGGTATAATGCTCTATATCACCCTGGTGACCTTTCACCCTTTAACTACACTCCCTAAATCATGCTAGAGATACCGTAATAATTAATAAACCAGTTTGTAGTGACACTTTTTTCGATTAGAAATTTATGGTCAATAGAGAACATGCAAAATAAACATATAGTTAATGGAAAAAATAGTGTATATAAGTACAAGCATTTTATCCTTTTTTTTCTGTTTTTAATTGCTATTTTTAGGCTGATTTATATTTGGCTTATCTGACCTCATTTCTGCCACACAAACTTTTTGTCATGTAGGCATACATGTAGACAATTTCACAATAATTCTTAACAGACATGAACTGATGATATAAAATAAGAGACATGTACCTTCATCATAACAGGCTTTTTAACCTTTAAATAGCTAATCACGTTTATCGCTGTTTCTTCAGGTAGATATAAATACAAATGCTATTTACAAGCTAAAAAAGGATAATTTGATAGGCACCATTACCTTTTCCCATTTTTGATCAAACCTTGTGAGCACCACCTTATTAGTATTAAAAACATTTATCTTTTACTTAAGTCTTTAGTGGTATATTCCACTGTAAATATTTAAATTGATCTTAAAATTGGTCTTTTACTTGTTGAAGAAATTAAAATAAATCTCAAATTTTATAACAAGGTTCAATGTAAAGATTTTTAGGTGAATTAGGTATAATTCACTATTTGAGTTTGATTGACTTAAAAGAGTTGTTTGTTGTAAGTCAGTTAGTCGGTAAATGAATACTGTAGATATGGCAATTTTCGCGAGGTTTTAATTTTCGCGAATTTTGCGAAGAGGACACATTCGCGAATTAAAAAATTGTGCGAAAATGATTATTATAATAGCGCTACTAAAGACAAATAAAAATTCGCGAATTCTGAATTTCGTGAAAAGTTTCAAAAATTGACAAATCGCGAAATTTAAACACGCGAAAATTACCAGATCTACAGTATACGGGATAAGATGAATGCTACAGCTCCCTGACATTGAGGAGACAGTCTTCATACATCAGAGTCTGATGTCTAAAGACTAACCGTACTCAACAAATTAAAATATTTATAATGTCTGTAGACCCACAACATAGGTATTCACATGAAGTGGCAAGAGCTAACTAAGCCATGTATGAGGATTTGAAATTAAAAATAACACTTTGTTCTCCAAGCTTTATACAAAAATATGGCAACGTTGTAAGAGGGTGCACATAGATTAAAAAACTAGTCGAACAAATGGCGAATCGCCTGTTCTTAGGGTCCAAACATCGAGGATTGCAGTTTATAAATAGTGTAAAAAACTAACCTAAAATTTTATATCGATTTTTATCTATATTTATATCATTTTCCCCTTATAAAAAGTGAATAGTGAGGCCAAAAAATGGGTGAAAAGTGAAGTGGGAAGAACCCAGCAAACACGGGGCATTCACCTAAAGCTGTTCCAATGTTGGCACACCGTCTTCGACGCTGGCCCAACATTGAAACAGCATTGGGTTAATGCCTCGTGTTTGCTCGGAATCCATAATTTCCAGGACCCATGTGCACCCTCTTGTAAGGCTTGAGCCTTTCAGTGTGTGGACTGTTCTGAGGATGGCCATATGGTATCAAACACCAATAACCCTCTAACTACAGAGACGAAAATAAAAGTAATTTCATTGAAAATAATACCCGATTTGAAATCAGGGGTGAGGTTCGTGGTAGATCACATTGACTGAAAATATGACAAAATGCTTGTACTGGTGAATTCAGGCTCCTGAAAATATATACAAGTAATGTTGCGGTTCATTTTAGTACTCATTTTCACTTTTAATTAGGGCAGAGAACACAAGTCAACTTAAGATCAATGGGACATTGTAATAATTACACAAAACATGATGTATATGTATAATGTATTTGAAACAATACATATACATGTACTTCACTCAGCATCATGATGTAGTTAAAAATAATATCATCTACGTAACGAGTCATCTAACTAGAAATGAACTAATTTATGATCAAAATATAATGTCTAATTATTTAACTGATCTAATTGCAAATACTGTAGGCATTTTGAAAATAACACATTATTTTCAATATATGTAAAGTGATGTATGTACATTAATCATGTTAACAAATATATACAGAGCATTTCCCAGAGCTGAAGTCATTTCACACTTTGATCAATCAGTACTGGGAGCACATAATTACCTTGGAAGTGAAAGGGTTTATCCACCACTCAAATTGATAAATACACGCTTTCAATTTCAGGGGAACAAATCAAACAACTTTTAAGTTGACATTTCAACAAGGCACCTCTCATTATATATAATCAATTGTTAAAGATGGCATAATTGACTAGAATAGAAATATACTTATTTCCATGTGAGATTATGAACTACCTAGTCACTAATAAAAAGATTCTAACACCTAAATTATCATTTGTGATAATTTGGGAAATATATTAAATACATATTCGATTATAAGCTATGTAATAGTTTTCATGTAAATGCATGCATGAAACCAACCAACTAATTTATTTCATGATGTGAATCACTTTGATGTAAGTTAATCTATAGTCCCATTAATAGATTTCACATTATATTTCTTGCGAATCATTCTTATTCTTGAATTCATAGGTAAATTCACATTGGGATTAAAATTATTTAGAAAACACAAAAATTATGAATTTATAAATTTACTTGGCTTGGCTCTTTAAGTCTAATAGATTATAAGTGGCACTTCACATACAGAGCGATACTAACAAAACATCAAACTGGAGGGAATAATTTAAGGATTTTTTAGGTGCCATACTTCCCTAAGAATATTTATCAAGGACCAATTCAATCAGGGAAAGCAAATTTGATTATACAATCATATAGGTAGCTTCACTGATAGAAAATAATACATGGCTATGCTGCATGGTAGATTCCAATGTGGATTTTTTATTAAAATTCAAAGACTTTCAACTAATTATTACAAAATATACCAATTTTCCAGTACTTTCAAGGCCTTGAATACCAGTTGTAGAATTCAAGCAATTGACATGTTTTTAAGCACCCTTACAAACCCTATTTACATGGACAGGTTTTGACAACCCCTGTTTCACAGAATCAGAAATTTACATTACTTTATCCTCTGGTTTACGTGTCATGTCACTTTGTTAAACTCATGTAAGACACATTGAATCAAAGGTGTAAATTATAGATTAGTAAACCAGAGATGCCGGTGAGTACTTATCTGGATCTACATCCTCGAAATCGAAAGAGGCCATATTCCCGGCAAACACGACACGCTGAAATGATGATGTTTTGATGTTGGGCCAGCGTCATAGACGTTGGGCCAACATTAAAACATCATCGTTTCAACGTGTCGTGTTTGCTGGGTTTAGGCCATACAGGGAATCTGGATTCATTTTCAAGCAGTTAAAAAAATTCCTGGAAACTGGTATCTATGATAAACTTATTGCTGTGGTTGAAGAAATACACAATGTTGATCGCTATGCGTCATATTTGATGAGAAAATAGAGATCCGCAAAAAAAACTACCGTCGCTATGATTAACCCCGTCAGAAGTTGCTGAAACAGAAAATGTACAGATTAGCAGGGTTCATACAGTTTGCCAATGTCAAAACTCAACATCAATTAGAATACCAACATATAACTATTATGTTAGGCCTAAAATTAATTGTATGTTTCCCATAACAGATTTTTTAGAAATATGGTGGGTAGGTCGGATTTTTTTATTTTTTTTTGCTACACCCTATTAGGTGATGCACAGAGGTCTATTGGTTATTTTTTGTGCAGCAAAGCAAACTAAACAAATTCTGCATCAACAGTGCCGTTTTTCATAATGTGCGCCGATCAGAATGCTGAAAAAATTTTTTTAGCTGTGTTATTTATTGATAAAAAGAATTAGGGTGGCAGATCTTGGAAAAAAAAACTAGGGTCGACACCTAAAATTAGGGTCGGTCGGGTTACCGGAAACAAACTATTTTTTTGTTTTGGCCTTCCAGTAATTGAGCGAAGCATGATAACAAAATTAGATTTTTTACTTCTTAACTCTATCCATGCACCCAATCACCCAGTCATCAATCCATCCAGGCACCCTTTAATGCATCCATTCAACCAGTCATCCATCCATCCAGGCACCCATTAATGCATCCATTCACCAGGTCATCCATCCATCCAGGCACCCATTAATGCATCCATTCACCCGGACATCCATCCATCCAGGCACCCAATAATGCATCCATTCAACCAGTCATCTATCCATTTAGGCACCTAATAATGCATCCATGCACCCAGTCATCAATCCATCCAGGCACCCATTAATGCATCCATTCACCCGGTCATCCATCGATCCAGGCACCCATTAATGCATCCATTCACCCGGTCATCCATCCATCCAGGCACCCAATAATGCATCCATTCAACCAGTCATTTATCCATCCAGGCACCCAATAATGCATCCATGCACCCAGTCATCAATCCATCCAGGCACCCACTAATGCATCCATTCAACCAGTCATCCATCCATCCAGGCACCCATTATTGCATCTATTCAACCAGTCATCCATTCATCAGGGCACCCATAATACATCTATTCAACCAGTCATCCATCCATCCGGGCACCCATAATGCATCTATTCAACCAGTCATCCATCCATGCACCTATTCATGCATCAATCACTCCATCTATTAATCCATCTGTTTGTTATATATTCATCCAATCATATAACCATCATATTCCACATAGGATTGTCATAAAATAATAGATGATAATATTACCATGGCGAAGTTGGGTACAGATAATGAATATTCAACCGCTTTGTATCCGAATAGGAATGCACCTCCAACCGTCAACACGAAGTTTAGTACAGAAATCAAGTGTTTGTTGATCGATTGAACTGAAGAAAATAAAAATTTTATTCACATGTCATTACAAGGTTAATATTAATTTACAAATAGCTACAAAGATAAAGTCAGTACAGTACTATAATATCACCAAGCGAAAGTACAATTAATCAGAACTAATTATATAGAAATAAAAGGGAAACATGTCTCGTTAGTTAATAGAAAGTTGTGAAACCAATTAAATGTGAGAAATTTCAATATGAAACATGAGAATGGAATTAAGGAATGGAAGTGTTGTACTAACATGAAACATGAGAATGAAATACAATTATTCTCACCTTCCTTTCCAATATTAACAGCACCAGTAAACGTTTCCTAAAAAATATATACTTGAGAATAATTATCAAATTTTATTCACAAAGTTTTCACAGATGTAAATATAAATGACATTACAATTTTATTTTAAATCGACATCAAATAGTTACAATTAAATAACCTCTTTATCCACATGTACGTGGCAATTTAAAAATGATAACTTTAATTCACGGTAAGCTGTGAATTAAAGATACTATACCCTATTTTATATGGATGTGTTGTCCAAGGCGCTAAAATTTGAAAAAGGTGTAAACTGAAGCACTTGCCCAGCGGGCCGCTGTCTGTAATTTTGTACTTGCACCCACCAAACGGGCAACCGTTAGTGTCAAGCCCTGATATAGCAAGACACATCAGCCTATATACATGATATACAGCTGCTTTAAACTCTTAACCTATTAAAAAGTTTTTTGTATTGAATACTTTAGCTCTCTTTTTTCACTTAAAACCATGTGTACTTGAAAATATTGTACCCTGGCTAAGTGTTATCTGGATAGTACTTTTGACAAGTAGCCTGACATTAGCAAGACACAACTAGAACTGGTTTAAAATTACTAATTGGAAAGTGGAGCTCAAGAGAGCTGAAGGGGTATAAAATATAATTTCACCTGTGTATTGCCAACATTTTTTGTCATTTGTACGTATTCCCGATTTGCTTGTTCTGCTTTCAGTCGCTGGATGCGCTCTTCCAACTCTGGGTTCTAATAAAAATATAAGTAGAGATAACACTAACTTTGAAAAATTCTAAATACATCCAGGCTTATATTATAATCATGCTACAGTACATTGCAAATTAACCCTAACACCGCTAAGGGCAACTAGAGTCGTTTTTAACACTTTCATGCCTGAATTTACCATTGTCATCTTCATCCACTGTGGATGAAAAGGACCAGAAGTAAGGGACAAATGGGGAAAAAGATTGTTCATATTAACACTGTTCCATAAAAAAATTGTTATAAACCCCCTAGGTTTTAGGAAATTAAGTAATTCTTAAGAGATGTATAATGATGCTTTGATGCATCGTGAGGGTTAAAAGGGTTAATCTGTTATTTTAGCCAAGCATATCACTTATAACTATTATTGGGAATGAAATGTGTCCTTAAACATGTTAAACACCAAGGTTTTCAAATGTTTGGTCGCAAATTAAATAAATATTACATGTAGTAATTTCCACCCACTTGAAGTTGGGTGGAAACTTTAGCTATATAACGTGGCAGGAAAAGGATTAAAATAAATTATGATGAATTTATGTAGGATACTTTCTCATATTCATATACATGCCTTTGGGAAGTCAATGGTCAGCAGCAAGGTTAACTGGTGATTTATAGTTTATACTCAGTCGTACCATGCTGATCATACATAGCTATGGGGTGGATGGCGGTGAACATTTAAAATATTGTTATAATATTATAATAGTCACTGTCAGGCAACTTGAGGTTGGTGAAAAATAAAAATTGAATAAATTAGTACATGTAGCTTCAAGGTTAATCAGAATCATAAACTGTGAAAGAATGTATTAGGCCAACAAAATAATACATGTTTACAGTTTGCTTCCGATTTCTTGTTCTTTTAACCATTGGGTTCTTGATATTTTAACCACTGGGTGGGTAGGGAACTAATTTTATTTTATTTCCAGGGTTTCCGCCAGGAATGTTTGAGAGGGGGGGTCCAAAAGGGGTGGGGGGTCTTGGGGTCCATCCCCAGGAGAAAAACAATTCAGAGTTTTAAATACTGGTGCTTAAAATGGCCTATTTTAACTGAAATGACAGTAAATATGGAATATATTTTAATTTTTCTTGCCAACAAGGGGGGGATATCCCCCCTGGGGTGCTAAGTGGGGGTGTCGCCCTCAGCACGCAGCCCATGCTTGCCTAACCCACATCAAAGTCAAAAATTAAATTTGGTTCACACATGTTTTGATATGGTTGGTCAGAAACAAACAATATATTTTGTATGCCTTATTATGAAACAACACTAGTTTTACAGGGCACAGTCAAAACAACTTTAAAAAGCTTTGCTAGGGGGTGGAGGATAAAAAATTGTTCAAAAAAGTTACAAAATTATCGAACAGCCCCATCTAAAGTGACCAAGTAGGCCTACATACTCTCGTAGGAGGAGTAACTTGGTGAAGCTGTACATCACTGCCTTCCAGCAACTCATGGAGATACAGACCTCCTGCAAGAAAAAAACATTAGTAGGCTTCAGGCATAATTATAACCATAGACATAATTACCAACTTAATACATGTCATACAACTGGTACACATATCAACTCGTACCATAGCGCTACTGCAGCAGTTCGCTGCGCTCGCATAGGCCGTTGAAATACACTGCGACTCGTACCACTGATACTAATAATTAATAGTCAAGCTGTTTGACAAGTGTCAGTGATCTCAACTCAGACCCAACAACTTTTCAAGGCAATATGAGATCATGGTACAAGTTGACGTGAGTACGAGTTGACATGGGTACGACTTGACATCAGTTCTGCAATGTGCATACCTGCCAACCCTACTGATTCTGGTGGTAGGCTACCGATTTCATGGCCTATCCACCTACCGATTTTATAGGCCCATCCTACAGCGTTTCGAAAACACCTGTAAATCCACCCCACTATAAAAACTACTCAAAATAAATGGTGAAACTGTGGCTAGGATGCAGGAAATGGCACATAGAGCACATGTACTTTTAAAAAAAAATTGGCGGAGCATGCTCCCGGACCCCCCTGAAGCAGGCAGGGCAAGCCCTTGGCGCACGTGGAGGCGTGCTTCCTGCGGGCCAGGTGAGAACCTACCGCTTTTATAAATAAAAAGGTTGGCAAATATTGTTGTGTAGTAAAATATGTCAACGTGCACTAGCCCTAGGAGACGCAACACTTACTTATGCATACAAAAGTGTTGCGTCTCCTGGGGCTGAGGCCTAAAAAAAAATATTGTTTGTTTCCGATTTTCGACCGACCCTATCAAAATATGTGCGACCCAAATTTATTTTAAAGATTTCCAAGAAAAAAAAAATTTTTTTTTTTTTTTTAGGAAATTTATAAGTTAACAGGTTAATGGATGACTTACTGGCTGTAGTCAAAGTAACTAAAAATACGTTACGAAAAGGAGGGGGGGGGGGTCAAAAAGCGTCCAAAAAACAAAAAATCATTATGTAATGTACAGAAAAGACAAATAAAATAAAAAGTAATTCTTACCTACCGATTGGTTGAAGTGACAAAAAATAAAATAAAAAATAAAATAAATTCCCTACCTACCCACTGGTTAAAATGACAACAAATCGAAGACAAACATATATTTTTTATTGGCCCAAACTTGTATCATCATCTGATACTTGCCTCAGTGCTTGTTGGGTCATTGACAACGAATGATTGGTACGAGTAAACATTAGGCCTACTTGTGGTACAAATTAACAATATAGTGGTACGAGTTGACATATGTACGAGTTGACATTCCGGTACGATTTGACATGGGTACGAGTTGACATGAGCACGAGTTGACATGGGTACGAGTTGACATAGCTACGAGTTGACATGGGTACGAGTTGACATTCGGGTCAATTTGACATGGCCATGGGTACGATTTGTTATGGGTACGAGTTGACATGGGTACGATTTGACATGGGTACAAGTTGACATGGGCACGAGTTGACATGGGTACGATTTGCCATTCAAATCAAGTACGATTTGACATGGGTACGATTTGACATGGGTACAATTTGACATGGGTACGAGTTGACATGGGTACGAGTTGACATGAGTAGTCTACGAGTTGACATGGGTAGGTCTATATTATAATTATAAAGTTTTAGCACCTATAGTATATATTATACACGCCTATTATTAAAAAAAGAAAGGAGGTTATGAACGTAGGCTAAAGCTTGCATGATCTTGTAGTTGTATGCTTACCCGACTCCGCTTGCAAATATTTATGAACAGTTTTGACCAATTCGAAAGGGATAAGCCGTGTTTTCTTGTCATCAGATGACCGTCTGTTTCCTGTGTATTTGATCAATTCTTCTCTGGTCTCTGGTGGTAAGTTTGCTGTCGTTAAGATTGTGCGAATCCATCGCTTAATCTTCTCGGTTAAAATAACTTGACTCTGAGGTTGTTCATCCATTTTACCATTCTTGGGGAATCCTCAAATTTAACCCGCGGAAATCCCTCAATCAGTCCAATGACTCTCTGACGTCATATTTGATTTCAGAGGAAGATGGGGTAGAATAAAACAAACTCATCTTTAGGATGCTTATTACAAAAAATGTGTTTTATGAAAAATATGTATTGCCAACAAATTTATTATTGCCGTATTACAAAAAAAATTGTATTATTAAAATTTGTGTTGTGGGAGCTAGACTATAGGCCTAAGGCCTAGACCCTACTATAATAAATATGAAAAGTATTATTATTAATTGTAATATAAATGTATATCTAGACTATGTATATATCTATGTATATAAATGTGCAGACCCATATGTCTATTAATTGACATTCTGCTTTTTTTTGTCAATAAAAACTATTATTATATAAAATTTGGATAATTTGTCACAACCCGTGTACATGCGAGACTCACACTCACCCTTACTATCATGATTTCCACTGACGTCATTATTAATTTAGGATTTGATCATTTAAACAATGGGGGTGGTAAATATAATCTTCATGATATCTACACGTTTATTCTTTAATATGTACACTCTAGTTAATATCAGTACAATTTGTATTTAAAAATATATATATTTGAAAATTCAACTGCGTACGAACGATTACGTTTACTGTAAAAATTAATCATGCATAAAAATGCCCTAGCCAGACCTTACCCAGTCTGATGAACAAAATAGACTGGTTTATTGTGGCGATCAACACGCCATTTTTAATCGCGTTTTTCATGTTTTGCAAAGAAAAACGATGAAATAGAGATGGCGAGCCGAAAGTGGACGTTTGGTAAAAGTGCTGCCGACACAGTGAAGGAGGAAGAAGATTTAGAGCAGATTTTGGTGTTTGGATATGGCTGCAAACTTTTCCGAGACGATGAGAAGGCGGAGGAAATGGACAGCGGTGGCCATTTGATTCCGTGGATGGGCGATTCCTCGGTCACGATTGACAGGTCTGTTCCCAACTAGGAACAATTAACGTAAAAGGTTTCGATTTTGATATTTCGATTTCTTAACTTGATAATTCATTTCTTTCCTAACAGGCACTATTTTTTGTACACGATGGACCGATGTCATGACATTGTCAGATAAATATATCTCACGCGTCGGTAGGTCTACAAACAATGATTTGAAATTGAATGAAAAACAATTTGAAGACGAAGTTCAGTCTCCTTGATCCAGTCGTCCACTACATTTGTAATCACTTGCCTTGAAATTGTTCACTTCAACATGGTCAAAGAACCAAGACTCTTCGTGAAATTCGCTGTCTTCCCAATTTACCAAGTCAAAAATTCATTTTTGACTCTTTGACTTTGAGTGGTCTAATGTTAGACCTATAAAACTCTTCACAATTATTTTTTTTTAAGTCTTAAAAGTGGGCCTATCCGACTATTTTTTTGATAACCACTTCCCTGGCTCGCTTTAAAGTGGACCGCTGTAGTCTATTACTATATAGATTATTTATATAGGTTTGGACACTTCACAAGTATTTATATAGTCTAACAAAGTGTCATTAATTTGGCTAAAAATGTATCACTTTGAAAACGAAGGTTGGCGTTATTGTGGTTAAAACAGCAACCTCCATGCCTTGAGTTGAGAAGACATTTTACCGCATTCGCACTTGTTACTGGATGGGTGCTACAGAATTGATGAGCTTGGGGTGAGATACTGAACCTATGAAACCCACGTCACATCTCAAAGTCTGACAATCGTCATGAACACAGGAAGGGTGTTTTTGCCATTGCCTTCTTCAGGCATATCCTTATTAACATGTGTGTACATTCTTGTAGACCTTTTTTTCAGGCTATCTTTACAGATCATTTTATTGAGGCTATGTGCTGTTTTACTGGCATAGAGCATGGCCAGCTGATGTGAATGACGTCTCATGGTTTGTATATTGTATGCACTTTATCACTGATCATGAAATTAACCCTTGTCTCTCCATGACCATATATAGATAATATAGTTATCAGGTTATACAGATTAGACCGCATAGAGATATAGTTTTACAGATGAGCAAATACTTTAATAGGATAAATTAATGTTTGAAATCTAAAGAGTTACTACTTAATGTTTTTAGGCTTTGCTCTGCTGCAATGTTGATGATCTGTGTGATGACACTATTTTATCAATGTAGGCCTACCGGTACCAATCATTAATTATTGTCTGTCAGCTTTTTTGTCAAGTCTAGTATTACATATTTAATTTAAATTATGAAAAAACTTTGATCTTCTCATAAACATAATGAAATTGTATGATGAATTGAACATTTCATTTTCAAAGTCATTTTTGAAGATATTTATGTCGAATTATAGTCATTATTAGAGGAATGATTGCACTCTCTGTTTCAGGCATATATTTATGTTTTGAGATTTCATATTTAAATTTTATGCTGCTTTGACAACTAGTATCTTGTTTGCCACGGTCATTGAATGACTGCCACCGTAATACAAGGCTTCTCTCAACAACATAACTTGTAGTTAGAAATGGATAATTTATTATTTCTCATTTCAAAGATTATTTTATGGTATTTTCTATATATAACATACAATAATGAATATGACTCTTTTTTTCATCTTGATATGATGCTTTGTAACTGGGTATTGGCCATGTATTATTCCACATTGGCTGAAGATATTTATGCAACTTTTTTGACTATGTATATGTGTGTCACAGGTATGATGGTCGGGGACATCTTTATGACTTGTCAAGATATGACGCAGACAAGCTGCGGAGTAGCGGGAGAATGTCTGAACTCACAGAAGAGGAGAAACATATCGAGGCACTGTGTGACGAAGAGCGATATATGGAGCTCCACAGCGATGTGCAAGAAAAAGCATTACATGAAGGTGGGTGTAATACAGATTATCAGTTAAACTTGTTATAAGGAGGGTGATTGTGCCCTGGAAGCCCCATGCTCCTTATTGCTCCTTGTGGTGCTCAATTCTCAGCTATAATTTTAAATTTGTTTGAACATGTTGAAGCTATGCTTAAGCAGCCCCCGCCTAGACGGGCCGCTTACTGTATTCCACTCAGTCCGCTGCCGCCGCAGTTATTTGTTTTCAAGATAGCTACTAATCTATCGACTTATGCTTCCTCATACTTCACATAGCCATCCCATACTACTGGGGAATTGTTTTGGTGACATTTTGATCCCCAAATCATCAACTTTTTAATTACTATGGCCACTAACGAACAATTGCGCGTTTCAGGAAAAAGTTTTCATCAGATCCTATTTTACTTTGGCAAATATGCTCAGCTAAGTCAGCCAATGATCTGATTACCTTTTAGGAGCACAACATTTTTAAATGGCCGTTTAACGGCCATTTTGAATTCGAGTAATTTTGAGTAATTAAAAAAAAATGCAAATAGCTGGATAATTCATGAATATAAAACAAAATGTAAGGTCTCACAAAAAGATAACCCATGACAAATTTCGCACTAATGAAATCTAAAATGGTTGCCAGACGGCCATTTTAAATTTTTTTCCTCATTATAGACTCGGAAATCTGCAATGCATGATAGCTGATCTATGAACTTCTGCTCCCTCATACTTTACATAGCCATCATATACCACTGGAGAATTTTTGGTGACATTTTGATTCCCTTATAATAAACCCTTTAATCACTAGGGCCACTAACAAAGAAATACTCATTAGCGCGTTTCAGGAAAAAGTTTCCAGCTCATCTTTTTATTTGGCAAATATGCACAGCAATGTCACCCAATGCCCTGATTAACTTTTGGGAGCAAACGATTTTTAAATGGCCGAATTTGAATAATTTTGTGATATTTACATAACTCAAAAACAAAGCAAAAAAGCTGGACCATGCATATAGAACAAAATGTGAGGACTCACACAAGGATACCCCATGACAAATTTCGCAGAAATAGAATCCAAAATGGCCTCCTGGCGGTCATTTTTAATTGTTTTTTCTCATTATTTCGGAAATCTTGAATAATAGCTAAAGCGGTAATATAAAATACAACTTGAGAAAGTTTGCTGATCTATATCATATTTAAAATGGCCGACTGGCGATAATGGAGCGCTGCTTTCGTGTTAATTTCCGAACAACTCTTTCTAGCTGCTATTAAACTAGATAATCATATACATTTCATCTTAGATTAGCAAATTCCACTAAGTTTCAGTCATTTTAAAAACTTGGGAATCGTGTTAGCGAGGTGCAACTTCAATTGGCAGAAAATCAAAATGTATTACTCAGAGTTCTAAGGGTTAGAAATAAACATTACAATTTTTTTTTTCCGCTTTGTCTTATTATAATGTTTTATAATTGTATTGCAGAAGAAGAGCTGAAGAGATTGAATGAAGCCCTGAATGAGACAGACAGTTACAGCGCTGTTGGTTTTTCGTATGAGAATCAACATTACATGTATGACCCAGAAGAGCCGACACCCGACCCCCCTCCAGGTACAGAAATAGCCGTTGAAAACCGACATACTGTGATCCATACCATACCACATGTTGTAATTAATAAATGAAAAATACAATTAAAATACATATTTCTTTTGATTGTCACTTGTGGTTCAAGGGTTTAAACAAAATTAATTGTGAAATAAAGATTTACTTAATCATAGTTTAACATGAAATTTTTTTTTTATCAACTGAAGCATACTTTGCTATGTAGTGTTGGTTGTTGTTATCATTTTAATGTTATGATATTCGATTTAAAAATTGAAATATAATTTGGCATCGAACTTGTTATAAATGGCTTAGTTTTATGTTCCCTCTTCATTTAAATATCTTTTTATTTAAAAGGGTGTGACCATTAAGTATTATAAATCTTCCAAACATGTCTGATAGCATGATTCTGTCCATTGCACTTTGATAAAGTTAATAGGGGAACTAAACAACCATAACTTCAAGTTTTTTATTTTAAAGCCCACATCATGAGCAATATTAGCATATATGTATGTAGAAGCATAGATGTTATTTAAAATTGAAATAAATATTTATCTAATATACTATAATGATATTATTTTTCTAAAATCATATGTTTTTTCATTAATCATGTTAATGAAATTAATAACTTTGTTTTTAGAAGAACTTGAACCTGAAGTTACTGACGTATTTGAAGCACCTGTTGAATTGAAGGTCCCAGGCGGGATGTTAATTGTAAGTGTGGTCTTGCAACTGCATCCTCACGATGTCAAGTAATGTTTAATGTTGGACCATTGTGTCCCAACTTTAAACAAACAAAATCAATGCAGTGTTTGTTCGAATCTTATAAAATTATCTTTGAAAAATCTTGATTAGTTCATTAGCTCTGTAACATAATTTTTGTTTTATTATTAAAGTGATACAATATTTTTGTATTTATGAAAAAGAAGTATTTTTTGAACAGAATTATTTTATTAACTGAGCATTTCACCCAAACTGCTTCCTAGATTTCATTTGTTTTGGAACTTGCTTTAACCCTTGTAAGCACGACTATAGTCATTCCTAATTTGTTTTATTAGCCGATCAAATCACTGGAATGAAAACAGTGTTTAACCCTTATCTGCTATGCCCGGATATATACGGGGTTAAGGATGTTTTAGATCAATACATATATCACTTAAATAGTTTTTAATAGACGCTTGTTGATCCAATAATTTAATTTTGGACATGTCTATTTTTCATAAATAGTAATTTTTTTAGCATTTGAAGCTGGAAATTGCGTTAGCAATTCAGCAGGACAAGGGTTAAACATTTAAGATTTGGAAATGTTTTGTCTGAGATTAACCCTTATAGCGCGGGGATCCACTTCAGTCGTCAGAATCCTAAAGTCGCCTGAAGTCTGACGGCTAAATAATAGCCGTAGACCGATAACATACTGGTAGCTATTCAAATGAAGCAGAAAGAGCTGATTAAGACAGTTATGATGATTTCAAATTGGATAAAATCCATTAGTTGCAATGTTTTTTACAAATAAATTCAGCGCTTCAAGGGTTAAACAAATATGAGTTATTTTCACCCACTTGAAGTTGTGGGTTGCTGTAGCGAAACACAACATTTAATTTTTTTAAATTTAGTGCTTTAGGGGTTAATATATACATTATTCAGATCTAGCACTAAGCAAGTTTCTAATAAACACAGTCACCACCTCCTGTCTTGAACAATTATATTTTGAGTTCTACTTTAGCCTTTATTTTTAATTTATAAAAAATCTCTTTTCAGCCTCCCACGAACAAGCTAAACATGATAATCATGAAGACGGCATCCTTTATCAGCAAACACAGCACACAAATGGAAATAATGATCAAAACCAAACAAACTGATAATGAACAATTTGACTTCTTGCATTTTGATCATTATCTGAACCCGTATTACAAACACGTGGTGTCCATGATAAAGCAGGGGAAATATCAGCCTGTACTGGAGCCGACAGAGAACAGAAGAAGAAGTAAGTTATGGTGTTTGAATTTCGAGTCGAGATGCTGGTCTAACATTGAGAGAATCACAGATCATTCAAATTGTCCAGAATGGCATAAATATATTATAGTTTATGTTCCACATTTGTTGGTCATTTGATTTACTCTTTGATTTTACCATTAATGGTTGACTAAAACATGAAATTTGTCTCATTAAAACATACCATACATACTTTATTGATTTTGTTAAAGAAAAACATGACTTTTTAGCTTCAAGTTTTTTATTTTTTACAGATTTATTAAAATGTTTATTTATAATTGTTCTTTTAAACGACCTAAATTGTATTTTCTTTTTTTTTCTTTAGGTGAAGATGAACATTATCTTCATCCCAGTTTATCCAACATACCAGAGAGCCCATCATCTGAGGTAGATATCATGTGGCAGTGCTTTCATCGTCTTCTGTACAAACATTCTAATATTCTATTAAATTCGATGAACTACTTGCTAGATAAAAGGCTCTACATGACTAATTTTGTAACTATAGGCTGTACATCCAATATCGCAAACCAGTTTTTAAATTTTATGATCTGTACAAACCTTTTTAATATCGTTAATATTTTATTTCCACAAAACAGGCAAAGTTTAAATTCACCAATATTTCCAGTTTCCGGTGATCACAAATAATTAGTGAATTGAATGGAATTAAAATAAAGGAAACTGCCTAAAAACGTGGTTCCCCGATATTAGGCATATATGACCTGTGATAATGCAAGAACAATGCAAAAATATGTATCTAATTCGATAAATCAAATTGTTTACTTCATAATATTTTTTATTAGAATAGCTTTAAGTAAAAAAAAAAATTTTGTTATATTTTGCAGTCTTTTCTGAGCTCTGTTCAGTCCAAGTTGCCTCCTGGACAGCTTCATAGCACATTATACGCTAAACTGGTGAAGAACATCGGCAAACATACCGGGCGGAGCTCACCTTTACCTAAGTATGACTATTTTTTTTTTTGTACATAAATGACATTGATTTCCCTTTACATTTTTTTTTATTTTGCAAAGAATGTTTTTCAAGAAATTTTGCATTGCTTTTACTGCAGTTTGTGGAACTGGTGAGCGAGACCAAAAGTTATACCTGTTCGTAAAACTTTGTTGCTTTTATTGTTTTCACAGTTTACTATCAACCCTACCAGCGTTACCGGTTAAACCTGCTCTGTCAGCTGTCACTGCGACTACTCATGTGTCGACGTCACCGCTGGTCACGGCCACAGAAAATACAGATAACTCAAGGTGAGCCCTACTGTCACTGGTATGGGTCAACGGCATGGGGCAATGGCAATGGTCAATAGCATGGGTAGATGCATATGCCTTCAATTTTCAATAATAATAATAATGTCACTTAAAAAAGTCACATACTTTTTGCTGTTACTATGATCTGCGCGTAGCTTGGTTAAATTATTGTACGATTTTTAAAACGTGTATGAGCGAAGACTTTGTTAGGATTATTTACACAACATGTCTTTTTTCACAATTTTTGAAAAGCTGCCTGTCTTTTCCCCCAATTTTCCGTCATTTCTGTGTGAAATTGTGATACTTGGACACTTATCAGCTTATTGCCTGTCATTTTGACATCATTCCCATCTGAATGATGGGTCGCGGCCTAAGACCATGTGTATGAGAAGAGCACTTCTGATTCAGTGTGCAGCATCAGTAGGCCTTAACCCTTAGCATATAATTTGCAGCATGTGTGGTTTCCCACTAAGTAATATCTGGCATGTTTTTTCTTCAAAAAAACATCAGATGAACAACAGATAATAAAAGCCATTAGATTACAAAATCAGTCAGTTAGCTATCTTTAAAGCGCAAATAGAAAGACACCACAAAACTGAAGTAAAATAAAACAACCAATTTTTTTTTTTTTTTTTCAAATTTTTTTTTAAGAATTTACTTGGCGACTATAGTTGCCCACAGCAGGCTGCGCTTGGTTTATTTTGGGCAACTATAGTCGCCCATAGCAGTGTGAGGGTAACCCTAAAAGCGCTGAATTAATTTGTTAAAAATATAGCAACCAAATGGGTTTTTTTCAATTTGAAATCATCATAAATGTCTTAGTTAGCTCTTTTATCAGTACGCATTAACCTTTTCAAGTCTGAATTTACCATAGTCATCTTCATCCACTACAAGCCTCTCGACTTGTAGTGGATGAAGATGATTTGATGTGGTTTAAAAATTAAAGAAAATAACCATTTACTGGTGAACCAGTTTCATGGAAATTTTCGTTCTAAAACCAATTGGTTGTAGGAAAATTAAGTCTGTTTTCATGGATGTAAAATGATCCTTTAATGCATCGTGAGGGCTTAAAGGTTTAAAAAGCCTACTATTGCTTTACACTGGACCAGATTGCTAAAATTATCTCCATATATATCAACTAAATTTCCAGCAATTGAATTAGTATAATGAGGTGCATGCAAAAATGTGAAATAAATACATTCACTTGAAACAAAATGGTAACACCAGCTGACATTTGATGACATTGTCAAATTACAATTTTTCTGTTCAAGAATTACGTTTTTTATCCGCCGCCCATGAAGTAGGGCGTAAAATATTGTCATCACCATGTCTGGCCGTGCGTCTGTGCATCCGTGTTTCGTTTCCAGACGATATCTCTGAAACCGTTAGCCTGATTGCTTTCATATTGGATATAGTCAGGGGGCCTAATCATATAATTGTTCAAATCGTTCCACAAGCACCAAATTTGGACCACTTGTAGCCCAGGTCATATACTTTTGATTTTTAGCGGGAGCCAAGCTGGGCTCCCGCCGTGGGCGCCATATTTGACAAATCCAAGATGGCCGCCATTCCAAATGGGGGCATGTCATAACTTTTGAACTAATAGACGTAGGAACACATTTAATACCACTTTTCTATGGTTTTCGACTATGTAGAATTCATTTGTGATCATTTGGAATTGATCTGGGAATAATTTCAAGCACAATTATATACATAAATGGGGTTTTTGCCGAAAAAGGGACATTTTAATTACATTCTAGTGATTTAAATGAGGTAGATTTTCTTTAAACCAAGTTACTAGCAGTGTCAGGCATTGACAATGACCTAACCATAATATTTTAAACCAGAGCCAGCCTTTGGAGCTCCTGTGTGTCAACCACATTGGAAAATTTCAAGATGGCCGCCATTCCAATTGTTGGCATATCATACCTTTAAACTAATAGACGTAGGGACACATTTATAGGGACACATTTAATACCACTTTTCTATGGTTTTCGACTATGTAGAATTCATTTGTGATGAATTGGAGTTGATCTGGGAATAAGTAAAAACACAAATAAATATATATATATATATATAATTATTTGTGTTTTTAGTTATTCCCAGATCAACTGGGATGTAAAATCTTTTATGAAAGTTGTGACCGAATTGGGGTAATCCTTTTCTGGCGACAGTCCATGAGCTTGTTGCTCTTGATACATGTGATGTTATGGGAAATGTAGTAGCTATGTCTCTATCCAAAATCACTAAAGCTGGCAAAACTCTTAATTTAGAATATGTAGACACACGTCTTACGAATACTACTGTTCCAGTTTCCCATACAATTAAAATAAACCGTTTTTTCACTATTAGCAATCGTCCAGACACACGAAAGAAAGATCTTTTTATATCTCTTCAGTCGAGACCAGAAGCAGATATGGTAGATTTCTTTTAATATGAAAACCAACGAAAACCTTCTTCTCTTTCGGATTGTGGTTTGCTTGGAGCGGGAAAAGTTAGATATACTGGTTTGTTTCAAAGCTCCAACAGCCTGCGTTTGTGCAACAAGACAGGTTTTACTCATGGTTTTTGATATGGCTAGTATCATGGTGCGCCCAACCAGAATATGTATCTCTAAATGTTTTTTCCCTTTCTCAGAGAATCAACCGAAGTCCACAGTGGAGCGTGTCGACGCCATCTGGGACACAATTACCCTGAAAAAAATCAAATCACTGACTCAGAAGAGACGTGGAACAGGTGTTCGTACACGACTTGAACCCAAACAGTGATGGCATCACACCCATTCTCAAGAAAGACTTTCATATCGGAAAAATGTAGATAGTAAAAGGGAGCTTTTCTCCTGCATAAGTAAGCGACAGACCAGGGATGTTTCTGACAAACAGATGGTTAAATATTGATATGAAAACACTAGCTCTGAGATGCTTGCAGAATTATGGATTGAGTTTGGTAGTGGCAAAAGCTATAGATACATTCCTGTGCATATTCCACACCAACAGCTAGGCCTATCAAAGTCATTAGCGTTACCATTGTTTCCCTCCAGGTTGTGATACAGCACATTTCCCACATTTTGAGCTGTGGCAAGAAGAGTAGCTGGAATGCATGGGGAAATACTTCTGACAGAGACATGGATTGTCCTTACTAACGATTCGGGTTTGACTCTGGAAAGTATGCATGACCGCATTGAACGATTTGTTGTGTTGAGGTACAGCATTCATCTGTTAATGATGCCAGATATAATTTATTCTTCACTGGCAGTCACTCATTAGAGAATATCCCAACAACACAAGCTGCGATCTTCGAGCACGTGAGGAGATCTGTATTGCAAGACACTTTTATCTGAAAGCAAGTAACCGTCGGCAAACAGATACTACTTGACTTTGGTATGGGATGACCATAGTAATATATGTTTGCCATTTTGGACAACCCTTGCTGACGCAAGCAAGACATGTGCCATCCTCTTACACTGTGATTGTACAAAGACATGTAACGTGTCTAAGGGGAATTGTAAAAGTTGTAGAGCAGGTGTCAGATGCACATTGCTGTGCAAGTGCGAGGGTGGATGCTTTAACAGTGATGAGACAGTAGAAGTTTAGTTATGCTAGGTAATATTCAAGTGATTATAAAAGCCTAAAGAGCAGCATTACGTGGTTAATATGAAAGCCATGCAACCGACCCTCTCTGAAAGATTGGCCAGTTATTATTTTTAAGTCTGTGGAGGGTTAATTTTGTATAGTAATAAAAATATATTGTGTAACACATAAAATATTTAGGGTGATTTGACTTATTTCCTTTCATTTTAACTTTACGTGCTACATGTATCTGTATTATCTGTATACTCATTTGGATGCCACAACTTTTTTCACTCACTGGAAGTTTTGCATTGTGGTAGTGAAACATAATTGTAAGTGAATGAATGTTTGTAGTTATTATTTAGAAGTTCCATCATCGATTTGTATATACTGGTTAGTATTCTGAATGGTGAATTTACACGAGTATCATTTTGATAAAAAATGTGCAGACAATTTAATTTTTACTGTGTTATGTCCAGGTTAGAAACATTAGAGGTTGAGTTTGTTATTATATAATCACATTTTGGCAAAATGTTGTATTGTGGAGATAAATGTACACATGGTACATGTATATGTGACGGTAACATTACCTACATAGTCTTATAAAAAGCTTCATCATCACAGAACTGTTTGACGCCGGTTGTGACAAAATCTCCTCTTTTTTGTCACATGTATAACTCCTCTTCTTAAATATTTGCACTATTGGTTACCTATTCCTTACAGAATCAAATTTCAATTGTGTTCCTTAACCTACCAGTCTCTGACCAGTGGACAACCAGTATATATTCGAAACATGCTTCAGCCATTGCAAAAAGTACGGACACTTCGTTCTAGTGATCTAAACCAGCTGTATATTCCGCTGGTCAGAACCATGGTAGGCATGAGGGCCTTTTATGGTGCTGCACCTAGACTTTGAAATGAACTTCCTTTAGAAATTCGCTCTTTGAAAACACAAATTAGTTTCCGCAAGAAATTGAAAACGTATTTTTTTTATTTTTGGTCTGCCTTTTCCAACTTAAATCCTCGGTGGTCCGGTTGGAATTATGAGTCAGATTAGGATTATGTTTGTGCGTCTCTGAGCTCGGATCACCAATGATTTAGGCGCTATGGAAGTTTATTATTATATTATTATTATTATTATTATTATTATTATTATTATTATTATTATTATTATTATTATTATTTTTATTATTATTATTATTATTATTATTATTATTATTATTATTATTATTATTATTATTATTATTAATATTATTATTATTGATATTAATATTAATATTAATATTATTATTATTATTATTATTATTATTATTATTATTATTATTATTATGATTATGATTATGATTATGATTATTATTATTATTATTATTATTATTAATATTATTATTATTATTATTATTATTATTATTATTATTATTATTATTATTATTATTATTATTATTTTTATTATTATTATTATCTTACTTGTTATCTTACTTGCTTCTACTTCTTCGCGTTTGCAACTTAGGCCAAAAAAAAATATATGTTTGTTTCCGATTTGTTGTCATTTTAACCAGTGGGTAGGTAGGAAATTTATTTTATTTTATTTTTTATTTTATTTTTTGTCACTTCAACCAATCGGTAGGTAAGAATTATTTTTTATTTTATTTGGCGCCAAATTCACTTCCATGCATGTCTTATCTTTACATTATGTAACAATTTTTTGTTTTGTGTATGTTTTTTGACCCCTCCTCTCCTTTTCGTAACGTTTTTTAGTTACTTTGACTACAGCCAGTAACTCATCCCTTAACTTAAGGATTTCTTTTTTTTTTTTTTTTTTTTTTTTTAGGAAATCCATAAAATAAATTTGGGTCGCACATGTTTTGATAGGGTCGGTCGGAAATCGGAAACAAACAATATTTTTTTTTAGGCCTTATGAGTGATTTTTTTGTCCCGCGGCCATCTTGGATTTTACAATTAATATATTCTCCTCTCTAAAGTACGACAAATGGAAATGGAAATGATGAGCTTTTTCTTACTCATGACCAAAATATTTTGCTTCTAGTACGATTTTTAGAATTATTATTAGTCTTTAAATCACTAAGGTATGTCTCAAATCGTCTAATTTCAGCTAAAATACCACTTCTATATATATTAACAAGTTAAATAATTTTCAAATCAATTTTAAAATGTGTTAAATAGATTCTACACGGTCGAAAATCATAGAAAAGTGCTATTATAAGTGTTTCTACTGGTATTAGTTTGCAAGTTATGACATGGGCCTGCTATGAATGGCGGCCATCTTGGATTTGTCCAATATGGCGCCCACGGCGGGAGCCCAGCTTGGCTCCCGCGAAAAATCGAAAGTATATGACCTTGGCTACAAGTGGTCCAAATTTGGTGCTTGTGGAACGATTTGAACAATTCAGGGGTAAATATGGGTTAAGCCCCCTGACTAATACACACATCCCTTAGGGGGTGTAGATATGCCTTTTGGGGGTTATGACCTTCGACCTAGTTTTTGACCTTTGATTTTGAGGCGATTATCGACTTTAATTAATTGCGAATGATAAGTTCAGTTTCCGGATGATATCTCGCAAAGCTTTTGCCGGATTGTTTTCATACTGCACACACATATCCCTCAGGGGGTGTAGATGTGCCTTTTGGGGGTTATGACCTTTGACCAAATTTTTTACCTTTGATTTTGAGGCGATCATTGACTTCAATTGATTGCGGATGATAAGTTCAGTTACCGAGCGATATCTTGCGAAGCCTTGCTGAATTGTTTTCATACTGCCCACACACATCCCTCAGGGGGTGTTGATGTCCCTTTTGGGGGTTATGTCCTTGACCTAATTTTTTACCTTTGATTTTGAGGCGATTATTGACTTTATTTGATTTTGGATGATAAGTTCAGTTTCCGGATGATATCTCACAAAGCGTTTGCTGGACTGTTTTCATACTGCACACACACATCCCTCAGGGGATGTAGATGGGCCTTTTGGGGGTTATGACCTTTGACCTTATTGTTGACCTTTGATTTTCAGGCCATTATTGACTTCAATTGATGGCGGATGATAAGTTCAGTTTCCGGATGATATCTCAGAAAGTGTTTGCTGGATTGTTTTCATATTGCATAAACACATCCCTCAGGGGGTGTAGATGTGCCTTTTTGGGGTTGTGACCTTTGACCTAATTTTTTACCTTTGATTTTGAGGTCATTATTGACTTCAATTGATGCAGATGATAAGTTCATTTTCGGATGATAGCTCGGAAAGCGTTTGCTGGATTGTTTTCATATTGCCACACACATCTCTTAGGGGGTGTAGATGTGCTTCTAGGGGTTGTGACCTTAGACCTATTTTTAACCTTTGACTTTGAGGCCATTATTGACTTTAATTAGTGGCGGGGGATGTCGTTAGCGTCAGCGCTGTTGTTTATTGTCTGGAAGTCATAGAATCTGTGGTCAATTCTTGAGGGATGGTGAATATGAAACATATATTTGTAGGAGCACTGTTGAAGGAGCATTGGGAGTCCGGTCTAATCTGCCACCAGTACCAGGCACCGAGCCGGTGAGACTGCCGATTCCGCTGGGCGAGCAGGAGGGAGCAGTGTCGTCTAAAGTAGGAGAACCACCACCACCAGGAACAGTACCGGTCAAAAAGACTCGTCTGGCTTCGGAAGAACCCGCTAAACGCTCGAAAGTGTAAATAACTCTTTTAATATATAGTAAATTATCGCACCCTTTACCTTTCTAGTCGCTATGATTTTTTTTGTTTGCACCCTTAGTGAACTGATTTCTACTAGTGGATTTGTGTTTGTATTAGCTCTGTAAACATGTTGATAATAATTAATGAATTAATAAAAGCACATCTCTGCCTGGATTAAGATTTTTTGACAACTGAATTAAAGTTACCCAATTTGATAAAGATGTAAGATAATTATATTAAAACAAAATCTTGAAAGAATACGAGTAATTTTCATTCACATGGGTGAAAATTTAAACTCTAATACTCTAATATTTAGCATTTTAAAGTGTTAATCAAGTCTATAGCCATTTTTAACCCGATTATTTGGACGAAAAGTGGGCTTTAAATTTACTAGATTCCCATAATTGTTTTTCATTAAATTTTACAGATGTAATGAATATTTATTCATTTGAAGTTGTGGTTTTCAGTAGCGAGACACAAAGTCAAGTGAGGAAAAAAAGAGTAATTATATAACTTAGCGATTTAACCCTTGTGCTGCTAGAACCATATATATATGATTTTAACCCTTAATGTGCTGAAATAATTTAGTATAAATCCTGAAGGCCAAAAGGTTTATTTCAATTTGAAAGCATCCTAAATGCCTTAGTTAGCTCTCTCCGATTCATTTGAATACCTATGTTATGGGTATACAGCTATTAGAAATGTTTTTACTCTTACAGTGCGGGGATAGACTTTAGTGGTCAGAATCTGCAGACGTCAGATTCAAACGACTAAAGTCAATCCCCGCACTTAAGGGGTTAGGTATATTTTGAGATCAATAGAAATATCACTAAATTTGATAAAATAGTTTTTGGTAGATGCGTAGCTAATCCAATTATTCAATATTGGAGATGTTTATTTTTCATAAATATAAATATTTTTTCTCATTTGAAGCTAGAAATTGCGTGAGTAATTCCAGCTTCGAATGAATGGAAAAAAATAGAAGCAATGATCTTGTTGTTTCCGGACGCCTTCTATAGCACCTAGTAGCCTACCTATTGTGCCTCCAACACCCGATGATTTTTGTTGGTTTTCAGGAAGTCATCTATAGCACCTAGCAGCCTGCCTATTGTGCCTCTGTCTATAGCACCTAGCAGCCTGCGTATTGTGCCTCCGACACCTAATGATTTTTGTTGGTTTTCAGGAAGTCGTCTATAGCACCTAGCAGCCTGCCTATTGTGCCTCCACCACCTGATCTACAACCAATCGTTGACAAGATGGCCATGTATGTCGCCAGAAATGGCATCGAGTTTGAAATTGTTGTGAAAAGCAAGACAGACAGTAGGTTTGACTTCATTCAGAGTTGGCACCAGTATTACCCGTACTACCGCAACAAGAGGATGCTTTTCCAAGAGGTAAGAAAATATATTTGGTACAAATGAGGCGACTCAGTGGTGACAAGGATTCAAAGCAAATTCGTGAGAACAGAGTTTCTATTCTTGCTGTCTCGCATTAAAGAAGTTTCTTTATATCTAGTGACTAATACATTGAACAGCTCAACAGTTTTATGTTTGATGACGATATTGTCTTGTATTTTAGAAATTCAATGCCTAATATATTATCGAAATGGAACTATCCAAGTCCTATCTAATGCTCAGATTTTAATGCAGATGTAGTTTTTTTACCCCACCTATAAAATCTCCTTCTAATCCTAGAAAATTCAGGGTTTTTTTAATATTCAAATGAGTGATTTTTTTCAGGAGATAGCAGAAAGTAAATCGGAAGGAAAAACTCAAGCCAAAGGTACCAGTATAATAAGCGCTATGCTCTGAAGCTGCAATGGCAGATTTATTTTAATGTCCCTATTTTATCACTTTGAAGAATTAATGAAACTACACTTCAATTACAAATCAGCCATTTATGGTTGACTCACTAGTTTTAATACGATAACTTTTAGAAGGCTGTGTTCTCCGTGCCAGTTACTGTCTTGCTTTCTTTAAAAAATATGACTACTTTTAAATGATTCAGCTTAAAGGGACTGGCCCAGGCTAAAATCCTCCAAAAATCGGTGATTTTATTTCAGGTTCTTAATATGACCATATGATGTAAGCATGTACATAGACTAGAACTGCAAATTTTTATAATTTTTGTGCTGCGCATTCACCAGTTAGGCTAGATATAGAGACGTCTCTATATCTAGCCTAACTGGTGAATGCGCAGCACAAAAATTATAAAAATTTGCAGTTCTAGTCTATGTACATGTTTACATCATATGGTCATATTAAGAACCCGAAATAAAATCACCGATTTTTTGATGATTTTATCCTGGGCCAGTCCCTTTAACTTTGTATTATAACTATAAGTAATCTAGAATATATTTTCTCAGTGCCTAATTTTGACAGTCGATGAATTGTTGTAGATGGTGATACACCATTGAATCAACATTCACAATATATGTATGAATAAATTTATCGATAATTCACATTTTGTTTTTTAGCTGTGGCTTTTACAATAAAGCCTAAGGAGGTTGAGAGTAATCCGATTGGTCAGCGTCGAGCGTTACTCACTGAAAGTAGTGATGACGATGACGAAGAAGACAGCGCCACAAGTGACAATAATAGTCAGTAAATCTTTACACCATTTTTAGCCCATGAACTGTTTGTTTCTGTTTTGTTCAAAGCTGGAACTGCAAATCCAATTTTTAGTTTCAAATTACGAAACGTATTTCTATTTAATCAATTTCATAGTCATTATCATTTGTATTATAAACCGTTTTAGTAAGATAAGAGTTGAGATTTAGAACTGAGTACATGCATTAAAACTCACAATGCTGAAACATTTTGTTTAAACCATGGAGACCAAATGTTTTTATTTTTTTTTAATTTAAAATAATCATTTATAAACGTCTTGGTTAACTCTTATGGAGACCAAAGGGTTTTAATCAATTTAAAATCATCCTAAATGTCTTAGTTAGTTCTTTTTGCTTCATTTGAATACCTATGTCATGGGTCTACAGCCATTACAAATATTTTTACTCTCACAGTGCGGGGATCGACTTTAGTCGTCAGAATCTGACATCTACAGACGTCACATTCTGACTTCTATAGTATATCCCCGCGCTGTAAGAGCTAAATTTGCTAGATTGACATATGTTTTGGTTCAAATTCTTCAAATTGAAAAAAAATTATTTCCCACTTGAGGTTGTAGGTCGCGGTAGCGAGACACAACCGCTAGTGCGTAAAAACTTAAATTCTATAATTTAGCACTTAACGGTTCTGAAATGTTTTTTTTCAGGTCGTTCCAGGGAGAAATATGAATATAATCACTCGTCTATTTCCACTGCCGTTTCTGGGAATGACTCGGTCAGCGGATATAATAGGACCTCACGACCTCAGATCTCTGCGGAAGAAGCAGAAAGAAAACAAGGTAATATTTTGCTTTCAGCTACATTACAGTGACGTAATGTATAGTTGTCTAACACAGTGACGAAAGATCGATTGTTAAATGATTTTGTTCTATGTTTCTGTCTATGATGTTTGTTATGGTTTTGCTGATAATGTTGTGTATGATGGAATTGCCCACATTGTATTTTTGAAAGTGTATGAGTAAAAATATTATCTTCTCCAGTGTTCTACTTAAAGAAATTTTCATCTATAGCTCTCAAATTTCCATCTAATACTTGCAACTACCTCGAACTCACTGAATGGTTGTTTAGAGCAGATGTATTGCTTTATGTAACATAATTCACATTTTCACTGTGACACAAGGGCGACTTTAGACCTGCCTTTTTTCCATTCGGTGACACTACAACTCCCATCACATTGAAGTTACATAAGTTTTGACCCAGTTGTGTCTCACTACCACATCCAGGAACCTCAAGTCTGTGAAATTTACTCGTATCTGTTTAATTTTAGACAAACTATTTGCAAATGTTGATGTTTAAACACTCATTTCATACTTAGTACAAAAGTGATTTGATCTGTTAATAAGACAACTTAAAAATGATTATATTCATACTTAGCGCTTGCAGGGTTAATAAGGGCCTATAGCTTGGAATTTTTTTTCTAATAAATTTATTGATTTTAAATATGATGCATATATGGGCCTTTGATCAGAATCTGACATCTGAAGTTGATCCCCGCACTAAATTGTTTTTTTAAATTATATGGTAGTAGACCCATAACATAGGTATTCAAATGAATCTGAAAGAGCTAAATAAGACAATTATGATTATTTCAAATTGAAAAAAACAACTTTAATCCTCATGATTTATACAAAAATCTTTCCACGTTTAACCTTTTCAAGCCTGATTTCCACTACAAGCCGCGAATAGCTGTCGCAATTCTCGACTTGTAGTGGATGAAAATGATTTGATATGGTTTAAAATTTTTAGAAAATTGCCATGTATTGGTAAACCAGTTTCATGGAAATTTTCGTTCTAAAACCCTTAGTTATAGGAAAATTAAGTCTGTTTTCAGGGATGTAAAATGATGCTTTAATGCATCGTGAGGGCTTAAAGGGTTAATTAAGGGCTAATAGTGAATAGTTAAGTGCTGGGTTCAATTAAAAATATTTCAATAAATATCCTAGTGTTCTGTTGTTTCAGCTGAGGAGAGGTTAAAAGACCGGTTATCAGTTGCCGCTCGGGAAAAACTTGCCCAGACGAGTAAAGAGAAGCAGATACAAGCAGAAAGAAAACGTAAAGCGGCAATGTTTCTCAGCAGTTTAAAGTCGAGTGGTGTGCCTGCTCCCGTGTTACCAGGAGCGGCGGGATGCTCACCTGCCCGCTCCGTATCCCCGGCGGCGGATGAGCCATCTGGCTCAGGTAAATCAACATCTTAACCCTTATCTTCTGTATTTTTAGCTCCCGCCGTCACCGTAGGTGAGCGAAGGGAGCTATGGATTCTACCTCCGTTTTTTTTTGGCCTCTTCTTTTGCCTATAACTTTGTGAGAAAATGAGCTAGGATAACAATTTTTGGTATGTGGGTTACTTCCAGGTGGCTAATGGACGGGTTAAAATATTTTTAATCTGAATTCAATACGCAAGGTTGCAGAGGAGAAAATGATGATGTGACGGCGTTGGGCCGTTGGGCCGTCCGCAAACAATTAGTTTCCGGAGCATATCTCTGAAAGTACTTGTCCGATTGTCTTCAAATTTTACACACAACACCCCTAGGGGGTCTAGCTGTGCCTTTTGGGGTATTTGAACTTTGACCTACTTCTGGTTCAGAACTATGACCTATTTAGACGTTTTGACGCGCACTTCGTTTCCTGAGCAGATCTCGAAAAGTACTGGGCCGATGACAGTCATATTGCACATACATGTTCTCTAAGGTCCCTAGTTGTGCCTTTTCAGGTTTTTGGACCTTGACCTTGAAGTTGACCCAGCACTTTGACCTAATTTATAACATCGGTAAATCCGACTGAAAGATTTTGCGGAATATCATGAAAACCGCTCAAGATAGCTACACCATTACTATAAAACAAATTGTGAGGTTTCAGGAGAGGATGCATCTTGAAAAATTTCAAGTCGATAAAATTAAAAATGGCCGCCTATCGGCCATTATTCACTTCGACAGGCCTGATATTGCGGAATATCATGAAAACCGCTCAAGATAGCTACACCATTAATATCAAATAAATTGTAAGGTTTCAGGAGAGGATGCGTCCTGAAAATTTGAAGTTGATAAAATTCAAAATGGCCGCCTATCAGCCATTATTCACCTCGACAGGCCTGATATTGTGGAATATCATAGAAACCGCTCAAGATATCTACACCATTACTATAAAACAAATTGTAAGGCTTCAGGAGAGGATGTATTTTGAAAAAAATCATTTTGTCAAAGTTCAAAATGGCCGCCAATCAGCCATTATTCACTTTCACATGGCCGTTATTTGGTAAACCGTGCTAGATGGCTAGACCATTACTATAAAACAAAATGTATGATTTCAGGAGAGGATGCATCTTGAAAAAATTCGACTCGATAAAATTCAAAATGGCCGCTTATCGGCCATTATTCACTTTCACATGGCGGTTATTTGGTCAACCGTGCTAGATGGCTAGACCATTACTGTAAAACAAAATGTGAGATTTCAGATGAGGATGCATCTTGAAAAAAATTGACTTGATCAAATTTAAAATGGCCGCCTTTTCGGCCATTATTCATTTTCACATGGCTGATATTTGGTAAACCGTGCTAGATGGCTAGACCATTACCTGATTACTATAAAACAAAGTGTAAGTTTTCAGGGGAGGATGCACCCTGAAAATTTTTAACTTACAAATTCAAAATGGCCGACAATCAGCATTATTTACCTCGATAGGCCTGATATCAGGTGAACCGTGCTAGATAGCTAGACCATTACTATAAAACAAAATGTGACGTTTCGAGAGAGGATGCCTTTTAAAAACTTTCGACTGAATCGAATTCAAAATGGCCGCCTATCGGCCACTATTTACTTTCACATTGCTGATATTTGGTAAACCGTGTTAGATAGCTGGACCATTACTCTAAAACAAAATGTGAGATTACAAGAGAGGATGCATCTTGAAAAAAATTGACTCGATCAAATTCAAAATGGCCGCCTATCAGCCATTATTCACTTTCACATAGCCGTTTTTTAGTAACCGTACTAGATGGCTAGACCATTACTATAAAACAAAATGTGAGATTTCAGGAGAAGATGCATCTTGAAAAAATTTGACTTGATCAAATTCAAAATGGCCTCCTATCGGCCATTATTCACTTTCACATGGGCGATATTTGGTAAACCGTGCTAGATGGCTAGACCATTACTATAGAATGAAATGTGAGATTTCAGCTGAGGATGCATCTTGGAAAATTTTGACTTGATCAAATTCAAAATGGCCGCCTTTAGGCCATTATTCACTTTCACATGGCCGATATTTGGTAAACCATGCTAGATAGCTAGACGATTACTATAGAATGAAATGTGAGATTTCAGCTGAGGATGCATCTTTAAAAATTCTGACTCGATCAAATTCAAAATGGCCCCCTATCGGTCATTATCTACTTTCACATGCCCAATATTTTGCAAACTGTGTTAGATGTTAGTCCATTACTATAAAACAAAATTTGAGGTTTCGGGGAAGATGCACCCTAAGTTTTTAACTAATTTATATCGAATTCAAAATGACCGTAAATCAGCTATTAGTTAACTCTATTGGCCTGATATCGGGTAAACCATGCCAGATAGGTAGACCATTACTGGGATACTGATTAGGATCATTAATTTCAATGGAGGTTTGCAATCTCTGACAGATTGTCTAGTTCTTATCTTACTCTTAGACTGGGCTTCTTAGACCTAGTTGTCTTGCGTCTTGATTTTTGACCTAGACTAGGACTACATTAATAACCCTATACAAAATTGCTGAAATCAAATTCTAATTCGGAGCGGGAGCTCCTGGACTTATGTAGTCTTGTTAGAATTGCACAATCCTCACAATCCTCTTAACTCTTTAAGTGCTTCATTACTACTTAACATTTTCCTTTCATTTGAAGTTGGCATTGCTCACGCAATTGCCAACTTCAAATGAAAGGAAAATTCCTCCTCACTTAAAAATTAAACCTGCTAAATTTCACAATGGGGGCTTTACTCAAGATTTATACATGCATATTTGTTCAATTTCTGTCAAATTTTAATTGTGGAAAAACGGTATGAATGCGCTTAAAAGCGTCGCCCGCACTCAAAGGGTTAATTAATAAATCTTTATTTAACCCTTTCAGCCCAGGGATCGACTTCAGATTCTCACGTCTAAAATTGATCCCCACACTGTAAGAGTACAAATATTTATAATAGCGGTGGACTCATAAAATAAGTATTTAAATGAAGCGCAATAGCTTACTAAGACATTTATGATCATTTCAAATTAAGTAAACACATTTTGTCTCCATGGTTTATACAAACATTTTTCAGCTTTGTAAAGGTTAGTAATTGCCGATGTTTGGTGTCTGTTTCAGATTCTGACTCTAGTGAGAGTGCTTCCAGTAGCTCTGATTCTGACGAGTCTCACGTCGAGTCTGTAAGAGAATTCTCCCCGGCGCCCGCGCCTTTCATCCCTTCCTCTCCGCAGTCTCAGCTCACAGCTGATGTCATGCCCCGCTCACCGCCCAGTGTCACCTCATCAGCTAATCACTCTCCAGCACCGATCTCAATGTCAAGGACACGCTCACCGAAACTCAGGTCAAGGTCAAAGTCTCCGAGGCGCAACAAACATAGATCCAAAACACCACCTAGTGCTTATCTCAGAATACGACGGTAAGAAAAATTAGGCGCTATGTTAATTCTATCAATTCGTAACAGGTCAATTTTGAGTTATTGATTGATACATAAATGATTAATGTATATATTTTTATCATCAAATAACAGTAGGTGAAATTTTGCTGCTTAATGTAGCACAAATATTATAAATGATTTTCTTTTGAATTAATCACAATATGCAATGGAGTACTGGACAGGTTATATTTATTTTAATAAATGTTTTTGTACCCTCTGTTGATTTTTACAGGTCCCCAGTGCGGAGGAGAAGTAGATCGCGATCACCTCGTCACCGACCTAAACACGACCCCGCTCTCATCCATAAAAGTAGATCTCATCATCACTCAAATTCATACAGGATGTCAAGGTCACCAACAAGTAAATCATCTCGCTCATCAAAACAACGCAGGTCACGCTCAAGGTCAAAGTCTAAACCCATAAGGAAAAGATCAAGGTCCAAATCTGCTACTAGAAATTCCAAATCAAAGTCGAAAAAGAGACGGAGGTCAAGGTCAAAGAC
Source organism: Flabesymbios commensalis (assembly GCA_964017125.1). Taxonomy (NCBI): domain Eukaryota; kingdom Metazoa; phylum Annelida; class Polychaeta; order Terebellida; family Flabelligeridae; genus Flabesymbios; species Flabesymbios commensalis. Next base: position 109,035,902 of record OZ024903.1, on the reverse strand, counting down.
AAGGAAAAGTTCAAAATCCCCAAATAAACCTAAAAAGTCACACAAGAAGCACAAGTCAAAGTCAAAAAGATCAAAATCAAGATCTCCTTCTCGTTCTAAACGAGCTAAATCACCAAGCAGTAAAAAGTCATCTCGCATAGGGTATGAATTTTTTCACAATAATATCTATAGGCTATTCTCAGCTTACCCATCGACACAAGCATTCTATCTCATCGTCATTCAATGTGAATTGTGACTTATAATGTATTTGATAACTTGTCACATTACCCTTTTACCCCCTACGTTATCTTTTTTGAAATTTTCGCCAACTTGGAAATTGTGTCTCGTATTGAGGGTACATTAAATACATATAAGATTAATCACAGCATAAGTGTTTCAAAATGTCATTATATTGTCGTGCATTAAGAAAGCAACCTTGTCTGTACACTAAGTTGTTGTCAAATTTTGCGTTAAGGGTTTTAAGTGTCAATCCTTGCAGAAATATATATACAGATTTTTATTACCTCTTAATGATATTTGACATACTGTAGAAATTGTTTAGAAATTGCGAATTTTCATTTTTCTTTATTAGCACTATTATAATAATAATTTTTGCGAAATTCTTGAATTCACAAATATGTCCTCGTAAAATTCGCGAAAATTCAAACCTCGCGAATATTACTAGATCTACAATATACTGTAGAGACTAAAGGGTTATTCACTTATTGTCTCATGTATGTTGTTTTAATGTCGTAGACGGTGGCCCCACATTAAAACAACATTGTGTCAACTGCTTCATTTGAATACCTATTTTATAGGTGACTGATCTATGGCCGTTATAAATATTTTATTCTTTCAGTGGCAGATTGACTTTTGACATCAGAAACTGAATCAAAGTTCTCATATTGTCAGATAATGGGTGGTTTCCACTTTGTTTGAATATGAACTCTGATCACTGAAACTCTTTTTGTGAATACATTTCTACGTTCAGCTAGAAGATTCAACTGTATCATTAAACCAGTGATTTTAATATCTGTGAACTTCCTTTTTTTCAGCTCTCCAGATGTTGCAGAAGGAAGGTTATCTATAGTAGCCGAAGAAAACTCAATAAGTGATGCAGTCACTCAGTTACCCATATCACAGTCAGTGTCATTATCTGCATAGAAATCATTACCTGATAAACTGGGCTATATTTTAAATCAGTTAAAAATATATCTTCTTCCCAGATTTAAACCTCACTTTATTTTGAACACAACATATCATAAAGAATTGTTTTTATTTTGAATATGATTATCACCGCCCATTTTCATAACGCCGATCTATCTGTACTGTTTTTGTACGTGTTTCAATTTATAATTGGTCCGTTATTTGAGACATGCTCATTTAATAAAATTTTGTTAATTTGTGACTATATGCAGTTTAAGAACACTTAACTTCACTGAAACAGTTGATAGTACAGTAATAATAATGATCAAACTTTTCTGATACCTCTTGCTTCAAACTCTTTCGCGGTCTGTATATGTACTGAAATCATAATCAAGCCAGCATTTGATCTTTCTACCTTCTTTTTATTCAATGTTTAAAAGTAGGATTAAAACATCATGTGTGTTCACCTTCACATACAGTATCATGGCGGCGATTCCCTATTGATGTGTGGTTAATCTGGTTCGTTTTGTGACATTTATGAAAATGAAAATGCATAACATATTAGATGTGACATATATTTTTTCCCTATTTCAGGATCACTGAAGATAATAACAGATGTTCTTTTCTCGTTGATTCTGACTCTGAGGCCAGCAGCATAGCGAGCTCTACGACCTCAGCCAAACCCGTCTCTCAGGTATTTCCCTTATAATCTCATGCTCTTATACACAATGTAATCACTTTAACCATGGAGACCATGGTTTTTCAATTGGAAATCATCCTGGATGTCTTAGTCAGCTTTTGTTAAGGGTCTACAGCCATTATACATTTCTAATTCTTTTAGTGCTGGTATAGACTTTAGACGTCATAATCTGACTCTTTGTGATCGTCCCAGCCCTGAAAGGGTTACCCTTTACCTACTAGTGACACATATATGTAACTACCTTCAAATATCTTCCTTGAGTTATTACCCCCAAGAGCTCCAAGCTAGAAAATTCAATTTTTACCCATGTGAAGTTGTGTCCCTCTGCTGCAATCCACAACTTCCAAGTTACTAAAAATTACTAGGAATTTTCAAGTTATGAAAAATATATGTGCCAAATATTTGAGGGATATATCACTTTTTTGTAAAAAGTCCAGAACTGCTGAAAAAACACTGAAATAATATTGTAATCGGCATCAGTTGGTTATTTTTTTGTGAGGTCGGTTCTTCACACAAGGGTACATTGCAGATGCAATATTAAGTTAAATTTTTTGTAAGCAATATATCGCAGAAAAATCATTTACTGATATACTAATATTGATGCATTGTTAATTTGCTATACTTTATTTTATTGTACGCTATCGAATCTGTGTTATATCGTATTGAAATGAACTGATGATTATAGACAGAAAGATGTTTATTAACATAAAGAAAAATCATTACTCACTCATTTGTCATATATAGATATGTATGGTTAGATATGTAAATTCACATTTATGTATCTAGAATTAAAATTATCTTAAGCCGTAATATGTTTAAAAATATAGGATAAGTGTTAATGATGAATACCGGTACTTAAAATACCAGAGATAAAATAACTACTACTGTAGTATATATCATTATACATACAAGTGAAATTATATATGCTGTATGATAATGTGTGATCATATACTGATGCCAATTAGAAACTGTTATTGTAATTTTAGTTTTGACAAGAAATTGTCTAATGCGCGTATTTTTGTTTTTCCAGGACCTTCTGAGTAAAGTTCGAGCCATGTTACAAGCAGTGGGTGAGAACGGGAGCCCGACGTCGTGATGCAGGCTGCGTTATTGTAACTCCATTTATCTGTCAATTATGGTGCTTAGGAAACTTTATCTCATGTTCTACAGGACTGAATGTAACTGTTTGTGTAACGGTGTATTTAACACATTTAAAAACAGTTGATAATTGCACAGCCATGGAAGTTCAGAGGTTAACTCTTTCACTCCAATACACCCTTTGACCCCTGTGGGGTTGTAATATATATGAGTCATTATTACATAATTTGTGATGTAACATTTAAAGTCCTAATCATGTCTATAAGCCCTTTTTAGCCTTTCTATATCTACTTCAAACTGGGGAATGTGAATGTGAAATAAACTTTAAATTTGCTAGATTGACATATCTTGATTAGATTTGTGTATATTGATGTAAGTATTTTCAACCACTTGAAGTTGCGTGTCGCCGTAGAGAGTGAAAATGTCTATTCCATAATTTAGTGCTTAAGGGTTTCTTGCTAATTTATCTAATTGACATTTTCATCCGCTTGAAGTTGTATCTCAGTTGAAAATTACTTTGATTTCTTGAATTAGAGGCCAAAGATTACAGACAATATGTTCTACTTTGAACGGTACTGTTTTAAGTACTTTTAAGCATTTACCCACTACCCAACAAACATAAAATATTTGTATAACATTTATACAACCCACTAATATGTTTTGCTATAGGCCTACGTATTCTCGAGCTTAAACTTAGATATAACACATGTGAAACCACATTTCATTCTCCGTGAGGACTGACCATGAAAAAAGCTGAGGCATGACTCAACATAATCTACTGATAATGTGATGTATATGTAGAATGTACATGCTCCATCAAGTTTTTTACAATAAAAACTATTTGTCACTGCCATTGTATTAGTTAGTTCATTTTATGCAAGATATTCCAGCACCAGGATATTAATCAAGAACGGAAACGTAAAATTTGACTAAAAAAAATCTTCAGAGCCATCTTGCCCTGAGGCATCTGGCTTAAAGCCATCTTGCTTAGAGCAATTTGGCTCAGAGCCATCTTTCTTAGAGCCATCTTGCTTAGAGCCATCTGGCTTAGAGCAATATTGCTTAGAGCCAGCTGGCTTAGAGACATCCAGCTTAGATCAATTTGGCTCGGAGCCATCTTGCTTAGAGCCATATCGCTTAGAGGAATCTTGGTCAGAGCCAACTGGCTTAGAGCCGTCTGGCTTAGAGGCATCCAGCTCAATGCCATATCGCTTACAGCCATCTGGCTTGAATCCTTCTTGATTAGAGCCATCTGACTTAAAGCCATATGTTTAGAGCCGTCTTGCTTAGAGCAGTTTGGTTCAGAGCCATCTGGCTTAGAGCCGTCTGGCTTAGAGCCATCTTGCTTAGAGCCATCTGTCTTAAAGCCATCTGGCTCAGAGCCATATTGCTTAGAGCCATCTGGAGCCATATCTCTTAGAGCCATCTGGCTTAGATCCACTTTGCTCGCAGCCATCTGGCTTAAGTTCAGCTGGTTCTTAGCTTGATAGCTCTGAGTCAGATGGCACTGACAAAGTGGCTCTGAGCCATCTGGCTTAATTCATTAATTAATCGTGCAAGCAATCAGATCAATTATTGACAAATCAACCAATCAAATAAATCAATCAATAAATTAAACAGTCAATGAATGAATTTATAAATAAATGCATAAATCAATCAATCAATTATCAACTTTTGTGAGAATGAGAAAGTGAGGATTTTGAAAAAGTGAGGAAAACGAGGATTTGCCTCAAAAATGCGATGAAAGTGAGGATCTGACCGAACCATAAAGGGCTCCACTGAAGTATATGCATTGATATTAATTTTGCCAAGAATGATTACACGCAAATATATACTTATTCACCGGGTGTCGCTTATAGGAATTTTCTGTGGAGGGAGGTTATTATACGCTTATAAATCTTATGATTGTCCAATTAGGGTGCCACCTTTCAATCTCCAGGGGGGGGGGGGGGGGGCTGCGGTGAGCTGAAAATTTCAAATTTTATTACATGTATATCATGTTTATATGGAACAGCTCTTGTAGTAAATTATTTATTTCATGCAGAATCTCTCCTGGCCCAATTTAGCCTATATGTGCACAAAGGTGGCCTAAAGCCCAATTCATTTCATTTTCATGCAGAATCTGCCCGAAATTATTTCTTTTAAAAATACTCCAGCCCTTCCACTAGATGCAGACCTGTGCACTACTACGTTTTCTCCGTAGTTTCTACGCTTGGTGGGTTAAAATTACGGACTACGTTCTGATTTTCAATTACTACGGTTTTGTCTGGGAGTGAAGAAAAAAAGTTGAACATGTGCCTATTTTTACAAAAGCCATATTTTTGTAGGTTACCGTTCATTAATCTGTAACTTTATAGGCCCAACTGTTTGTTGACGGGCTCCGCTTATCGCAATATGTGCTATTGTTATCAATGAATAATAGCTTTCATGTGAAGGTAATAGCGGCGTTTACAAATCAAAGTGTCTCTGTAGACAGAGCTCGTCACCTCAGCGTCATTCAGATCTTGTGCCAGCTGCAAACATGGTGGCCCTGTATCGAGGCAGCGCTGGGTGGATTTTCTATGTCAACACGTCTGCTGACTAAGAGGCCAGCTGTAAAAAAATCGATGTTTCTGATTTACTCCCCCCTAAGCCATGATAAGCTGTTCAAAGTAATTAGTTTCTCAATTTACAATTTAATCATATCATTTTCAAGCATTCTGGGAGTTTCACAATGTAAACTAAAAGTTTAATGTAAAATAGATTCCGTCTCTCTATACTAGGTTAATATTAACCGCCTCATATCCGAAACAAACATATTTTTAAGGCTGGCCTAATGCCGCCAATAACAAACACGCGATCCTGACCCGGCACCGGCGTCAGCATCTATAAATAGCACACGCGGCTCCCATCAAACGGTACACACATCTACAAAATGTTTGGCCAATGTTGGGCCAATGTCGTAGACGGTGGGCCAATATTGTGCACACAACACAAAACGTTGTAGTTTACAGTGCTGGATTAATGTTACGCCAGCATTGTAGATGTTAGAGCAACATTGAACTAGCAATGTTAGCGATCTTTTTGTGTTACTGGACCAGTCTACTAGGCCTCCCCATCTAATACGAGACGCTCTCCCAAGGCTGGTTCGATGTTGGGCCAGCGTCGCAGACGATGTGACAACTTGGAAACAACTTTGGTGAACGTCTCGTGTTTGCTGGGATACTACATGACGTTCACATAAAGAATTGTGTATCGCGGCAGCGAGACACAACTTCAAGTGACTGAAAATTTGTTTTAATGTTGGCCCAACATCTGCGTTACTGGCCCAGCCTTGAACCAGCCTTTGTTGTTGAATTTCTCGTGCTTGTTTGGTACGGCACTGCTTGGCCTAGGTAAACATTAAACCGATATTGGCTGAATGTCGCATGTTCGTGGGTCCCCCAATGCACTGGACAGGGCCTGGATTAACTTTGCCACAGCCACACATTGTTTATAGTCTGCCCTTGATCACTCCTGGTAGTCTAATATGTTAGATCTAACAAATCTTCAGACTGAACACTAATTGATTTGTGCGTTAAGTGTAGAAATTATTCATTCACCATGTTTCTATTCCTGAATGCGTGTTATTCTCAATTAAATATGTGTGAACAAAAAATTTAATTATTACATTATTTGATTAACAAACAAACCAAACAGTATCCATAGCAGGCCTACCATTTATTTTTACGTTTTGTAAATATTCCGCTGAATTATAACTCACTACTGACAGACACAATAAACTACTGACAGTCTTGTATGAGACTACTGAAAGGAACAATTGATGGGTGCACAGGTCTGTAGATGTCTACTAATTTTTTTGGTAGGGTCTACCAGTAACAAATTATCATATTTTTTACTAGGCCCTGTAAAAAATATCATGATAATCTGCTGAGCATGCGGGCTTCTAACTGAAATGTTACTGATTCTAAAAAAACTATTTTTGACCTTATTATACCCCGATATTTTCAGATATAACAGTCCAAAGAAATGTCCCACGATTTTGTACGCGGTCAATCTGTGGCTGAAACCTGTTTCAGCCATTGGGGCTAGTATTTTGCTGATTTCTCAAGCCATATCAGCCAAGTTCCATCACTTTTCTCTAGCCTCAAAACACATGGCCTTAAAATTGCATAAGCAAATTAAGGAGTTTAAAAAGACCATAAAACATGAAGTATATTGGTAGAAATAAACATCATAAACATGATTAACCAATAAATTAAATTCGGTGTTTATTTCAAAATTGGAACAGGGTGTCTTTTTAGCCATGAGGCGAATTGCGACAGGGTCAGGTTTTGAACATGCCGAAGGCACACCCCTACCGATTTTTCTAAGGCGAGTACCCCCCCCCCCCCCCGCGGATTGTGGGCCCACCCGCATGTGCAGCATGGTCAACGTCCACATGAGTGGTGTCTGCTGCAATGTAGGCTAATTATTATAGTTTAGTGAAGCAAAACTGCCCATGCGGGTGGGCATATTACCTGTGCTCAACAGGGCAGGGGCCCTAGGGTAGTGGTTAGCACCGCTGCCTTTCACGCCAGAGTCCGGGGTCCGGTTCCCGGTCTCGGCGGTTTGAAAGAAACAAAATTGTTTCTTCCCCATCCATGTGTGAAAGTTAGTATTGTGGGGAGCCTCCGTGACCGAGAGGTAGCGTGCTCGGCCTCAGACCGCCAGGGCTCGAATTTCGAATCCTGTGTCTGGAGGACAGTGTCATCTCAATCATCTCACCATCCTCAGGAGGTTCTCCTGGCCCAGTTTAGCCTATATGTGCACAAAGGTGGCCTAAAGCCCGATTCATTTCATTTCTGTGCTCAACAAATCGTGACGATCCATCTACTTTTTGTTTACAGTGTTGATTGATTGTAATTACAATGGCGCTTTACATCTAAGTTCTTTGCTTTAACCCCTAAACCGCTGAAATATCTATAGCCTTCATAAACTATAGACAGTATAGGGCCTAAAGGATTTCTTCAATTTGAAATCATCATAAATGTGTTAATTGATTATAGCTCTTTCTACTGCATTTGAATGTTATGGGTCTACTCACTCACTCACTCACTCACTCACTCACTCACTCACTCACTCACTCACTCACTCACTCACTCACTCACTCACTCACTCACTCACTCACTCACTCACTCACTCACTCACTCACTCACCACTCACTCACTCACTCACTCACTCACTCACTCACTCACTCACTCACTCACTCACTCACTCACTCACTCACTCACTCACTCCCTCACTCACTCACTCACTCCTCCGTCACTCCCTCACTCCCTCACTCCCTCACCCCCTCACTCATTCACTCCCTCACTTTCTCACTCCCTCACTCCCTCACTCCCTCACTCCCTCACTCCCTCACTCCCTCACTCATTCACTCATTCACTCATTCACTCACTCACTCACTCACTCACTCACTCACTCACTCACTCACTCACTCACTCACTCACTCACTCACTCACTCACTCACTCACTCATATCTATAGCCTTCATAAACTATAGACAGTATAGGGCCTAAAGGATTTCTTCAATTTGAAATCATCATAAATGTGGTAATTGATTATAGCTCTTTCTACTGCATTTGAATGTTATGGTCTACTCACTCACTCACTCACTCACTCACTCACTCACTCACTCACTCACTCACTCCACTCACTCACTCACTCACTCACTCACTCACTCACTCACTCACTCACTCACTCACTCACTCACTCACTCACTCACTCACTCACTCACTCACTCACTCACTCACTCACTCACTCACTCACTCACTCACTCACTCACTCACTCCCTCACTCACTCACTCACTCCGTCACTCCCTCACCCCCTCACTCATTCACTCCCTCACTCCCTCACTCCCTCACTCCCTCACTCCCTCACTCCCTCACTCCCTCACTCCCTCACTCCCTCACTCCCTCACTCCCCTCACTCCCTCACTCATTCACTCATTCACTCATTCACTCACTCACTCACTCACTCACTCACTCACTCACTCACTCACTCACTCACTCACTCACCCACTCACCCACCCACCCACCCACCCTCCAAACCAACCCACCCACCCACCCACTCACCCACTCACTCACTCACTCACTCACTCACTCACTCACTCACTCACTCACTCACTCACTCACTCACTCACTCACTCACTCACTCACTCACTCACTCACTCACTCACTCACTCACTCACTCACTCACTCACTCACTCACTCACTCACTCACTCACTCACTCACTCACTCACTCACTCACTCACTCACTCACTCACTCACTCACTCACTCACTCACTCACTCACTCACTCACTCACT